>OW386293.2:68182948-68782948 GCA_936432065.2 Rutpela maculata
GAGAGCGCAGAGAGACACGTTTCACTTACACGACTGTGAGATCTATCTTTTTAGCTCTATGGTGCCACTGCGTGTGGATGTTGACTTTCCTCTTAACACCGATGATACATTGCGGCTCATATGATTGCAATACTTCTTAGAGGAAGCTCGATTATTTGAACTCACATCGAATATTCGGACGCGTCGGTCACTTAAGTGACGAAGCTTTTCTATGAATATAAACTGATTAAAAAATTTACCTATTTCTAATAAAAAGGCATTAAAATAATCAGTACTCTAAAACAGCAAAAAAAGGCCAGATGTACTTGGTACTGCGTTTTTTATTAAAACTGGTCGAATGTTGGAAGGTAAATATTTATATTTATAAATTAAAGACAACAATATTGTTTAAAAGAAAGTCATCACTTACTGTTACCAGATCGTAAATTAGCTTATAGAACCCGAACGATAATAAATTTATGAAAAATTGCTCAGGAAAACCTAGAACCCATATCACCAAAATAGGTTATCATTATAAAAATTATGTACTGGTATAATATTATTTGTTATGCCGCGAGTGATTCAAGCGTTGGAAAAACCTAACACCAACGCTATTAAGAGGTTTATAAGAATGTTCTCAATAAAATCAACATGAGTGACAACACGAATCCTGATGCCATAAAAGATCCACGGATCGGGAAGAACGCTACCAAGGAACTTCGACCCTTTTTCCACTACGCGATCTGTGAAAATTCAGCAGATAGAAATTTTAGGTCGGAGGATGTCAATTTCATCAGAATGTAACTAAATTAGAAGTTATGGACTTCATTTCTACCTACCATTCTTATGTTTACCTCTTGCGTCATATCATCGCACCACCAGTTTAACCTGATATAATAATAGCGTGAATTGCAACAGTATTAAACAGTGCTTCGTGATGAGTTTTGGTTTTGTTTGTTAGCCCCTGATGATCGTAAGAAAGTGAGACGTGGATATGACGCGTAAAACCCGAAGATCTGAAGTTTCCAGTGGAATGTCATACAGCCTTTACCGATGTGATGTGATCGTTTAGGGTGGTGGGTTATCATTAATATTGATTCAAGATAACGGGAATGCTGTCAGTTATATAAGAGATATGCTGCTGAAATGCTGGAATCTGTTGCGCTACTTTATCTGCAAGGTCCTGGGAACTTTGATGTAATACTGACGATGAAGTCCGTCCACACAACCAAAATATTTCAACTCTACACTCGAATATCATACTCAACGCGCGATTTGACAACCATATCATCTTAAGGTGACTAAAATTGAGTTTAAAGTGTAGAGTTTAGTGTTCAAGTGTTTTGGATTTTGTAGAAACTATTTTATCGTTAGTTATATACAAGAGTTGAATCATTCAATTCTTAACAGGATAATGGCAAGGGTTGCAACATATTCCTTTCAAAGAACTAATGTGATCTGCCCCGATCGAGCATATTTGGGATATTATTGATAGAAGATTGGGATATTTATCCATTATCTAGACAATTTAACCTATCTTTGGCTTCATATTCAAGAGTCTGAGACCCTACAGGCCGACATTGATCATCTCATTAACAGTATGACCAACAGAGTAAATGAGCGCATTCAAAATCACTGGACCTTTCATTACGAATAACTTTTTCATTCCGCACATTTTAAAACTGAAATTTGCATCACTTTAATGTCACAGAGAAATAACTAGCGAAAATTTCGATAAAAATGCTCGAAATCGTGATGTTGCATTTGTTATTAAATTAAAAGATGTGTAATTTCAAAAATACGTTTCGTTACGTTATTTGATTTTCATACCAACTTCAAATTGATATTAGGTAATAAAGTACAATTCCTTGTTACCTTCCACTAATAGGGAATTCATAAAACTAAGTGAAATTTCATTTCATAATTTATAGTGATCTTCCCTTTTCTATTGTTTGATGTACTGGGTAATTAATTATATCATTTTACAGATTGCTTGAATTTTATTTTTAGAAGATGATAGATGTGATAGAAAATCTCGAGAAGAGGGAAAGGAAAATTGTTTTTAATTAGTTATTTGTGGCATATTCATGATTTCTTACGATTTTAGTCCCATTTCTCACCTCGTATGTCATATATATATACGCATATACATTTTTAAAATCTGGCGAATGCGCCGATGTTACCTATGTAGATTGTGTCACCTTATGAATTTTATAGTTCCTCATACATATATCAGATTGTTAGATATAATTAAAAATATTATAGGTAACATCTTAAAAAAATAGAAGCCTCGAAGATAGAAAAGGACTGTTTTTTTTTTTATTTTTTTTTGAGATGGTTGAATTACACAGCCCCACAAAAAAAAAAAAAAGTTCAGACCAGCGAACCAGACTCATGTATCCCTATGTATTTTCGGTCGCTGAATCCGAATCCGAGGTCAAAAAAATTCGTACACCCCCAAAATCTTGAGCTAGAGCCAAAAAACACCCCTGGACTGGGGTAAAAAGAATATTAAACTACGAGAATAGTTGTTACATCCTAATCTATCGAATTATACAAATTAAGGTTAAACAGCAGCGTACATACAATAGATATGAAACACACCCCCAGTGAGGGGTGAAAACTAGCCCCCATTTATAAAAAAATCGATCCAAAACAGCAGTGACTGTTGAAAAAGCTCGAAAAGTCTAAGTTTTGTTAAAGTGCATCAGATCCGACGTAATCTTCATAAACTGCCCGTATAGGGTTGAGAACAACCACCCTTAAGTTTAAAGGACACAAAACAAGAGAAAATGTAAAATCCGACAGGATTTCTATTTTGCGTAGTACTTTAAAATAGAACTAGAAACTTACGTACCATCAACGCCCTACAGTGTCAACCCTCAGATGGTGTGAAAACTACCCCCTATGTAAGATTTATCTATAAAAATTTACTTCTATAAAAATTCGAAACACCTACGTTGTGTGGAAGTGAGAAGAAACTAGACTATGTTCGGCGCTGTGCTTGAAAACCACCCCCATGGGGTTGCGAGATGCTACCCCTATATCCGTAGGACACTGGAAGTGTGCATCACGATTTTTGCTAATCATAGCATAAAAATGTAAATCCGGTTAGTTTCTCTCTGTTTTTCCAGCATCCTACAGATATAGTATCTCGCAACCCCGTGGGGCTGGTTTTCAAGCATAGCGTCGAACATAGTCTAGTTTCTTCTCACTCGTTGTCTTACAACGCAGGTGTTTCGAATTTTTACACTACATTTTTATACTATAACTTTTTAGTTTAGGGGGTAGTTTTCACACCCTCTGAGGGTTGACACTGTAGGGCGTTAATGATACGTAAGTTCTATTTTAGAGTACTACGCAATTTCAGCCAATCATAGCATTCATGAAAATAGAAATCCTGTTGGATTTTACGTTTTTTCTTGTTTTTCTCGTGTCCTTTAAACTTGAAGGTGGTTGTTCTCAACCCTATAGGGGCAGTTTATGAAGATTACGTTGGACCTGATGAAGTTTGTTATCACTTTAACAAAATTTAGACATTTCGAGCTTTTTCAGTACTCATTGACGTTTTCGATCGATTTCTCACCCCTCCCTGGGGGTGTGTTTCATATCTGTTGTCTGTACGCTGCTGTTTAACCTTAATTTGTATAATTCGATAGATTAGGATGTAACAACTATTCTCGTAGCTTAATATTCTTTTTACCCCAGTCCAGGGGTGTTTTTTGGCTCTAGCTCAAGATTTTGGGGGTGTACGAATTTTTTTGGCCTCGGATTCGGATTCAGCGACCGAAAATACATAGGGATACATGGGTCTGGTTCGCTGGTCTGAACTTTTTTTTTTTTGTGGGGCTGTGTTATAGACTAAGAGCTGGCGGCCGCGGAGGTACTACGATATTACCTCCAGCTGGAATTTTGAAAAGTGGTTGGGGAGACCATCAGGAAGTGCCATCTGCAAGGATTTTGCTGAAAACTTCTGCAAAAGACACGTCAGACGACTCAAAAATGAAAAAATTTTTGCTCAAAAAATGATCAAACCTCCAGCTGAAAATTTGCACATTACCTGTTTGAAGGTCACAGATAACGTATGTAAATCGTCAGACGCCTAGGTCGCTGCCAAAGGGGTGTCAGACGCCCTCAAAGTTGTCATTTTTTTTTCAAAAATTTTTTTTCCTTACCTCCGTCTGACGTTTTAACATATTGCAACAGAGACCATTCTAAGCACAAATTAAAATCGTCAGACGAAAATGCCGCTGCGAAGTCCCCCTACAACGTTCACAAAGTTCCAGCCCGCCTGAGAGGTATACTTTTTAAAATTTATTTCCGTTACCTCCGTCTGACGTTTTTACATATTATCCTAGAGACAATTTTAAATACATATGTGCTTGTTCCACTTATAACGCGATCGTGAAATGTAGTGTCTAGGAATCTACGTATCACTATCGCGTTATGAGCAGGACAACCATTCTGCTGGTACCAAATCTCTTCGAGGTCAATGCCCAAAGTTCGAACGGCCGGAATAATTTGTTCACGTAACAAATTCAAATATTTTTGTGCTGTAAGGTTGCCGTCGATAAAAAAGGGGCCAACTATTGAATTACCTAAAATTCCAGCCCACACATTGACTTTCTGTGGGTACTGAGTTCGGTGTGGCATACTTAAATATTTATTTTCCCGGGACCAATATCTAGTAACGGATGAATTGTGACGACCATGCAGCGAAAATGAACTTTCGTCAGTAAATAAAATATTTTTAATGAAAGTTTTATTGAATTGAACTTCTTTGAATTGACTTTCTTTTATAACGTATAGTGACTCAACTAGTATTTCATTAAATTTAAAAGATGTTGAAACAATATTCAGTAATTTAGGCTGTAATTTCGCGATATTTCAGGGGGATTTTGCAGCGGTATTTTCGTCTGACGATTTTATTATTTAAAATTGTCTCTAGGATAATATGTAAAAACGTCAGACGGAGGTAACGAAAATAAATTTTCGAAAAAAAGTATACCTCTCAGGCAGGCTGGAACTTTGTGAACGTTGTAGGGGGACTTCGCAGCGGCATTTTCTTTTGACGATTTTAATTTGTGCTTAGAATGGTCTCTGTTGCAATATGTTAAAATGTCAGACGGAGGTAAGGAAAAAAAAACGACAACTTTGAGGGCGTCTGACACCCCTTTAGCAGCGACCTAGATGTCTGACAATTTACATACGTTATCTGTGACCTTCAAACAGGTAATGTGCAAATTTTCAGCCGGAGGTATGATCATTTTTTGAGCAAAAATTTTTTCATTTTTGAGTCGTCTGACGTGTCCATTGCAGGGGTTTTGAGCAAAATCTTTGCAGATGGCACTTCCTGATGGTCCCCCCAACCACTTCTCAAAATTCCAGCCGGAGGTAATATCGTAGTACCTCCGCGGTCGCCAGCTCTCCGTCTATTAGGTATTTAAAAAAATCTTTTGAGTTATCTCTTATTTAGCTTCTACAGGAAAATAAATATTGTGAAAATTGTACAATCGTATTCGTGTGAAATAAGAAAGGAATATCATTTCATGTTTTCAAGTTTTCTTTATATCAATGAGTAACCGCAAACCTCTTCTGTCGAACTCTTGGAAAATTGTACGACTTTAGCCCCATTTCTGAACTGTTCTGTCCTCTCATATACATTTTTAATAATATGGCGAATACGCCGATGTCACCCATATATATTGTGTCACTTTATGAATTTTATGTCCCATATCAAATTGTAAGATATAATCAAAAATACCCCTAGGCAACATCTTGACAAAATAGAAAACCCGAAAATCAAACGGATACAACAAAGTTTTTGACTTTTGACTGAAATATAAAAAAATGTAGTGCGGTTTACTAAAATAACGAGAAGTTGTAGTCAGACGTAGCCGACTGCGAATACCTACGTGATTCATATTTTGCACGAACGCAGCACGATTCACCTATAAAGGGTGATACTAATTAAATACACAGTCTCTATACATTTTATTTTCATTTTTTAAATAGATATTCGATGACGGTAACGCCTGACTGCAACTATCGTGCATTACGTAATAGTCGGCCAAGCTACTCTACATATAAAATGTTTCTGTCTGCAAATTCTATTTGTATTGGTAATAATATTATTAAAAATACTGTAATAAAATTTTGAGGTATTTTGAGGTTATATCATCTAACCTACATAAAGTTCGTTCGAACCTGAAAGATGCATGCTGTTGCAGTTTAGATATCTTGTAGATCTTTGAATTTTTATGTTCTTAATCAAAAATCTTTGGAACATTTTTCTCTAAAGTCATAATAACTCATAGTTTATATAAAATGGTCTAACGGAGATAGCCCAATTTCACTAGGAAGTATTCTACTATATGCTATTTTGTATATGTCTTGTATATTGCATATGTATCAAAGATTTTACGTTCAACAGAAACTATAGTGTTTAATTGACATTCGCAATCGGGAATTGCCTCGCAAAAATTCATATTAGGCATTTCTTTATTGGAAAATTTTGTTCATGAAACTTGTTCAGAATTCTTCAAAAACCTTATGCCCAAAATTTAATCAAAATTAAAAAATTGAAAAATTAAAATTTTAAAAATAACTTAAAAAAAACTGTAAATTGCTTGACAATTACCTGGCAGCTTGGGTTTAATTTCAAATAATTGTCACGGTACAGTTTTCTAAACAAAAAAAACCCATTAAAATGGCATTTTCGGACTTTGACATTATTTTAATCAAAATTTATATATACGTGTTTTAACCCGACTTTAATATCGATATTAGTAGTCCAATTAACCAAGAGTTTTGGGAAATGGCAATCAAAAATTTTAAGATTTCAGGTGGTTCAGCTTTTTACAAAAAAAAATTGTAAAGCTCAAATTTAAAATGATTTAATAAATGAAAATTATACTGTTATTTCTCAAGTTATTTGACAATTTCAAATGCTGAATTATCAAGAGTACTTTTGTGCATTTTATGAAAAATATTCATGTTGCATCTTGATTTATTACGCCTCTTTCTTATAAAGTTCGTTTAATTATCTGGATTATAGAGAAGAAACCACCACCACCACCACCATCGCCACATGAAATCACATTAGAATTAAAATAATTAAGCCATAAGTTATGGTTTAATTACTAGTTAATTAAATCATCCGTAATTAAAATTATAAGGATGATATAAATCTATTGATTTTTATATATAGGTGATGTTCCCAATCTACCCTACGTAGACATTGAATACGAAATAGGTTGCTGTATGTGCTAGCCTAAGATAATGGTTACCACGTAGCACCCTAATAGGTTTATACTGACAAGAGGATATCTGAATGACGTGATAAATACACGTAGATATTTCATTCCTCATCTAATCTTTAAAATACAAAGCATAGATTGATATTAAATTTGGGTGACCAGATTTTGATAAGTGAATGCTGGACATTTCTGCTGGGAAAAAAATCTATGTGCGGGGGGGGGAGGCAGAAATCCGAAAAATCATTTCTTGATCCCAACATTTTTTGATGACAGGGGGGGGGGGAAATTTTTTTTGGGGGGAAGCATCCGAAAAAAAAAAGTTTTTCCAAGCAAAACGTAATGCTGTAACTTCGCTATAACCTGAATGCTGGACTTTTCCTGGATACTTGTAAGACTTTCCAGAGAAATTCCGGATGTATGGTCTGAATGCTGGACTCTTGTAAGTGCTGTACTTGTAAATGCAGTACTCCAAAATGCTGGACTTTCCAGCGAAATTCCGGACGTATGGTCACCCTATATTAAATGATATTATATCGAAGAAATGAGGAAGGAAAGCATTTTCGGTAATTTATCATTGTTACAGATGAAATTGATAGATACAAATGTTTTTTTAATAAGATCAATTCTACAAATTCAATATTTAATTCACCCAATATGTAGTAGTATGTATAGTAGGTTATAAGAAAAATACAAATATTAGAAATTAATATTTTGATAGATAAGATTCATTTTTGATTGGTTATAGACAAATTTAGTGAACAATTCTTGTAATTCAAACATTCCTACATAGATTCGTTTATAATTCTGTATTTTCTAGCATAACCAGATTGTAGCTTACCATAAAAATACAAATATTATAAAATGACATTTTAATAGATAGATTTTCATTTTTGACATTATTTTTTCTGTCGTTTGATAAATACTATAGGACAGTTCTTTACTTTAACTATAAAGTAGATATTATTGTTTTCTATCTGATGATGTCGAAAATTGGAAATGGTTGACAAAAAAGCTGGCGCTAGACAATTGATTTAAAAAAAGTAATTTTCTTTATGTATATAGTAGGTACCAGTACGTCAATAGTACTGATAAGTTTTAAAAGATGCCTAATGATTGAAATATAGATAAGAGACAAAATTATTGTGTGGATAATGCAGCTTTTTACGTATATTAATTTCGTAAATTGCAACGGCCATGTCCAAATGAATATTTTTAGTGTAATGATTCTCGGACATATCATTTCTCGACCCGGTAAGGCAACCAAGGTTACTTGCCCTTACTGTAGTTCAAGTTTTTTTTAGGGGGACTTTTGCAGTCAAAAGATTTTGATAATCGTCCTCAAACACAAAAATTATGGCTGATTGATCACAGAGTTTTAGAAACATTTAAGAGATTCGTGGAAAGGTATAACAAGAATTTCCTAAATGTTATTTTAGTGTATTTTATGTGGAAAAAATTGAACGTTCATCATAAAAAATATAAAACATAAAAAGTGCCATATAAATTAGACCACCACCAAATCAAAAGCCAGAGCTATTTGGAAAGAGGTTATATTATTGAGAAAACTATGATACCTACATTACCATCTGATGAAGCTGAAATCCAACCCAGGAAAAATAATCTAGTAGACTAGTCTCATTTCGCCACATAAACTAAGTCGACTTCTGCTCTGCTATGCTTGATCATGAATTGATATATTTATTGTATCTTCATTTTAATTATTAAGCCTATGACAACACATTATCATGTCAGTACTGACTTTCGCACACTGTATATATCACTAACCTGGTATCGTCGTTTTTGTTCGTGATCTGTCGAATACAAAACGTATTCACATTTAGTCACGGTGCCAAATAAGGCTTTTTACCCTAACGTGGAAGTAGGGTATTGTAAAGGTTTTTTGGCTGTTTTTGGTTCTTCAAAGGGTCAACATTACGATTCCGATTGATGCCACTTTGGCACCCTTGGGCATTTTGAGATATTCAAGATGGCGACTAGCTTAGAGTGTAAAAACAGGTTTTTCCAAATATTTTATTATATTATGGGTGTGTGGCACGTCGTTTTGTATGTCTTAAAGGTCTATGAATTAGTATTTGAGGTTAAAAATCGTGTACGACGTAATCTCTAAGTGTTGCTAATTTACTTTATTAAGACAGCGGCTGATTCGGAGAATAAATTAATTTTTGAAGCACAAAAGACTAGTACCTAGTTTTGTTGTATGATCATATAATCAAGTTAGGCTTTACGAATACGGTATTTTTTTTTATGGTGGATGGTCATTTTTTATTTTATATTTTCTTATGATTTACTTACTTTCTGTTTTTTTTTTGTAATTTTTATTTTTTTTTTGCTTTTGTTTTAATTCTCATTGTAAAAACTGTAAACAACGAAACATCTACATTTAATCTTCTTCGGAATATTCACTGTCAGAAGTTATATTTTCTGAAATTCTCGTATGAGGATTCTGGCAATAATGTTCTGTGCTTAGTTGCAGACAATTGCACATTAAACTGCATGACAAGCCATTAGCCACGCAGCTGCATCGTGTTGTATTACACGAATTTATTGATTTGAATAAGCATTTTGCTAATGCCAAAATGTAATCTGGGTCAATTTGAATCTTTTTTGGCAAGGTGATCGGAAGTAATTTCATTTTATCCTCGTCAGCCTGCCACCCGTATTGAGTGGCATCTATATTTGGCCAAGAGAAATCCATTAGAGACAACCACAAAAATGTTTGGAAATGTGCCCTTTTCCCTTTTTACGTTTTCTTGAAAACATTCAATAGTTGGTGGAAGAGCAGAGAATGACGGAGCTTTTAGTTGGGCTTGTCCGACTTTTTTAGCCCATAGAGAAGTTCAAACATCAGTCATTTTGCTATCATTGTTTACTCCATAACACAAAGTTACAAAAATTGTGCATTCTTGAAAAACATCTTCAATATTGCTGTTTAATCAACCCAAATGCGTTAAAACCCGACCATCCGTTAAACATTTAATGACCTTTTTTTTTTCAAATCCATTGTACTGGTCTCAGCCAGATAAAGAATGTGCGGCTGGTAAATATGGTATGATTTGTTTGTGTTTTATAATCGTGGCTCTAATATCTGTGGTGGCTTGCAATGACTTAAAAAAAACCATAGAAACCTCGTTTAAATCTAGTAAATTAGAATAATATACAACTAAAACAAAAACATCGGTGTCATCACTTATTACATTTACGACGATGTCTAGATTTCCCTTAATCTCGTGAATAAGTTGCTGCATCATAATGGTATCCGCTTCTTCATGTTGTGTTGCTAGATCGGCTCTCTCAGTTATCACATCGACACACCGCTTTGTAGCTAAAAGGGATTAGTTTGTAGTCATAATGGTATCCGCTTCTTCATGTTGCGTCGCTAGATCGGCTCTCTCAGTTATCACACCGCTTTGTAGCTGAAATGGATTAGTTTGTAGTCCCGTAACGATTAAATGATTTTTAGAAGTTAAAAAACAATAATATAAACGTTTATTTTTAAACTTTGTTAGCTTAACAAAATTAAGACGTAATCTGAAAAAAAAATGAGTTTATACTATTCAAGAGTGTCTCGCATCCATAATTTGAATGAGGGTCACTCTCAAAAAACATAAGCCTAAATTATGTCCTCTCCGTAAGAAACTAAAAATAACTTTTTAATTCCTTACGGAAGAAAGTTTAATATTGAATTGTTAAATAAAGGGAGAATTATTTGTTGCAAGACATAAATGCACCTTATTTCTGAGGTATGTTTCTTTTTGAATCGAATTTGTTTTTAACGCCCACAATCGACACATATTTTATATTTTGATAGGACAACACAGAAGGAATTGTCCCTAAGTTTTTTTAGACCTCAGATTTGTGTTCTAGAACCTGAAAAACATAGAAAATGATGTATCACATGCCCACATTTGGTAAATTAAAATTTTTTAAAAATTACACCCTAGATAAGCCGCCATCTTGAATATCTCAAAATACCTAATACCAGAATGGCATCAACCGGATTCTTAAACTAGACCTACTAAAGTGCCGATAACCGTAAACAAACTCTACTACTATACCTTACTTCCACCTTTTTTTATTAGCACCCAGACTAATTAGGTATATATGTCTGCGTTGCAATTATTTTCCCTACGTTGCAATTATTTTCCCTGCGTTGCAATTATTTAAAATGTTTACGCCATTGTAATAACCACCATGGTTTTAAAAGCTTAGTTACTCCTGATTTGAGTAATTTAAATTATATTCGCCATAATATATAAGGGATGAAATTTTTAATTTTTGTTCAGATATTATGATATATGTATTCTGCTCCACTCCCCTCTTAATTTATAGTTGAAGGGCTATAATTCAGAGAACGCGTTCAACAGAGGTTAATACCGGCCGGACGCGGACGGACAGACACATTATAACACGGTGGGTGACAGGTGTAGCCCGTGCTACCGACAGATAGTTAGGGCAATTTATGGCTGCCATTAGTCTAGAGGATATAACGTCATTTCCATGGCAATGTATACAGTGATTGTCTGTTATAGCGTATATGGGATTTAAAACAGCTGCTTTGGTCTGCAGGCTGAATGCTGATTGAACTGTCATATGATGAGGTTACCGTGAAATTTACCAGATTAAGCCATAATGTGTATATATGTAAAAATATTAAGAGGATCACTGAAATTATATTTGAGTTTCTACAAACGTTATGCTGTAACAAATTCATTTTCCAAAGATATGTAACTTAATATTTTGTACCATTCTATTATTTATTATCTGACTCCATGAGATAATAATTATTTTCAAATTGGAACTAAAACGCGCATTCTCAAATACTGTGATTAATGTATAGGTGTACTGAATGTTTAAAAATACACAATAGTAGACATATTTTTAATTATAAAGAGTTTTTTTGCGCCGTGCATAAATTCAATGGAATAAAACAATCATTGATGAATTAAATACCAAGGCTCGACTTTTCGAAATATTTATTATTTATTTTTTAAGTAAAGTTGCCCTTAAATACTTATATTCGTATGTAGTTGTCTTTATCAAATTTACAGAGGTAGGTTACGAATCAGGATCTCATAATGTAGTAATAACTATATTATGAAATCAAGATTCGTCATAGAATAAATCTTAAATGTGTTTTAAAAAATGGAGAGTTGCAAAAAACAGATGATTATTTATTGACGAATAATATATTTATTTATATTTATTATTAATAAAACTGGATCATATCCGTCATACAAGGTGATCATCAGTGATGTATCATACTTTACATAAACTATGTTTTGTTATGATTTTGGATCAAAATGTTCCTACGATTAAGCACTCAAAAAGACGAGGGATTTGCATGATATTGATACTATATAGTAACAATAACAACAACAATAACAATATCTCGTCGTTTCGCTCAAAAAAACAAACTGGATCTAAAATTTCAGTGAAATTTCCTATTTCATTATTAGGATAATCATATGGTTATGGTCCCTGGTTATAGTAATTACCAGGGACCATAACCGAACCGTAACCGAAAACTGCACCGTAATTACGATTTTTTCCTAACCGTAACCAAAACCGAAAACCGAAATGAAAGATTCTGGAAAACCGAAACCGTAACCGAAAACCGAATTGACGCTGCTTTGAAAACCGAAACCAAAAACCAAATTAACGCTCCTCTGAAAACCGAAACCCGAAAATGGTGTGCGTTAGGTAACCGTAACCGAAACCGAGCCGAAATAAATTTCGTTTTCGTTCCCTGTAAGCATTAATTTAATTTTAACCGAAAACCACACCGTAATTACGAATTTTCCTAACCGTAATCAAAACAGAAAACCGAAATGAAAGATTCTGGAAAACCGAAACCGTAACCGAAAACCGAATTGTCGCTGCTTTGAAAACCGAAACTGAAACCGACAACCAAATTAACGCTACTCTGAAAACCGAAACCGTAACCGAAAACTGAAAACGGTGTACGTCAGTTAACCGTAACCGAAACCAAACCGAAATAAATTTCGGTTTCGGTCCCTGACTATAACTAACTATAATACTAAGAGTGGATTGGTAGTTAGCGTGTCTAGTTCAGAGGCGTAGCTAGGCTACATGGGGCGACATAGAAAGGAAGAAAGAAAGAAAGAAAGAAAGATTTATTAGTTCTAAGAAATTAGAGATTGCACAACTTTTAGAAGGCAACAGTTTCACGAGAGATGGTAGCAGGTTAAATAACTTAGGACCAAAGTATGATATTCCCGATCTAGATTTATTGATTATGTGGAAGTCTATATAAATATTTGTCATAAGAGTGAATTTCTTCATGAGTAACATAGCTTGGTAGATCTAAAAGCCTGAGGCCCCGGGTAACTGCACCCCAAAAAAATCGTTCGGATTTCATTAAAAATTGTAGGGCCCCCATCTCTTTTCTCAGACAAATCTAGATCTCCTCGATTTAGGAGGGTCGTTGAGATGACAGACAGGTGGTTGAAAACATTTTCAAACATTTTAAATATACATTTTCGAATGTTTAGGACATAATTCTACTTGTAAAAATAGCAAGAACAGTTCCTATAAGCATATCCCTGAAATTGCATCCTAAAGAAGCTACACCTGAATACGACTACGCCTCATTTTGCAAATTTCACATTCCAATAATAACCTGCACATCCTTACTAGTTGTATGAATATAGCTATTCTGCACCATCAGTACCATGGGATTGTTTATCATGATACTATTGAGTTTATTTCTGGGAACAATGTAATTGAAATAACGCCCCACAATATCCAATGCTTACTGCGGCGCACCGTTTACATTGTGCTAAAACATAATAAGCTTTGCTGAACCTAACAGCGGGAAAATGCATTAATGAGGATGTTTTTGATATTTTAAAAACTTGGCATTATAATTTTGATAAATAAATAATCTTAGTTTCATTTTCCTATCTATTATAGTGACCTTAGTTATAATCCAGTAACTTTGCCATCAAAAAAGGGGTTGACATTAAATCAAATTTTAGTATGCTGTATAGGATTAAAAATTAATGTTAAATCAAAGTTTACGACCTCGGCAGACCTCCGGGTCTTGGTCAAAAATTCAAAAAACTGCGAGATTTTTGTGTTTTTTTTTCAGTTTTTGTCGATTTTGGCACCTAAGGCCTACTTTTTTGGTAAAAATAATTTAGTATTTTTAAAAGTAGACTAAATTAGCTACAAATTGGCGCTAGAGCGGACTCTGTAGATCAAATAGTATCTGAGATACAGCTGTTCAAAGTTTTGCAAAATTTTCATTTTTCGACATTTTTAACAATTTTTAACGTAAAAATCTGTGAAATACGTACTATTATAACTTGTTCAGAAAATTCATTTTACCCCAGATGGGGTCAGAGAGGTCCCAAAAAATGCCCCCCCCCAATATATAGTACCATTATAGTGACTGGATCGGAAAAGAGAAAGGAATATTTAATAATATATATATATATATATATATATATATATATATATATATATATATATATATATATATATATATATATATATATATATATATATATATATATATGTTAGAGCTCAAATTGCCTATAATTTAACTTTTGTATGTGTTCCTGATAATTTAAAATAAAACTTGTGTAGTGCAGTGCCACGCGCAGCCGTATCTGCGCAGAAAGAGAGAAGGACTTTAGTTAGTAAGAAGTTGTTGTAGTAGATGTACACTTGCATAAATGCTCTGCGAATTATTTAGAAATAAACACAAAAAAGTGGATTTACAGTCTCCATTTATTTTACAAACCCATCGAAGAAATTGTGCTAACATAAATTTGGTCCATCTCACGGATGAAAATCAGAAGAAAGCAATAAATAATCAAATAATTAACAGCAAGTGGCCGACGTGCAATAAGATCGTCATTGGCAAAGCAACGCAGGGCTTATGTGAGAGAGGGAAGTATGGTGTGCACCCAGTGGGAGTGAGAAAGCGAGAATTATCATCGGTTGCTAGCGCGGGAGAAGCGTATGACAACAAGGCGGAGTTCCTTAACCACCACCGGTCCCACAGTAAGTGTTATGTATTCCAATTTTCCAAATAAATTACTTGTTTAACCTATTTGTCAATCAAAGTACCCTTTTTATTTGTAAAATAAAATGGCTGAAGCTCTACTCAAGGAGTTGAAGGCAAAACGAGGGATTTTAAAGGCAAAATTAACCAGATTAACTAATTTTTTCCAAATACTTGACAAGGAAAACGTAGATGATGAAATAATAAGTAACTTGCAATTAAGACTTAACAATGGTGAACCTTTATTGGATGAATTTAACGAATTGCAATCAAGCATTGAGTTTAATGAGTCGTCGCCTGGTGATGAGGTGGAACGAACGCAATTTGAAACTAACTACTTCGCAGTAATAGGTAAAATAAAAAGTCTAATACAAAAATTTGAATTAAATAACGTGGGAATGCCTGAAGAGATTAACTCGAGTAGACACAGCTCTTGTTCGAGTAACAGTAGTAATAATGAAAATAATAGGACATCAAGGCATTTGGTAAAATTACCCCCAGTAAAACTACCGACATTTGATGGTCAGTATTCAAATTGGCTTGAATTTAAAGAATTATTTGAGGCACTAGTAGGTCAGGATGAGTCAATCTCATCGATACAGAAATTCTATTATTTAAAAAATTGTCTTTCAGACAGTGTTAAAGAGAAAATTAAAGCAATTGAAGTGTCGGCAAAAAACTATGAAACTGTTTGGAAAATATTAATAGAAAGGTACGAAAATAAACAGTTAATTATTCATAATCACATTCATTCAATATTCGACCTTCCTACTCTCAGCAAAGAGTCTCACATAGAATTAAGAAACCTAAATGATAGCGTAAACAAACATCTTCGTGCATTATCAAATCTCGGGGAAAAGACAGATTGCTGGGATAGGTTAATAATATATATTTTAACAAATAAATTCGACCCTGCTACTAGAAGGGGCTGGGAATCTCACAAATATAAAGGGGATTTGCCAGATTTACAAGACTTGAGGGAATTTTTAAAGAAAAGGTGTGAAATACTAGAAAAAATGGATTTAACTAACAAAAATGTGGAAAATTCAAGTAACAAATCTGGTCCTAACAAAAGTTATCATAATAATAAAAAGTCGCATGCTAGTAACAGCCTGACGTCTACAGTTGAAAAGAATTATAAATGCTATTTTTGTAACCAGGGACATAGTATTTTCAAGTGCGAGGACTTTCTTAAGTTAAAACCAAATAATCGGGTTACTGAAATAAAAAAGCTGAAACTATGCTTAAATTGTCTAAGGCCTGCGCATCCATCTTGGAAATGCAATCTATCAAAATGTTTAAGGTGCAAGAAAGCACATAATACGATCTTACACTCTGATTCTTTTAATAATAACGAATCCTTGTCGAGCGGTTCAACCGGTGGTGCAAATGGTCCCGACCAACAGGTTCAGGTAACGAACGCGACGGAAAGTCATGGGCAAGGAGACACAAGTGTAACGTTAAATTCACAAGAAAACTCGTCTAGGTGGTCCCAAGTAATATTGTCTACGGCGCTTATTAAAATAAAAACAAAAAATAACAAATGGATTACTTGTCGTGCGCTGTTAGATTCGGCGTCACAAAGCCATTTTATTACAGAAAATCTTTGCAATCAATTAGATTTACCTAAATTAAAATTAAACCATTCTGTAAAGGGTGTTGGACAAAGTCTGACCAACATTAACAATCAGGTTGATGTGTCAATAAAGTCTTGTTACAATAATTTTAACGTGAATATAAAATGTTTAGTGTTGAACAAAATAACGGATAACTTGCCGTCTATGTCATTTAATAAAAATATTTTAAAGGTTCCTGTTAACTGGAAGTTGGCAGACCCAAATTTTAACGTTTCATCTGATATTGATATATTACTTGGCTCCAACGTGTTTTGGGAAATTCTATGCAGTGGACAGGAGCGGCTTGGCTCGAACGGGCCTATTTTACAAAATACTCAGTTTGGATGGGTCGTGGCTGGCAATTTACAAACTCCCTTAAATAAAATTACGTCATTTAGTTATTGCACTACTAACTTTCCACAGGAATCTATTGATGAAAAATTAACGAAATTCTGGACTTTGGAAGAAGTAAATAATAAAAATCCTGTTTTAAGTCAGGCAGAGAAATTTTGTGAAATAAATTTTGAGAAAACTACTACTAGGGACAGTACGGGAAGGTTTATTGTAAATATTCCATTTAAAAATACCATCTACAAATTGGGAGACTCTTATGATACTGCACGTCAGAGGTTCGAGTTATTAGAAAGAAAACTATTGAAAAATGTTAAATTAAAATCGGATTATTGCGCGTTTATAAGCGAATATGAACAATTAGAACACATGTCTGAGATTAAGGTACTTGAGAATTTTAATTATTCTGATGGGTATTTTTTACCTCATCACGCAGTTTTAAAGGGAGAAAGTCTAACAACCAAATTTCGCGTCGTGTTTGATGGCTCGGCAAAGACTAGTTCGGGGCTTTCGCTGAACGATGTACAGTTTACAGGACCCACGTTACAGCAGGATGTTTTTTCTATTTTGACTAGATTTCGGAGTTATAAATATGTCATGACCGGGGACATATCAAAAATGTACCGACAGATTTTAATAAATAAAGAACAAAGAAAGTATCAAAGAATATTATGGCGGGCGGAGCCTATGGAAAAATTGAAGGTTTTCGAAATAAATCGTATTGTATATGGGAACGCTTCGTCTCCTTATTTGGCAGTTAGATGTCTATTTCAGTTGGCATATGAAAATGAAAATAAATTTCCGGAAACTGCAGAAATAATAAAAAGAGACTTCTATATGGACGACTTATTAACCGGGGCAAATTCCATTGCGGAAATATTAAAAATTCAATCAGAAGTATCAGATATCTTAGCCAGGGCAGGATTCGACTTGCGAAAATGGTTGTGCAATGATAAGGAAACTTTAAAACAATTTCGGGTTAATAATGAGTTAGAGGTTGGTGTGTTAGAAATAGGAGAAAACGAACAAAATAAGACCCTAGGAGTCTACTGGGACTCGAACAAAGATTTCTTTATGTACAAATTAAATATTGCTAATACGGGTTATAATAAATTAACAAAAAGAATAATTTTGTCGGTTACTTGCCAAATCTTCGATCCTTTGGGATTATTGGGACCGATAATAATAACTGCAAAATTAATAATGCAAGAATTGTGGAAACTAAAATTACAGTGGGATGATGACATTCCTATAGATCTGGCAAATAAGTGGCAAGGGTTTCGGAGCGATCTAACAGAAATTGTCAACTTGAAAATTCCGAGACAAGCCGTTTTATCGGAATATATAAAAATCGAATTACATGGTTTCGCAGATGCGTCAGAAAAGGCCTATTCGGCATGTAATTTCGTTCGGTGTATAATGTCATCTGGCAAAATAATTTCTAATTTATTATGCGCTAAATCGCGGGTCGCCCCAATCAAGCAAATCTCTCTGCCTCGCTTAGAGCTGTGTGGTGCAGTATTGTTGGCAAATTTAACAAATAAAATAATTCCAATTTTAAACGTGAAGTTTAATGAATATTTTTATTGGACAGACTCAATGATTGTGTTAGCGTGGATCAGAGGGCCACCTAGCAAATGGAAGACCTTCATAGCAAACAGGGTCAGCGAAATCCAAACTATGACAGATATCTCCTCTTGGCGACATGTACGTTCTAGTGATAACCCAGCAGATTTGCCCTCGCGCGGTGTGTCTATGAATATTTTAAACGAATGCGACTTGTGGTGGCACGGACCGCCCTGGTTTGGAGAAGATAATTCTATGTGGAATTTAGATTCAAAAATTGAAATTACTGAAGATATCCCGGAACAAAAAACAGTATCGTGTGTGGCTTTAAAGGAGGAAACCGACGTAAGAAATAGTCTGATAAATAAGTACTCATCTCTAATAAGGTTACAGAGGGTTTTTGCGTATGTTTTACGGTTTATAGCTAATTTGAAAATAAAAAATAAAATGGAAAGGGCAATCGGAGCAATAACGCCCAATGAACTTGAAACTTCACTTCATAGCTTAATAAAACAATCTCAAATTGAAAGTTTCCCGCGAGATTATTACAATCTAGAAAATAAAAAACCCCTAAATAATAAAAGCAAAATTCTCTCCCTCAACCCTTTTTTAAAGGACGGTTTATTAAGAGTAGGAGGAAGGCTCAGAAATTCTCAGGTAGAATATGAAAGAAAATATCCAATTATTTTGCCCAAAAATAATAAATTAACCAGTCTTATTTTAAGATGTGAACATATACGTTTGTTACATTGTGGGGCGCAAGCGTTACTATGCTCGATCAGAGATAAATATTGGCCAATATCTGGTAGAAACTCTTGTAAGAAAATTATAAAGGAGTGTATATTATGTTTTAGAGCTAAACCTAGAGAAAATACTTACCTCATGGGCGATCTGCCTGATGTACGTGTAAATAATTACTCACCTTTTTTCAATGTCGGGGTGGACTATGGGGGGCCCTTTCTGTTAAAAGACCGAAAGACAAGAGGTGCTAAATTAATAAAATCATACGTGTGTCTATTTGTATGCATGTGCACTAGGGCAGTGCATATCGAGCTCGTCTCCGAGTTAACGACTCAGGCATTTCTTGCGGCTCTCAGTAGATTCGTAAGTAGACGTGGAAAACCTAGTAACATTTTTTCTGACAATGGGAGAAACTTTGTTGGGGCAAATAACGAATTGTCAAAAATGTCAGATTTTTTGGAAACCAATGGCAAGGAAATTGCAAGTTACTTAGCTAATGATCGAATAAAATGGAATTTCATACCTGCTCGATCACCTACCTTCGGTGGTATTTGGGAGGCAGGGATTAAAAGCACTAAATATCATATCAAACGTTTAGTAACACATCCTCTAACCTATGAGGACTTCAGCACTTTATTGACTCAAATTGAGGGTGTATTAAATTCCCGTCCGCTTAGTCCCTTGAATCAAGATCCTGATGATATGACGGCCTTAACACCTTCCCATTTCCTAATTGGAAAACCAATAACCGCTCTCCCAGAGCTCGATCTCAAGGAGGTCCCGGAGAACCGACTCAACCGATGGCAACGTGTCCAAGCCTTGACTCAGCACTACTGGACGAGATGGAGTAAGGAGTACCTGTCCGAACTCCAGACAAGAGTAAAATGGAAAGTAAACGCATCGAATTTAATTAAGGTTGGTGCTTTGGTATTAATTAAAACCGACAACGCTCCTAGTATGGCATGGCCGCTTGGCAGGGTGTCCAGACTGCGACCTGGAAGAGACGGAGTAGTTCGGGTAGTTGACATTAAGGTGCCCAATGGCGAAGTGACTCGCGCTATGACTAAAATATGTGTACTGCCTATTGACTGTTAAAAGGGGGACAGCGTAGTGTCTGATTAAACTTTTTTCGACCAATACTTAAAAAATGAAGTGACCAAACACTTGCTTTATTTTTCATGAGAATTGTTTTATTTTGAATGTTATTCTATACAATATTTAGGTCAAATTACTTGTCTAACTAATAAGATACACTTTGTTGTAAAATGGAAAATAATTTTGATTTATATTTGGAAGTACCAGGTATTTCCAAGGCGAGCGGAATGTTAGAGCTCAAATTGCCTATAATTTAACTTTTGTATGTGTTCCTGATAATTTAAAATAAAACTTGTGTAGTGCAGTGCCACGCGCAGCCGTATCTGCGCAGAAAGAGAGAAGGACTTTAGTTAGTAAGAAGTTGTTGTAGTAGATGTACACTTGCATAAATGCTCTGCG
Source organism: Rutpela maculata (assembly GCA_936432065.2). NCBI lineage: Eukaryota > Metazoa > Arthropoda > Insecta > Coleoptera > Cerambycidae > Rutpela > Rutpela maculata. The sequence goes on from OW386293.2 coordinate 68,204,008, forward strand.
AATTATTTAGAAATAAACACAAAAAAGTGGATTTACAGTCTCCATTTATTTTACAAACCCATCGAAGGAATTGTGCTAACAATATATATATATATATATATATATATATATATATATATATATATATATATATATATATATATATATATATATATATATATATATATATATATATATATATATATATATATATATATATATATATATATATATATATATATATATATATATATATATATATATATATATATATATATATATATATATATATATATATACGCGTAAAATCACCAAGTGGCACTGAAAACTAAATTGACGTTCTCGCACCCAATATTTTCCGCATTTAATGTGAGCAAGTGGTTCCCTATATATTCCCGATATGTATATGCGTTCTGGCACCGTATATATGGAGAACACACTTTTTCTTTAGATACTCACTGTGTTGTTAATACATTTAGGATTGCTAACGCACTCTGTAAAAATAGGCCATTGTGTTGCTTGTCTTTTTGAAACGTATCACATACGTGCGATATCCGTGATGTAATTGCAGAAATAGAGGAAATAAGATGAAAAATAATTCTCAGAGTGAACTAAAAATTGTTATTGATGTTGACTCATCATATTCTATATTTAGTTTCAATTGAGGTCTAGAAAATTATTTGAAAAAAAAGACAAGTAGATGAGGTTGATTAAAAAAGAAACAAATTAATTATTTATTATTCAGTGGTGATAAATCACTTATGAAAACATGTAATTAGAATATCAATTTTAGTTATTGTAAAATACAGTGTGAATTTGTGTATATGACATACCAATAGTAACTGACATTTATTATTGACAGTTCGGCTAATTTCAAAGCATGTCGTACAAAATAGTATATTACGTAATGAGTGTTGTAAGAAGCATATTACGCACGAATGGAAAAGTTATTTTCATGAGTGCGTAATTGCTTTACAACTCGAATTATGTACTATACTTTACCTACGATCACTCCTGTAAATAGTAAAAAACACACTACCTGCCATTCATGTAAGTTGAATTTTACGTATTGTAAACAAAACGCACTGTAAACAAATGGCACGGTAATCAAAACGCACGGGACACCCAATTATAGGTGGCTTATATCGCTGACGCGGGGTTTAAAAAAAACAAATGGGCCTACGTAATTTTCAAACGCTGTCAAAACTGATAATATTTTTTGAATGATATTGTTGACTAGTAAACTAAATCCAGATTTTACTAAATAAATAAATAAATATGATCGTAGGTAAAGTATAGTACATAATTCGAGTTGTAAAGCAATTACGCACTCATGGAAATACGCACTCGCCGCTACGCGGCATCGTGCGTAACTTTTCCATTCGTGCGTAATATGCTTCTTACAATTCTCATTACGTAATATACTATTACCTACGATCATATTCATTTATTTATTTAGTAAAATCCTGATTTAGTTGTCAACAATATTATTCAACAAATATTATGTCAGTTTTGACAGCGTTTGAAAATTACGTAGGCGCATTTGTTTTTTTAAACCCCGCGTCAGCGATATAAGCCACCGATAATTGCGTGTCCCGTGCGTTTTGTTTACCGTGCGGTTTGTTTACAGTGCGATTTGTTTACAATATGTAAAGTTCAACTTACATAGATGTCAGGTAGTGTGTTTTTGACTAGTTACAGTAGTAATCGTAGGTAAATAATATAATAATCGTTTCCCTCAAAAATTCTTAAAATCACAAAAATGTATATTACAAAACAATAAGCGAGTAAAATATTAATTACATCTAATAAAAATGTCAATTTATTTACAATCTTTTGATTCTAAATATTATATTATGAAATAGTGTAATAGGTAGTATGATTTAAAAATATAATTTATTACCTTATTTTGTATGAACTGTTACATACGGTAACGTTGGATCTCAACGTTAATATATTTTGTTGAATTTGTACAATTGCTTTAAGGGTGGCGGTGTGGCTTAAAAAAATGATTTCGTAATTCGACAAGTTCTCCTATGAACCGATTGAGAAAATACTTTGACAAGCTTTTAGAAAATACTTGATAGAATGATACTGGGATATTGAAGTCAACAAAAAATATATATTTTTTTTGTTTTTCACACAAGAAAAAAATGTTTTTCTTTCTTTAGTTTTCAATAGGCTAGTACCATTCTATAAAGTTGCCTATAAAAGCCTATCAAAAAATTATTTTAATCGGTTTAGGAATGTAGGAGAAATTGTCGAATTACGTTCGCGGCTTAATTGCAATAAAAGATTAAACTGCGGTTGATTTCGATACTCTTGATTTTATTTATGCCTTTTCAGAAAATTATACATATATAATATGCTCTTAGATTTAGTTTGGGTGAAAGTTATAAAGTATATGGAGCTTTAGCTCTTAAATTTGTTAACGCTGCTAAATAGGTTGTTTTCAGAGTTATCCCATTCTCTTGTCTATAAAAGGGACAAGTGGCGTAATAAATAAATGTTTATATATGTTTATTATATTATCTTAGTTACGGTTCAAATGGTCGGTGCATCAAAGTTTTGTCAATTTTCAGTTCATAGACTTATTTTATTAACAGGCACTCACATCAAATCATGGGCCCCGGCCCCTTTCATTATAACTACACTACCTGTACCCAAATTTTAATTAGTTTAATATTTTTGCATTGCGTTTCCTAGTTTATTCGGACCTCTAAGTGGTCGGGCCCTGGTACCACGGTACCTACTGGACCTACCCCCCCCCTCCCCTGTTGGGGCCCTGATTATAAAGTATAGTTTAAAGTGAGAAATAATGTAAACAACAATTTGTAGATAGGCCAGACTCCTCCTGCCTGAAAGAACATAATACAGACAGATACTACAATTTTATTACATTATCAGATGAAGCTAGTTCAGGGATGAACAATGACTATGCATTGTCATTATAATATACGTATGACAATGCGGCAATATAGGTAGAGTAATTGTAGGAATACAGGAAATAGTCAAGTAAAATTCTGAAAAAGTAAGCTAAATAATTGTATGTGATATTGACACTCATTGTATATATCACGAATCAGTTGAAAAACTCTGATAAAAAATGTAATGAACAAAGATTAGGCACTTCTCAGTAGGGAGCTATTCATAACAAACAGGTTATGTTAACGAAAGTAGTTACGAAAGTATAGGCAACGTTTAGATTACGTTAATTATTTTTCAAAAATGATCAATCAATTGGCCTCAAGTTTTCACCTTTTTTTATATTTTACATATTTACAATCGATTATTTTTATTTATTGGCTTTTATCATGATTAGAGAATATTATTTAGGTATTATGCAAATCACAACTTATACACTTTCTTATTTATTATGAAAATACCTACTTTCTGTATATTGTTGCCCTAATCTGGGCACGCTAATATACTAGTAATTCAATACTTCGTCAGTATTAGCTAGAAGATAGTTGTTTTGATTGGTTCTCCAATAATGAGTGTTTTAAAGTATTTACCTAACTAGTATATTAGCATATTTACATATTTGTTAACAATAACTGTTAATATGAAGGTCAACTTTTAATAAGTGTAGAAAATATGGATTTTTATTACCATGTCGATAGTGAAAAATTGCATTCATTAATACAGCGAGAAACTTTTATCTTTCTAGATAAAGGATGGGGACAAGTTTTTACCATGAAACTTCTATGGGCGCGTTAGGCATTTTTCAGTAGGAAGTAAAGTACTATAAAATGTTTTTGGTTACTTGAAGTCACCGGCACACAATTTTTTTTGGGTTACTTCCAATTTAGCCGAAGTTTGCAACTTTTTTATTTTTAATAGTAACTTTCTTTCGTAATCCGAAGTTCAATTTTCTTTATACTCCTTTTTTCGAATTTAAGAATGGATGAGTAAAAATAAAATTTAACATCTCAGTAGAAAGAATGCCATGGAAAAATATATAAGCTGCAAAATTTTAACAAGCTTACCATGGAGCGTACAAAAAACATAAAACCACCTTCTTTAATTCAATATGTCAATTTTAAACTTGTATAAGAATTAAAATTTTCAAAAATTATTGAAAATAAATCTTTTTAAACATTTTTTTTTTAATAGTTCCATTTTCTTTTCTATTATTTGTTTGTAATATGGGTTTTCCATTTAATTTTATTTAAGTAACAGAGAATTATATAAAATTATTGAAAACTGAATAGTTTCTTAGAAAAAGTGCCTGCAACATAAATGTTTAAAATGAATAAGATTCCAGAAAGGTTCAATGTAATGTTGAAAAGGGACAGAGAGGTAACAAACACGTGTTAATAATAAGACACAAAAGAAGATACTAGAACTTACTTTGACTGAATTTTAAAGTAAATGGACCACTGCTCATTTTAAGGAATATATGACACATTTTAAACTAATTAGTTGGCGGGAATTATGGAGAAAAGAATCATTGTGTACCGTGGACCACACGGTAGAAATAAAAATTCTAATTCAAGCACATTACGGTAAAAACATTTTGTAGCACATCAAAAAGTTGCCTCTAACCTACCCTTCATTACATAATTTTTTTACATATTTCGGTACATATTTAAATACCGGTTAACCGGTTATGTTCATGTTACTTCCACGTCCAGTGGAAGTATAGTAACAAAAAAATTTAAAAAAATTTTTATTATCCAAATAGGCTTAAAATGTCATGAAACGTCGAGATTTTAAGTTTGAGCGAAAAAAAAATTTCTGTCTGTCTGTCTATCTGTCGGTCTGTCTGTCGGTCTGTCTGTCGGTCTGTCTGTCGGTCTGTCTGTCTGTCTGTATGTCTGTCTGTCGGTCTGTCTGTCGGTCTGTCTGTCGGTCTGTCTGTCGGTCTGTCTGTCGGTCTGTCTGTCGGTCAGTCTGTCGGTCTAACCTAACGAGATCTAGGACTGGATTATATTTTCATCTTGTTCCGGGTAAATTTGGGGTAAATGGATAAACCGAGCAGGTAAGAGTCCACGAAATTGGTATTTAGTATATACAAGGTCTCAAAAAAAATTTGGCATTAGCCACCCCCATTACCACCCCCACCCCCTATTAAAGGGTATGAAAAAAAAACTGTGATTTAGTGTATGTACAGGAACCAGAAACCTCAAAATATTTTTTTACTTCATCCACCCCCCCCCCCCCCATTACCACCCCCCCTATCACCACCCCCACCCCACTACCGCTGTGGGGTATCGTTTTATGGGTTTTTGGGGTAGAGGATTTCAAATATTATATTATTAAAGTTCCATAAACAATTATTTTAACATACAAAGTTTTTTGTTGTGAGTGACTTGGATAGAGAGTCTGGATGTGGAAGTCGTGATTCCTTGGGCAGCGGTTTTTATTTACCGATTTACCGGTTATTAAAATTTCCTGTAAATTGCATTGTGCATGTTTACAACTTTATTACTTTCTCAAAGTTTTCTTTTAGTAAAACCTAAGTTTATATTTTCTGCAAAAAGGTAGATATTCGGAGATTCAAATAATAGAAAAATATGGAGACTTCCCCCATTCAAAAAATGTTTTAAAATGATTTATTTTCAACAATTATTAAACAAATTAAATAGTGGAAGCCATTACATTGTGATAATTAATCATAATGAAACAGATGAAAACACCTTTCTTTGTTTTTTATCATTAATTTATTATAACCAAACGTTACCGCAGTTTCGACAAGCGTGTAATTTTCAACAGTTGATTCACAAATACAAAAATTATTTATAATTTAATTTTGTGTTTTAATGTTTAAAATTTACATATTAATTTAAAGAAAATGCAGTGATATCATTTTCCAATTTTTTTTGCGCACTCTTCATTTAGAAAATATATTTTTAAGACACTTCTTTTCAATGGTTTTTTTAAGATTTAGAATTTTTTATAAAAATTTAAAATTGGCATACTAATAAATAAAATGCAGAGGTGTTGAAAATTTTCTATGCGCTGTTCTACGAAGACTCCGTGGCGAGCTAAATTTTATTGCTTGACAATTTTTCCTATGACTTTCTTTCTGCTGAAATAAAAATGGTTTTCACTTAAAAATGTAAAAAATTAGAACCTTGTGAGTCGCTTCTTATTTCACCCCAATTCGATATATACATCCTCTAGATTTTGAGATGTGTTGACATAGACTTTTATAGACATATGACTTCAAATAATCCCACAAAAAATAATTAAAAGGTGTAATAGTAGAGGTACAGAATTCGAAAAAGTCGTCTAGAAACGTGTCCCGTGGAACATTGAGACAAGTAAATATGTACTGATTGCGCTATTATTATGTAGTGTAATTTTAGAAATGAAGAAAATAAGATGAGAAATAATTCTCAAAGAGTGAGCTAAATAAATTGTTATTGAGTTTAGTTTCAATTGAGGTCTAAAAAAATTATTGGAAAAAAAAATCAAGATGATGCAGATTGATTAAAAAAATAACAAATTCATTATTTATTATTCAGTGGTGATGAATCATTTACGAAAACATTTTATTATAATATCAATTTTAGGGTTTGTAACATTTATAATAACCCATAAGTTTTGTGTTTTTAAAAATAAAAATATACAGGGTAGTCACTCTAAACAAATTTGAAAAAATATGGTGTGGTTACTAAAAAAAATTAAAAAATGTGACGCAGTACGATAATATTTCGCATGCAGCTAACATAACTGTCAAAGAAACATTTGAAAAAACATACAAGGTGATCACCCTAAACACAAAGAAAATATATGACGGTGAACGATAATATTTGGCATGTAGTTAACACAACTGCCGTGGAGAAAAATATGAAAAATATGCAAAAAAAAAATGCGATGGAGAAAAATTACACAAATCTTAGGAAAATAACCATAGTTTTTAGTTAATAATAATATACGGGGTCGTCATCTAACAGAGAAAGTAATTAATGACTAAAGTATGCAAACTGTGCATTTTGATAAGGCTGTGTGCTAGAGAGAAAAGTTAAGGGGAAATAAATTTGAGTTGGACTTAGCGCTTCGAAAACTTCACCTGCTTGGTCTGTTTTGTCCTGTTTAGCGACATCAGTCAATTCAATAAACTGAATATCTCCAACTCTCTTCCTGTTATGCAGGAGAAGTAACATTAATGTTACCTTAACAAGAATTCTTTATTGCAATATATTTGTTTCTTTTTTAAAATTTCTACAGTATTTACAGCTTTTTCTATACAAAATGTTCTTAGTGTCATAACGTCTTCGGTATACGAAAGTAGTTCTTTGAATGGTTTATCGATTTGTTTCTATTCAGCTCTTTGAGAGCAAGACTACCAACTAAACTTCCCAATTTCATTCATTTTTCGCAAAAATTTTTAATTCCTCCACTATATTTTTAAAGTTATCTAATGACTCGTTCTTTTTGCATATTAGATATGTAACAATATTAATTAAATATTTAAATGTCTTTCCCTGGGCAAAGCGTACGATGCCACCCCATATGATCCTTCATTTTCATAATAGTTGCTATGCGTTATTTACGACCTGAACAAGATAATCGATATTGATAGCATATTTTTTAGTGCAAAGGATATAATGAATGTATAAACAAAGAATTAATAGATACGTTACGGTTACATTAATCCTTTTTCTGCATATCCCACTTTTACCCCCCCCCATCTTGTTATAGAGTCCAATCATAGATACTTTTTTCTTGAAACGACAGTGTTAGATACGTTATTTTATTTTCTTTAATTGTTTGAGGGTACCTCCTGAGTATTTTGAAAAGTTGGCAGGGGCAGCGGGGGTGTGCGTTAGCCGCAATATTTGAGCTTAAACGGTTAGTTCTACGAAAATAAGCATGTAAATCAATTTGTAGTGAGTTCTTACCATTTTTGTCATAGCAGCAACGGTTCGCGAGATATATACGTTGAACTTTGAAGAGATATAGCAGCTAACTCACACCCCCGCCACCCCCACCACTTGATAGAATACTCAGGATGTACCTATTGATTGGACTAATATTAGTTATACCATATATTATCAGATTTTAACTATTTGGGTGGATATAGTAACATTGATATTAAAAGAGTAATAAAAATTATGTGTTGCAATGATTTATGGTTTTATTAGGAAGCAGACAGATTATTCAGAGTAACCTTTAGCTCAGACGACACAGAACATTTTATAGTGAAACCCACAAAAATTTGCAAACTGAATAATTTTTTTTTTAATGAGTTCGTGAAAGTGTATAGAATAATATCCTGAAAAGTTTACATTTCGCTCGGATGCAGAACATAAAAAAAAAGTGAAAAAAAATTTTTTATCCATTTTTTCAAAATTTTGAAATTAAGTCAGGGTAGGAAAAAATACAGGTGGATAGACCACGTGTCTCTGAACAAAAAATGTCCTAATAAAATTTATCGCTAAAGCCACGGTATTCCTGAAAAAAAATAGTGAAATAATTTTGTCACTCTGCGCGGCCAGTGCACGGTTAAATGTACACTATGGAACTTCTAAAAATTCTTAGCTGTTCTATCGAGTAAAATAAAGCTTTTTTTCTCTTTCTGATTACACGTTTTAGACATTTTTGTTATTGAATGGGAGGATAAATAGTGAGTATAGAGTGAAAATATATAATTATGGACGCATATACAGACACCACACATAGCCGCTGAATCGCTCGCAAGAATTTTCACGTGCCTTTACTGTATTGTATTTATTACAGGTACACTTATCCACATTTCAGCTATATCCAATGGATTCCTTATACATTTGTTAATGTATTGGAAAAGTTCCAGAATTTATATTCTAAACAATCAAAGATATTTTCATAGTTATAAGGATAAGATCGTGAAAATCGCAATTTGTTATCATGATCTGATTGATCATATTTTCGAAAAAATGCATACAAATAAACGATTTTGTGTTTAAACATTCGAAAAGTATACATTTTTTTCCGAAATAGCGATATTTTACTTTTTTCAATGGGTCAATTTCTTGACAAGTTACAGCCTCTAATATATATATATATTTATCAAAAAAATCATCAAGCAAGGAAATTAAAATTATTTGAGAGTACTTTTTTTAATCCTCGTTACTACAACTTAATAAACCATAATAATCATGGAGTGTACATACTTTTTAACAGTTCTCAATGAAGAAAGAATTTTTTTGAAGGGCTTCTATTTTTTTCTATATTGTTTATTGCAAGTTTGGGCGTGAGAATATATATAAGTATATTTGTCCCATCCATCCTTTGCTTGTATTGTTTGAAACAAAAAAACATCAGAAAGCTACAATTTTCATCTTTTAAATGAGCCAACACTCATATAGATTGAACAAATTCTGATTTAGTGACATGTAATTCAGTGCGTCGGTGTCACAGTCATGCGTATTCAAGCGCGTGCACGCATGGATATCGCTCCGAGTTATAACGTTACACTTGACTATTTTCTCCGGGAAAACCGTGGCTTTAACGATAAATTTTGTTAGGACATGTTCATAAATATGTGATCTATCCGTCTGTATTTTTTATTTTTTTCTAGCTTGATTTTACTTAATTACTACTGAAAATGCAGAGGAAAGATATATGTAGTACGACTTTTTCGGTTTTTAAATGGATCAACCAAACATTACATACTTTTTAATTCCAGATTTACTTGAGAAGCTTGACCATTTTTTTAAGGTGTCGAAACCAAGATTGAGTTGTTTTTGGGATGCTAGTATTTTAAATATTGTGTATAAATCGAAAGGTATCTAATCGGTTTCTTAGAAATATTTTATTTTTCTGTTCCTTATCCAAAACTGCTAAAATTTACGGGGAGAGATTTAAAAAAATGTGAATTGTAATTATAAAAGAAATAAAAAAATTTGCAGGTGAACTACACCTTCTTACCAAATAGCGCAAAATATTTATTTAAACGACTAAAGATCTAAAAAGATTTTGAAATATCAGTCATTTATTATTTAAGTGCGTAGACTCGTAAGAAGGCAATTATTTTTTTTGTATATACAATTTTACAAATATTTGATGATGGTAATAAGAAAAACTCTTTTCATCTTCATTTAAACGATTTTTTTGGAATTAGTTTAGAATTTTAGAAAGTGAGACCAAAACATTATGAGGACTAACTTTAGAGAAGAAGAAATATGAATTTTTTTATTTATAAGACACCAAAACACAAAAATTAACGTATCTCGGGCCCAAATTCAAGTAAATCAATCCCAAATTTTCAGATGTTGGTTTATTCATCTACATTCATAATTCTTGACTGTTTTTGATTTCATAAAAATCCAGACTTATTAAAATTTGTTTATAATTACAACTGTGAAAATTATAAGCAAATTCCAAAAAAAATGTTTAAATTAAAAAAAAACATGTTCTTAATTGTGCTGCAAAATACATTAAAACAACTTATATTTAAAAAAATGCGCTTCTATGAGTCGGTGCATTTAAACATTAATCAACTGAAATTTCGAAGTCTTTTTTATTTTCAGCTGTTTAAATAAATATTTTGCATTAAAATTAGACATCAATGTTTAGCTCGATAAAAGGGAATACTCCTATTAATGATTTGTGTATAATTATTACATCATATTCTTTATATTATTCAAAAAAGTAAATTTTAAAAAATATATATTTTTTGTAAATTAACAAATTATTAGAAAGTTTATTTAGAAGTTTTATTTATTTCAAATTTTATTGGGAACAATTTGGTATTTTTATTTTTGAGATGCAATTACTAGGATCGAGAGAGAAATATTTGAATTTCTGGTAGATTTTACTAGCAACACATGTTCATGGTTAACTTTATTTTTAAGAGCATCCCTCTACTTGGATACTGTTGTAATTGTAAAATATTATCTTTGCTAACCTTTTCTGTTGACAATTGAACAGCTTAAAGCATGGCGTAGAAAATGAATTTATGGCTTTATTGGCCCTAAAATTCTCATCTTATGAACTCGTTTATGAAATGAATTTTGCTATTAAATACCTATTCACATTACTTTATTATTATACCTATTTGATTTAATCAGATAGGTATATTTTAACCAAAAAAAAATTATAATAATCATAGTAGAAAAAAAAATCGTACAGAAATCCGTTTCATATCGAATGTATGTGTGTGTAGATCGTTTCTTGTAAACACGATAACTTCTATTAGACTTAAAATAATTATTTCTTTGGCGCGTATGTAAAATAGTGTGGTAAAATACTCCCTGCTGAAATTGGGCCATATCCGCCATACAGGGCGATAGCCAGAGGCGTACAAATGATCAGGTTTTACATAAACTGTGTTTATTATAATTGTAGAGCAAAATATTACTATACAAATATATCAAGATATATAGGATATCAAAACTATATAATATAGTGTGTCTATAAGGTTCGAAAGTACTTTTACGTAGATTGAAGGATCTATCAATTTAACTTTAAAATTCTATTGAGGTGTTTTTAATAATGAAAGTTGCATTCGTGTGCTACCGAATGCTAATACATATTAAACATGATGACTGAAAATTTTGATTTCAAATTTCGAACATTTGTAAGAAATTAGAGCATATCAGTCATACAGGGCAAGCATTTCCTCAAAACAATACAAAAAAGAGACTATTGGACGAATGTGAAATTATGCATACAAATTAAAATACATTCAAATAACTTTAAAAACTTAGTTAATTATTACAGTGTAATAAAAGGTTAAATTAAGGTCGATAACGATGCCATACAACCTAATTTTATTTAAGCGCCTTTTATCTACATAAAAACCTATGGATTTTATTTGGTGCAACAAAAAGTTTTTGATTCAATCTAAGTTCCGGACGGTATTTGAGTAAACAAAACAATGTTTAAAGTAGAGTATTTCGTCTTTTTTCTTAGCTACCTCTGGTTGTATAGGTCATATCACAATAAACAACAAACGAGAGTGTTTATTATGAAATTGCGATGAAAACCAGATGTGCCGAACCCTTCTCGTCGATTTGTCGAAAAAATTAAGACAATTAAAATCGATAGCCTTTAAACAATTGACGGTGACTTAAGTAATAATACATACATTTCAACGAAATTTTAGGAAATAACGCTTCTAGTTGAGCAAATCATCATGGCATAATATTAAGGCGAACGCCTAAAAAAAATAGCTGTCGAAAATTGAATAGTCGATTGTAAATGCATCAAGTCGTACATCTTTTTTTTACAATAAAGGTTTTTTCATGTACTTTTTATTAGGCTTAATAACCTACATTGTTTCTTGAAATATTTAAAGTCATTTCTTGCTTTTCTTTAAATTATCTTTTTTAAACAAATCAAAACTCTATTCGAAAATTAAATTTATTATTATGCATCAAAAATATACAAAAAAGAAACAATTTAAAAAATCTGTTTTTTTTTCTATGCCCATTGGGAACAGAGATAAAAGATTTTGTTTGCGCGAAAATATGCATTTGTTTAAAATACAGTTTTTCCAATACCACTGAAAATTACATGAAAAAAATCTACATTCTGAAAGAAATATATGTTGTTTTTCTACGACTCGTCCACTTTAGTCTATGTAAAACGCGGAGTTTGACGCTCGGAATGTCCCCCTCATCGGGACTACTTTTACCCCATGTTTTTTGAGTCGCTGATCACGAAAATCGGGGTACCGCGGCTCTAAAAATAGTGCGTCACCTCTAAAAATGCCAAAAACCACCCCTTTTGGGAATAATGAATTGTAAAATAATGTTATGAATGTGCTAATTGTAATGATATTTTGCCAGTTCAGTATGTTCATTTAAATTAAGGACAAATTTTATAGAGGGGGTGAAACTTCCCCTAAATTGACGTAAAATGGACAAATGATTGAATTTTTTTTTATTCACTTTTTGATTTAAATTTAGATGAATGGGTTGGAAAAAAATTTTCTTCATTATACAATCCCCATTTATCTAAATTTAAATAAAAAAGTGAATAAAAAAAATTCAATCATTTTTCCATTTTACGTCAATTTAGGGGTATTTTCACCCCCTCTGGTTAGCCCTCAGCATAAAATTTATCCTTACTTTAGATGAACTTACTGAACTGGCAAAATGTCATTACAGTTAGCACATTCATAACATTATTTTACAGTATTATTCCCAAGAGGGGTGGTTTTTGGCATTTTTAGGGGTAATGCACTATTTTTAGAGCCGCGGGACTGATTTTCGTGATCAGAGACCCAAAAAACATGAAATAAAAGTAGTCCCGATGATGGGGTCATTCCGAGCGTCAAACCCCGCGTTTTACATGGACTACTTGAACAATTGACGATTTAATTTACTACTTTATTATTCTTTTGTTCATTACACAGGCACACACAAAAAAAGTCGAATGCGAGAAGGCCTATGTATTCCCATGCATTTTGACCCGCTGAATACGAATCTGATGTCCGTTTTGCCCGATTGGCTCTTGCATTTTTGCTGACCTCAAAAAACACCTTAAAATGCCCAAAACGAGTAAATAAAAAGCTTAAATGAGCTGATCACTATATCTATACGTAATTTGGGGCGCTGAAACTGAATATGAGGTCGGAATTAGCAGATCAGTTGGTAATTTTAACATAACCTCAAAAAATGCCTAAAAATCCAAAACAAATAAATTAAAAGCTTAAACCAAGAACTTTAAAACTAACATAACCTAAGGCAAGAGCTAAGAGCTTTAAACCAAGAACTTTAAACTAAGAATTGTTAACCCAACATAACCTGAGACAAGAACTTTAAACCAAAAACTTAAACCTATTATAAATTAAGACAAGACTGTTAAGTTCCTAAGGCAAGAACTATTAAGATTTAGAGTTCTTGGTTCAGAGTTCTTTGTGTAAAGTTCCTGTCTCAGAATATGTTACATCTAGAGTTCTCGGTTTAAAGTTCTTTGTGTAAAATTCTTGCCTTGTTTTTAGTAAATTCGACGATAAAATAAAAAATATTTATCTAAAATATTATAGTATGGAAATAGTGGATAAAGGTTTTCCATGATACCTTGCATCATATGTTATAAGATGTTGGACAAATGGAAAGAACGTTAAAAAGTAAAATATAAAAATCCAATGATATCGACGGAGCCTGGAATCCGTGAAGAGTGTTATTTTTTAATAATACAAATGTTTCCGGAATTAATGCTAAAAAAAGGGTTAATGGAAACTGATTGTTCCGAAAGTCAAGAAGATGACAGTGAATATGAGTGTTCGATAAGAATTAAAACTCCCAATATTTGGTGAAATGATAAACTTAATAATGTTTTTAGAAATCTTGGTCTATCTAATGGTAGGGAAGAATATTTTGCGGCGATTATGAAAAAAGACAATTTAGTATCAAGTGATGTTCGTTCTAGCTCATACAGAAAAAGAGAAAAAGACTTTGGAAAATATTTTACACAAGGAAAAGAACACTTGATGAATATACTTAAACCTATCATATATAGATTTTAGATAAATATTTTTTATTTTATCGCTGATTTTTTTTCGATTTTTCGGACCCTCGATTTTACTACAAACAAAACAGAAGGAATTCACATTATTTACACAGTTGTGCAATATTTTTTGTAGCCCTATACTCATAGGAAGGCAAGTTTCTTACTTCACTAGAGCTGCGGTTGCATGATGACGCCCGCAGTCCCGCTTTCTCAACCTGACCTGCCGCCGATACTGGGGTTTCCCTCCCCTGCATCGTAAACTGTGTCTCTACTTCTGCCATGAAGGCATTTTTTTTACCTAGGAACTTAGTCGAAATAAATCTTTGCCCGCCGTCACCACGTGGAGGTGTCCTAGTCGCAAGAATAGAAAAAGAAACAAATGGCATATGACAAACAAACAGAATAAAGAAAACTATACATATGTTTAGAACAGCTCTAAGAAAAAAAAAGTAAAAAATCATCAAGGGAGGGTGTAGGTAAATGTTAAGTCCAAACGATATTCCTCTCTCAATAGAGCAAACTTTCAGTAATATTTTCCTTAGGATACTTGAAAATTTAAAAGTTACCCATCTCCGCTCACTAGGGTTGATGAGAGTTTATGCTGAAGTGATATTTCTCTATGAAGTTTGCAGATTGCGCTTTAATTCTGACTTCTGTATTGTGTTCAGCACGTTGCAAATACGTCGGAAATTATATGTTCAGATATTATGTAGAGCAAAGTCAATTTCGGGCTATGATTCAGTCATTTTTGGATACGTTTTCATCCTAAATAAGGATTTTACAAGATATTCGATCCTCGCGCATAAATTCTGACCGATTCGGTTTCAGTGCCCCAAATTACGTATAGATATAGTGATCAGTTCATGTAAGCTTTTTATTTACTTGTTTGAAATTTTTCGGGCATTTTTTAGGTGTTTTTTTGAGATTATGTTGAAATTTCTAACTGATCGGCTAACTCTGACCTCAAATTCGCTCTCAGTGCCCCATAATATGCACGGAAATGGTGGTCAGCTCATTTAAGCCTTTTATTTACTTGTTTGAGGTTTTTCGGGCATTTTTAAGGTTTTTTTGAGGTTAGGAAAATACAAGAGCCAATCGGGCAAAACGGACATCGAATTCGTGTTCAGCAGGTTAAAATTCATGGGAATACATATTACATAGGGCCTGCCATCTCGCACTCGACTTTTTTTGTGTGTGTCGGTGTTATTTTTTGGACTTAAATTTTGACAGGATGATTTATTTAGGTTAGAAATATATTGGAGTAGGAGAGAGTAAAAATATATGCATTATTACGTAAGTTATAATCAATTGTTAAAGAATTATCTTGTTTAAATTTTTTGCAACTTAACATATTGACAAAAAGTTCGGGCTCATCGAGTTTTCTTCGCAATTTCATAACGGACATTCTAGTTTTTATTTATTTTAGTTTATTATTCTATATAACTAGAGATGTTTAAAAACTGCGAAAAAACACGAATTTTATATACAGTATATATAAAAGCGCTACAAATAAAATATTTACTCATTCCATTATAGATACTCGGTTACAGTATGCAGTTATTTTGAAAAATAAAAAAGTTAATTCGATCACATTTTCCGCTGTAAACTACACAAAGTGATAACGCTTCCATTAATATTAATTTATTATTCAGTCATATTTTCAAGACAAATATACTTTTTGCATACACCATGGGAAAAAGAAAGGTAATCCTAAAATAATATTAAATAGTAATACTAAAATATCAAGTTTTTACTATTATGAATGAAAGATATAGAGTAGTTTCAACATAAAAAATGCGAAAATTTGCCAATTCCCAATCAAAGCACGACCTCAAAAATATGTAATGTGGTGTGTGTGGGTGTGTGTGTGTGTGTGTGTGTGTGTGTGTGTGTGTTAATAAGAGTTAACTGTCTGTTTTTGTGTGTTTGAGAGTTACATAGCATGTGTCGAATTCAGTGGTCTCGTTGTTCGGCTATACAGGGTGTCCGGTAATACCGGTCTGGTGCCGATTCTACATGCAAAAATATGAAAGAAAATTTATATAAATATGTCAGGTAATGCTTCCTTATGGACTCAAAACCCTTTGAAGATTGAAGCCAAAAACTGGTATTCTGCTATTTTCATTTTTTTTTTTAAATTAAATAATGGCAATGAAAATTAATTAACAATGAGCTTATTGTTACTCTACTTGACTTAATTGTTACGTGAAAACTTGAAGCACATCGTGTTTTCTCATTTACACGATTTTTCTCACAAGCGGTTAGTTTTTCGATTAAAATGAAAGATGACCTTTTTAAATATTTTTAATTAGTGCTGTAGCTCAATTAGGAAGCATTTGCGGGCATTGCGGCACTTTTTTTCAAATTTTTTCGGATATAATTTGTACCAGAAGTTTGTTACCGATATTTTCTGACACCCTGTATAGAATATGAAGAAAGTACAGCTAAAGATTTTTAATTATATTAAAAACAATAAATAAATAAATCAGCTAATATTAGATATAAATTAAGATAAGTCATCACATATTTTTTACCTGCCCAGGAATTTGACCTCAATAGGCAGTTCACAGAGTTATAATACGATAAAGGGGTTTGTAGATTTCAAAACGAGAAATAATGTAAACTACGGTTACTTTGTCGACAAAGGCATTAAGAAAACGATGATTAGAGGGCATTGTCGCATGTACCATAAATGTAATGTACTGTGATTTCTTTACAATTTTTAATATTCTGTGTAATGTCTTATATAATATACCCACGGACAAAATGATCGCATCATTCAAAATTTGTCATGTTTTGAAGTTAATTTATTTCTTAACCGTTTTTCCGATTTTAATGATAGTTTTATTATTTAAAAAAAAAGTTGCAAAGTTGTAACGAAAACGTAACTTTTTTTATACTATATCTCCTGTCCTGGACATCAGATGCTTAGAACGACGTCGAGATGTAGTTCCGTAAGTAATTGAATGTTTTCTTAATTTCTTTCAAATTAGATTTAATTTAAACTACTTAGGTACCCGAAAAATTTATCGGATTTTCTTCCATCTATAATATGATTTAAAATTCACTAGCCGTAGAAACCCTGAGGTGCCAGAAAGTCATTTTAAATATCGGGCATCAAGCGCAAATGCATGGTGCCACTAAGTACGGTTAGACATCAGTGGTTGGCGCGCCCTCTGCAGATTATACGGTTGAACCAAAATCCAGTTTTTATAGAAAAATCGACCAAGTAGCTCCATCTTGAAATTTTGTGGGAAGGATGATATGATGTTTAGACTTTCAAATATGCGATAAAACGTTCTGGCACCTCGATCTGGTGCCAGAACGTATATATAGGTGCCACTCCGTCCATATATATGTGAATTTGGTGCCTGAACGTTCAGTTTTAAATATATATATATATATATATATAAAATATATATATAATATATACAATATATATATAATATATAAAATATATATATAATATATAAAATATATGTACAATATATAAAAAATCATTTATCTTATAATTTTTAAACAACTTTAGCTCTCTTGGATGGTCTGGGAGTGTCGTCCGTCTCGTCCGTGTCGTCTCTGTCGCCGTTCTCTCTTATCTCCTTTTTTTCTTCTTCTTGAGCCCAGAAGAGATTATCCAACGCCTCCTCGTCTGATTCTTCTTTGAGGTCTGGTACTTAAATCAGAAGCATTGTCGCATGACTGTCCACTGCAATGCGTGCAAACCGTCGAACATTTTCATCTAGATTTTTTGCAACTACACGTATTGCTACAACCCCTCTTGCAGTTGCATGATATCAACTGTAAGAGTTGTTGCGGTGCTGCATCCCTGGACATTATTTTGGGAGTAAGGCCTTGGGACGCGCGACGTGCGCACCCAGCCCCAATTAACAGGATTCTCTTCCACACCTAGCCACTTCTGCACCTGTAATATATTGTAATATTAAAGAAGTAATATTTATAATTGTTATTTTTACCTGGTGGTATGTCCGCAGGGAGTGAAATCGTGCAGCATCTTAGGTTGGAGGCAATCTAGCAAGATTGAAATTAATTTTTGCTGCAGCCCTCGCAAACAACTGTAGACGTAAATCATTTAGATTCTGGCTTGAATGTTTGCCTCCATATATTTTTAAGTTAAAAATTGTTAAAAATGTCGAAAAATGAAAATTTTGCAAAACTTTGAACAGCTGCATCTCGGATACTATTTAATCTACAGAGTTCGCTTTGGTACCAATTTGTAGCAAATTTAGTCTACTTTCAAAAAATACTAAATTATTTTTCCCAAAAAAGTAGGCCTTGGGTGTCAAAATCGACAAAAACTGAAAAAAAAAACAAAAATCTCGCAGTTTTTTGGATTTTTGACCAAGACCCGGAGGTCTGCCGAGGTCGTAAACTTGGATTTAACATTAATTTTTAATCCTATACTAGATACCTGATTTGAAGTCAGGTAGGATGTATAAAGTTACTGTATTATTATAGAATTTGGAAATAAAAACTTGTTAGTTTTTATCGTCTATTATAAATTGTCTGTGATTTGATTTACACATACTATAAAATCAAATAACCGACAAAATAAGTATTGGCATTTGAGGTCAGTTACGGTTTATGTATCACGCCAACCAAGAAACTCGTACGATATTTGATCAAATAGCTATCTCATATGAATATCGACTAAATTAGATTTGCCACTGAAACGTTTAATGTATGGTTTCTGAAAGTCATAATTTCATTGTTCATCATTAAGAAATTACCCAACGACCAGCAATTTACAATTATGATAATTTCATAACACTTCTAAATACACGTGTATATGTAATTATTAAATAGGTCCTTTAGTTGAGGTTAACGAAACGAATATTGATGATAGACAATGTGTATTTTTAGAAGCTTTTATTTAACTTGCCTTGTTAAATCTTGCAACTGAATTTTAAAACAGTTATCCCCAACCGATTGAGCTGAAATTTTGCATACACGTTTAGTTCGGATGACAACGCATGGTTAGCTAAGTGACGTCATTCTAAATCCAATATGGGGGACTCCCACAGATGGCGGACCAGTTATTTTTTAAAAAAGTTTTTTTTTAATTATACACAAGCATAGCATGATCTAAAGTAACTGACCGCATAAAATCGTCCCTTTGCTCAGACATAATGTTTGCAGTCAGAATTAATTTTCAACAGTTCATGACACATTCTACATCATTCCACAATGCAACTGACGATTGAATAAAACGAGATTATAGTTGCCAATAGGGTGGCAAAATTATCGTTTCTTATAACTAAGATATATTTGGTAGTATGCCAGGTAAATTCCTTTGTAGAATTTAGAAAAAATCACTATTCAGAGAACTTCTGATATGCATCCATATATTCAGATCTATGAAGACTCACATTTTCCTGATATGTGCAAACATATTATTTAACAAAATGTCAAAAAATAACACAAATTAAATTTTTAATATTGCAAACAATTATGCAACATTCAAGGAACATTTTCTTACTTTTAATCAAATAAAATATCAACTTTTTATTTGTTAATTTTCAGCTTTATTCTTAATTGCATCATTTTGTACAACATTGTAATAAAAGTGGACAACTTACATTGTGGGCGTCGAGACTGGAGGGATAAAGGTGAGTTTAAAAAGTTATTTGTTGTTGAATTTTTAAATTTAAAAAGTAGCATTGGTCTTCACATTACATATGGACTCAAAGATTAAAATATATGGATGCATTTCAAAAACTCCCTATATACTATATTACATTCAGATTATACTGAACCAGTTTTTATGAATATCACTCGAACGTGCGCGAACGTAAACCAAATTATCATCATCGCAAGTTGATTAAAACTAATTTTATATGTAGAAGGAAGTCATCCCTTAGATTAAGTTTAGTTTTAATCATCCATCGATGATGCCAACTAGGTTGATGAAATGCGTGTTAAGTGTAGTTTTTAGTGATTAGGTGTTTGTGAAACCACTAAACTGGTTATCAGTGTCACATCAAACATTCCAACACCCGCTCAGAATTCTTCCAGGTTCTACAGAAATTTGGAAATATATTGTTTATCATTTAAATGCATAGCCTGCGTACCTTACCTAATTCAATTATGCAAAAAAAAAAATAGTTTAATTAAAAAAACATGTCAACTTTTAAGTAGAAAAATTTAATACGTATCAGAAAGAGACTAGATTTAAAGCAATAATAACAATGACACAAAATGATTGCAAAATTCAATACTGAATTTTGGAAATAATTGGCTGAGAAATATTTTTAGGTAAACAAAATGGCAAATAAATGTATTTTTTGTATCATTTTTGTTTCACCCGACAGAATATATAAACAAAGGTTTATGCTCCTTTTTGGTTTAATGTGAAACTTAATCCCTCTTGTTTTGAAGGAGCCTAGTGAACTTGTCTCGATTTGTGCCATAGAAAATAAAGGAAATTATTCATCCAGTAACAGATGAAGATAAAACTTATAGAGAGCTTGGTGTTCGGAGAATATTAAAAGCAAGGGCAAGCAGAATTACAGGAATTCGTGTGTTTGCTGTGCCTGAACTAAATTTTGACGCCAATCACTACTCTGACTTAATTTCATAGATATAAATCTCAGAACCACCATTATCTAGAAGTTTAGAGTTCGAGTCACAGAATTTTATCAAATTTAAATGTAGCAGATCTTCCATTTTTCCATGTCACACGCAAAAAGATATGTGTGCAATGGCGGATCTGGACCTTGAGCTTGGGGGGGGGGTAACACTGAACCCAAAATTTTTTGATGAGCGGGGGGGGGGAATCCAAAAAAAATTTCATCCTAAAAAATAAAATTTTACAATGAAAGTTTCTTGGGGTGGGGGGTAATTACCCTGTTAAAAAAATTTTTCCTCCCAAAATTAACAAAAATCATAACATTTTAAAACAAAAGTTGATGATTTACAGAATCTTGTGGGGGGGGGGGGAGGTAATTACCCCGTTACCACCCCCCACCCCCCCCCATGAATCCGCGCCTGTAAGTGTGTGCGTTTACAGAGGCCTCTGCGGCCGTTTGTGGAGAAGAAATTCGTGAGGGTTTCATGGCCAGAATAAAGTTCAGAAGTACTCTACCGATATTTGAGAGAAAAATCTGATTATTTTAAAGGTAAATGATCTTTTGTTGTAATATTTTGCAACTCTACTAATGTATTCTATTTTGATGTAAATTACTGTATTTCGTACTTTTTTATTTTTTATTAAATAATATATCATATATCGTGCTTCTTATTACATTCTGCATTTATTTAAAATAAAATAGTAAAATAGTAAAAAACGCTTAATTCTGCTTCTCCACTGCACCATTCGCTAATAAATGTCAGAAGATTAATTTTCTTGTCTTAAAGGAGCTCACGAAATTTTAAAGCTCTATTTTAATATCCTTTAATTTTTTTTTTTTGAGGCCTCTCCCAACAAACACAGAAGATCGGCCCATCAGCGGGCCATCACTGGCCCAGAAATGAAACTTCTGGCCCTGTGATGGCCCAATGGAGGGCCGACCTTCTGTGTTTGTAGGGCTGAGGAACCACAGGATATTAACATACCGCTTTGAAATTTCGCGAGCTGTTTTAAGACCATAAAAAGAATCTTTTGAATACTACAGCACATGCAACGCAAAAAATATTTGCTGCTTTGCTTCCACCCTAATATACATATATTAAACAGGAAATTTCATATGGCTTTACAGAGATTTTATTAGTAAGGTTTTTATTTCAAACTAGATTTTCATTTATCCGAATAACAAACCAATACCAGTAGTGTTGCTTTATCCAGCTATACGTAACTCAAAAACAAATTTTGTCTATAGTTAAAGTATATAAAGAAACTGTAGCACCATTTTAAAAATGTTAGTTGTATAGCGGGGACGAAGTCATCTGGTGTATGTTCACCTTAAAATAAATTTCTTAGTAATTAATTGGAAAATTAAAAACGGAATTTGGATTTTAATAATGATGAAAGTATTTCTTCCTCTTCACGTTTTGGCAGATATTTTGTTTTAGTTTAGGTTTTTCTAAGTTTATAGTTTATAAGCTAAAAACGTTGACTGTTTGTTATCACCACACGCGAGATTAACCGGATCCATACTTGTTGCATATCCTTGTATCCATGGGCGCAGCCAGGGGGGGAGCCATGGGGCCCGCCCCCCCCCCCCAAGCCGTCCTCCATGAGCCAAAAAATAAAGAAGCATAATCTCTATCAGTACAAAGCTGTATCCAAATTATCCCTTGAAATAAATATATTGCAATTAATACCAATATTATCTAGTAGAGGAATCTACTACTCATCCTCTGGGGAGGCTGGTTCTCTATTGGCCCCCCCCAGATGAATTTTCTGGCTGCGCCACTGCTTGTATCGATGTCTCAGTTATCAGTTTAAACCGCACCCGTTGCACCCTATCGTACAACATTTTGATACGACACGCGATAGACTCGATCGCTCATTCATCGTTTTGCCGTCACATACGTGCACGCGTATCATAACTCCATTTCTTCTTAGTATAGTTCCGCGGTAATATATACACACAAGTGTATTTTGTTTTATTTAAATTATCAATTTTTTTTCTTTTAGAATTCATACTTAGGCCATTTTATAATGGATGTACATGTCAAAAAACAGTAAATATATAAAACATGCAAATACAATAAAATACTAGTTTATCCAAGCCAACAAAGCTAAACTGCGTTGTAAACAAAAATATATATATATATACATATATATACACAATATAGACATACATACATATACATGTATACACACATAAACACCCACATAAACATATTAATATAACAAACTAAAATATGGGTAAAACAAACAAATACATACAGCTTGTATTCTTTGTATTCAGCTTTGGTTATCAAAATTATTTTTTGTATTTAAACACAGTTGTTTTATTGCTTGAAATCTGTATCCATCCCGTATCAAACGTGTGAGTTGTTTCTGAATAAATTACGTATATGAGACGATAAGGGTGAGACATGAACTGCGTTGCACCGTATCGTACCACTGGCACTGGATTGATATCCCACGGTGGTATGAAACTCCGAATCCGAGTTAATGTGATCATGGAGGCCTTTAATACATTCAAATATCATAGATTCGTAATTATCATTTATTGAGGGATTTAATAGCTGTCAACTGAGAAGCCGCTAATTCAGGGATACGGTCCAAATCATGGGCATATGTCAATTTTACTTGTAGTTTTTTTACAGAACTTTCAGGTAGTTCTGTTTTTTCGTTCACCTGTTGTAGTTGTCAAACTTTCAATGAAAAATGGGACGAGGGAGATGCGTGTTATAAAAGTCAACTTTTATTGATGTACAGTATTCATACATTTTAAGAATTAAGAGCTTAGGATTCGAATAGTTTCCAAGTAACAAATTTTTCGTTGTATTCAAGAACCGCATCACTATCAACTTTTTTAAGTAAAAATAGTCACTACAAGTTTCTAAATACAGATTAGAAACTCATCTTAAGGCACAAAATAAAGATTTCATTCTGTAATATAAGACAGTGTCAATTATTTGTTTGCGCCTATCGCCTAATTCTATGAGCACGTGACAAATAAAAGATAAAATTGTGGCATACTTTAATACCTCTCCATTAATACCATGTAAAGAACTTTTAGGTTCTGTAGGCATCGGTAGATCAATGGTTAACGTGTCCAGCACTCTGAGCGTACCCAACGAAATAGTTCGGATTCCATTACAAACTGTATAACCCATCTCCTTTTCTCAGACAAATCTAAATCTCCTAGCTTAAGAGGGTCATTGAGGTGACCTGGAAGGCGATAATACCATTTTCGAACATTTCCATTTTTTTTTAAATGAAATTTGTAAACACAGCTGTGAAGCTCACATCGTTGCTTATATTTTCTTCATTTTCTCCAAATTAATATTTCCTAGAGTCAACACTCTCTCGTTCTCTACAATCTTTCTCTGAGAAGGATTTGCAAGCGCAAATATTTTCCATTGGTTCTAGTACACACACTAAATCACAATTTTATGTTTTACCCCCTTTAATAATGGAGGTGGTAATGGGTGTGGTAGTGGGGGTGGCTGATGCCAAACAAAATTTTGAGGCATTTGGCTCTTATACAGACACACTAAATCACAATTTTCTTTTTTTTTTCCTTTAATAGGGTGGGGGTGATAGTGGGGCTGATACCTAAAAAAATTAAGACCTTGGCTTCTCGTAGATACATTGTATCTTAATTTTATGCAGTCTTGCTTCCTTGCTTTACCTATTTAACCCTCAGTTGCTCCCAACCTCTCAACAGAATATGATCAAAATAAAATCTGGTTCCAGATCTCGCTATACTACATATTTCAGGTCAATATCATAAACTGTTCCAGAGTTATCGTACGCACAAAAAAGTTACAGACAAACCGACCGACAGATAGAATTTTTTTGCTCAAATTTAAAATCTGGATGTTTCATGACTTTCTAAGTTTATTTGAGGAAAAAAAATTCAACTTTTTTTACGATTACTACACAAAGTAAAAGCATATTGATAGGCCCCGCCCAATACCGATTACAGAATGAATAATGAAAAAATCAAAAAGGATAAAATTGTTATTGATTTTTTTTTCAGCTAAATATATTTCATTATATTTTATTAAAATAATTTTTGTTCAATAAACCATTTATAAATCAATTTGTACCAAATTACCGGAGATTTACTTTATATACGTGTATAATAAAAATGACAGAGTGTGAGAATAAACATGCCGCCTCAATAAAGAAATATATAAATGGGGTGACCTACTAAGTTCATATCAGTTTTATATCTTTAACCGTTAGCAAAACATGTTAAAGGCCCTTAGTTTGGTTTTCATTTTCCTTATAATGGTAAACTTAATATTAAAATAACTTAAATCTCTACGAGGAAAACGTTATTTAATTTTTTTTTAGATATACGAAACTGTATGTATTCCAAGCGATTTGTGCAAAATACTAAAAGAGAATCGAAAACACGTGTGTGAGAAAACGTACATATGGAGCAGCGATCGGAAAGATTTTACTTCTTTATTGAACGTGACAATTCAAAGCAATCGTATGCATGATTTAAAATCCTTGGAAGAAAAAACTGTAAGGGTGATAGCAGACAATGTAAGACTAACCATTTTCCATCTCTCTCTTTCTCTTTCTTCTCTACAGATGGAGAAAAAATTGGTGTGAATTGACGATGTAGTCGTTTTTTATTGGTCAAAACGCTCATCGAGCACAATATTGTAATGGAGTCTTCAGTGTACTGTTGTTTGTGGAAACTATTCTCTATTCACTTTTTGTGCTATATTTATGTTTAATTAAACCCCAAAGTGACGAACCAAAGCTGTCAATAAGAAACTTTTTAACTTTATTTAGGAAGAATATTATTTTTAATAATTAGCAGATAGAGTAGACTTATTACATTCCAGAGCTGGGTAGTATTCGAATACATCTGTATTCGAATACAGTATTCGGATACTTTTTCTGTATCCGAAAGCTGTATTCGAATACTTTCTTAAAATTGTATCCTTTATCCGTATCCGACACAAATTAATAAAGTATCCGTTATTCGAATACATTAGGCGAGTATTCGAATACTGATAAAAGTATTCGAATACAAATAAAAGTATCCGAATACACCGAAAGTATCCGAATACACTAAAAGTATCCGAATACAACAAAAGTATCCGAATACAATAAAAGTATTCGGATACTGAAAATATCCGACTACCACAAAAAATATATATACATATTAAATATTATTTTCTAGTCATTCTTTATAAAAAGGTTTACATATATTCTGAAAAGTCCTTTTAGCTATGGTTAAAATGTAGATATAACGTACAGAATGGTTAAAAAATACGAAAAGTTGAAATTGTTACAAGAGTAAAGTACCAGTTCTTCAAGTAAAAGTTGAAATTATAGGAAAAATTGTTCCTAATGTTGAGATAGAAGTTCAGATATGAAATTTGAAGGCTTTTCTCAATTTTTTTTGGCATCTTTAAGATTAAAGTAATTTTGCAAAGTTAACCAAAGTAGCAAAGTGGCTAATTTATTTGATAATATGAACAGTTTAAAAGTGACTGTTTTGTGATTATTTTATTAAACAAATTAATAAATCATGCACTTTCTTTAGTTACTTTTGCAAAATTAATTTAATCTTGGTGCCAAAAAAACTAGATAATTTAAATCAAATGTCATGTCTGACCTTCTATCGACATTAGGAACAATTTTTCCTATAAGATTTTAAACTTTTGCTTCAATTTCAACAACTGGTATTTCATTCTCGCAAAAATTTCAAGTTCTTATTTCTTAACCACCTTGTGGTTAACAACATTCCAACTATAGTTAAAGTAGTTAAGTATTTTTCAGTATAAGCAAAACTTTCTATAAAGAATGACTCCTTATATCATATGTTTTAGTTTTTGTTAAAATGTTGAATAATTTTTTTTCTAGACGATTTTTTGCACTTAATAGTACATTCTGTATTTAGTAGTAAAACCAATACATTCCCGGACGACGATATAAATTTTTGGCCGAGGCTTTAAGCCGAGGCCAACAAGCATTGAAATCAGGGAATGTGCTTTTACTACGAAGTACACATACTATTTTTTCTGAAATCGCAATCAATATTATTATAAATTAAGGAATTTTTATTGTTTTGAAAAAAGTCAGAAATTCAGTGCTTATTATTTACTGTTTAAAATATATATATATATAAAAAAAACAGTCTGGGAAAGTAACTTACCCGGCCTAGGCCGGGAATAGTATTTAGGTGTGAAAGCAATACATTCCCGGACGACGATGCAAATGCATCAAAGTCCGGGAATGTGCTTTCACACCGAAGTACACATACTATTTTTTCTGAAATCACAATCAATATTATTATAACTTAAGGAATTTGTATTAATGCATAACATTTCTTCATTACAGTCTAACTGCTTACTAATAAATGCAATTTCAATGTGAATTGGTTTGTCTGCGTGTATTTATCTACTCTCTAAAATATACGGCCTAGGCCGGGAAAGTAATATTCCCGTACGATTTTGTTGATCGTTGCTTGGCAATGGATCTTTTCCGGTCTGTTTTCTGATAGATTCTTAGAAACGGACTAAAATACTGGAATTGTGCATTTTTGGATCTAAAATCGCTCCGAAAATGCAGACATTGCCGATCGATTTCAGAAAAAGTAACTTTCCCAGCTTAGGCCGGGAAAAAATAACTTTCCCGAACTGTTTTCTGATAGTTGCTTAGCAACGGACTAAAATACCAGAATGGCGTATTTTAGGATCTAAAATTGCGCCGAGAAAGTATACATTAAAGTACATTCTTGGCCGATTTCGGAAAAAATTGGTTTTTTGTTGTTGGTGGACTTTGTTTTGCTCCAAAAAAAAAACAAATAAAATACCCAAAGGCATTACATATATTTATCTAAAAGAAACAGATTGCGTCTTGGACAGCTTTAAAAAAACTGAATTTCATAAAATATTTTTTTCACAAACGAAAGAAAAGTATGCGGTATCCGTATCCGAAAAAAGTATTCGAATACAAGGTATTCGGATACTTTTTAAAGCAAAAAGTATCCGTATCTTGTCTCTGGTATTCGAATACATTTGATGTATCAGTATCCGGTATTCGAATACATTTTAACTGTATCCGATCCAGCTCTGTTACATTCCAAGCCAATTAAATCAAATAAAATGAAAATTTGAATTCATTTATTTAATCCCTTTTTCGGCACCATAAAATCTTGTCCAACTATTTAGCAATATAGCATTTTCTGTCTGGAAAATCATTTCTATAAGGACGATTTGTACAAACAAAGGTTTAAAGTTTGTAATTGTAACAAAAATGGTAACCAAGATGTTCGAACATGATTCAACGCTGACCAAGTTCGTTCAACTTACTATCAAAAGTCTGTGAATAATTTATTTAGATCACAAATCAACAAAAAAAACTTCTTTATGAATGTTCTGACTGAATATTTTTAAGATACTGAATAATACATCGACTGACTTTTGAAGAATATATTGCGTTTGCTTTACATTAATTTACAAGAAATGTCATTTGTAATAGCAATTTAAAGAAACGACGTTGCATTTTGAAAATTTACCTGTCCCTAATAGTCCAATTAAATAAGTCGGCAAATCAAAATTTTGAGGTAAATACTTGAATTTTTGATATAACTTACTTTGATGTATTAGAACACGATTAATGAAAGAAATTTTTTTCTGAACCCCCGGGAAGGGGTGAAAAAAAATAAAATAAAGTGTTTTTTCAAAATTACTCAAAATGTGTAAAAGCTAGTAAAAAAAGTTTCAAACAAAAATTGTAAAGCATGAAATTTTATATAAAAATGATCTCTAGACTTTTTTTGGTATTACCAAAATTAACGGAGTTAGGCTGGTTAGAAATTAAGGGATGATATGTACAACTTTAAAAAATCATAGCGTGCTGAAAAGTTAATGAATTTAAATTTTTTTTTCTATTTACTCAGAAAAATATAAACATTCGTTTCAGAGAAATGTATTTTTTTTTAAATTGTTAATAAAAAAGTTATAAAAATTTTAATTTTTTTATTTTCAATTAAAACCACTTTGAACGGTGAAACGAAATTTTTTTTGTACCATTCTGTTCATTATTTAATATATTGAACATTTGCTTTTGAAATTTTTTTTTACCCATCATTTTCGAGCAGGTATGAATTTATTTACCTGTTTAATTTTTTTCCAAACGTAAGACACTGCTCTTGTGACGTCATATTAACTGAAAAGAAATAAAGAATGCATTCGACAAAGATAAAATTGTTTCGTAGCTGCTGCGTTGTCTACAAGACGCGCATGCGTCACATCTATAGGGTATCTGCACGTGACGTCACAGCTAACCTCAAAAATATGTGTTTCTTAAGATTTAAGAGTATTACGCAGCTATTATTAGAATTTCTGCCTGGTTCCCGTATTTTCAACTAAAATCTAGTTCAGTGTAATGTTTATGAAGTTCTAAATACTTTGTCCTAATAAAATAGGCCTCTTTTTGTAGGTTGGAAATCTAACCTGTAATTAGTAGTCTATTTCGATTAATCATGAATATTGAAAAATTATTTTCGTGAATTTTTAAATATTTGCTTTGAGCCAGTGCCGGCTCCAAGCTAACAATGCGTACACAAACATTTAAAATGAGAATAAACTTGAAAAACTTAAAATTTAAGGTTATGTTAGGTACACGATGCAGATGCAGACTAATTTACAAGTTCAAGGCTGTGTTAGTGCTTGATAAAGCTCGTAAAAATATTAGTGAGGGCTCATTGAATTCGGAATGACGTCTAGAAAAAGTGTAAACAGTTGCAAAAGTTATAAACAAATGAAGATTGAAAATATAACAATTTCGTCTTTTGCAAATAACTCGAAAACTATTAATATTTAAGAAAATTGAAGAACGATTCTTAAAGAGGAATGAATTTCCAATAAAAAAGCCGAACTCCCGAAACTCTATCTCTCAGCGCTCTGCGCGGCGAACACTAAGCCGTTACGATGCTCCGAAATCGGCCGTAATAAGTAAAAATATTTTTTTATGTTATCAAATATTAATTTAAAATTTTTTTAAAATTATGGTATTATTTAGACACTTAACGGAACAATATCCCGTTGAAAAAAAATTGTTTCACCGATTTTTCATAAAATGAGCCTATTGTTAATTAACAAATTTTTTTTAGAGTTTACGTTTATCAAGTCGGATAATTGTTAAACAAAAGCCACTAAAATTATTTCGCTTCATGGAGACCCTATAAAATTTTTTTTGCCATTTTATTATTCGCAAAAATCAAACAAATGAACCCAGTAGGGATTTACCTTCGATACAAAGGAATTAACGTATAAGGAAAAGTTTATATAGTAAAGTAACAGCGGAAATTTGTCATAATATATAAATCGCTGTCACATATTAGTGAATTTGTGTGTATCGAAGGTAAATCCCTACTGGGTTCATTTGTTTGATTTTCGCGAATACAGTATTGTGATTAAAAATTAAAAAAATGTCTTAAAATTTTTTTTTAATTGTTTATCATAACGTTTTTCTTTTTTTCATTATTTAAACAAATTATTAAGAAAAATATGTATTCTTAAAATTTATTATTTGCAATTCTCTACAAGACGAAAAACAAAAAAAATTTTGTTGTTAATTTATTTGTTTATTTAATAAACAATTTGTTATTAACAATCGCCGAATGTTTTTAAATAGAAAAAAAAACAAAAACAACCGTATACATAAACATGTAAAAAGAAAAATAAATTGAACATGTTTATGTATACGGTTGTTTTTGTTATTTTTTCTCTATCTAAAAAGAATATAAACACATTCGGCGATTGTTAATAACAAATTGTTTATTAAATAAACAAATAAATTAACAACATTTTTTTTTCTTTTTTCCATCTTGTAGAGAATTGCAAATAATACAGTTTTTTCTTAATAATGTGTTTAAATAATGAAACAATGGAACAAAATATTATAAACAATTAAAAAAAAAATTTAAAGAAAATTTTTTAATTTTTAATCATAATATTTTTAGGCTATTGTCTATGTCCAAAAAAAGAGGGTTGAAAGGAACTAAAACGTTAAAGGATTTTTACTGTTTCTTATGTTCAATTGACCCCAAAATATGAGAAAACCGCTGAGTGCTACCATTTAAAGCGTTTTTGAGATCGAAATAAAAAGGTCCACTTTTCACATTTTTGAGTTTTACTGGAAAACTATGAATTTTTCCTATAAACATGTCAATAGACAAGTTGTAAAGAATTAAATTTCCAATCGAAGTGGTACCTTCAGAAGTCATTTTTTTTTTACAAAAATACGACCAGAAAACAAAACAAAAAAAAACGGAAAAATGCATTTTTTTGTTTGTTTTAGCCTTAACTTTTTTTCGGGTACATTTAGGCATAGATATTCTGCATAAAAAAAGCTGACGTTTTACCCGTTAATAATCATTTTAACGGTAAAACGACAGCTTTTTTTTATGCAGCAATGTCTATGCCTAAATGTACCCGAAAAAAGTTACAGGTTAAAATTAAAAAAAATAACAAATTCTGCATTTCTTCTTTTTTTTGTTTTGTTTTCTGGGCGTTTTTGTAAAAAAAAAATTGACTTCTGAAGGTGCCATTTCGATTGGAAATTTAATTCTCAACAACTTTTCTATTGGCGTGTTTATAGGAAAAATGCATAGTTTTCGAGCAAAACTCAAAACAACAATAGGCTCATTTTATGAAAAATCGGTGAAACAATTTTTTTCCAACGGGATATTGTTCCTTTAAGTGTCTAAATAATACCATAATTTTTTAAAATTTTTTAAATTAATATTTAATAACATAAAAAATATTTTTACTTATTACGGCCGGTTTCAGAGCATCGTAACGGCTTAGTTTTCGCCGCGCAGAGCTCCATTTTCAACATTAAATTGAAATTATTAATAATAGACATAGAGTTTCGGGAGTTCGGACTTTTTTATTTGAAATTCATTCCTCTTTAAAAATCTTCCTTTAAATTTTCTTAAATATTAATAGTTTTCGAGTTATTTGCAAAAAAACGAAACTCGTTATTTTTTCAATCTTCATTTGTTTGTAACTTTTGCAATTGTTTATATGCGGGTTTGAAACTTTTGCACATTTTTCTAGGTGTCATTCCGAATCCAATGAGCCCTCACTCATATGTTCACAAGCTTTATTAAGCATTAACACGGCTTCGAACTTGTGAACTAGTCTATATATCTCAATGCAGCGGTGGTGTATGTTTTGGTGAACAAATGCTCCTAAAAATTGTTAACAAATTTGTTTTTAGTAATTCCTATTTTAACTTTTCATAAGATTAATTTAATATAGAATGGATCATACATTTTGTTTTAAGAATGAATTATTTTCTTCCAATTGTCATTATCCATCCATCCAAAAAATGGTTCAATTATTTATTATTTAATTTATCCAATTTTATTTTTTAAACTATTTATTTTTATTTAGATTAGGAATAGAATAATATCAATGATCTATTTTAATGGAAATGTATCCATCATTTTTTTTAATGTCATTTTTTTTTTCATTCAAAATTGAAATTAATGATCCAAAAAAAAATGTGTTGATTAATATATTTCTGAGTACACAATTTTTAAAATATGTATACAATTATAATTATTTTTATAATAATTTCTTATGGTCTTAAAAAATAATAAATTAAAATAATTGAAATTTTGTAAGTTAAAAGTGTTGACAGTAATAATAATTTCTTTCACTACAATTCAAAGATTAATTTTAAAAATATTTAGATCACGTAAACAAAATTCCACGTGTCTAATACCTATAACCAAAATGTACATAAAACGAAGCATGTACAAGTATGTAGATTTCGCAATACACTCTTATTATACTTGACCACAATTAAAAATTTTGTTAATAATTTGTAGGAGCATTTATTCACCAAACCGCTGCATTGAGATATCGGACATCTGCATCATGTAACCAACATAACCTTAAATTTTAAGTTTTTTCAAGTTTATTCTCATTTTTAATGTTTGTATACGCATTTTGAGCTTGGAGCCGGTACTGGCTCTAAGCAAATATTTAAAAATTCGCGTAAATAGTTTTTCAATATTGTTGATTAATAGAAATAGACTGCTAATTACAGGTTAGATTTCCAACCTACAAAAAGAGTCCTATTTTATTGGGACAAAGTATTTAGAACTTCATAAACATTACACTGAACTAGATTTTAGTTGAAAATACGGGAACCAGGCAGAAATTTTAATAATAGTTGCGTAATACACTTAAATCTTAAGAAACACATATTTTTGAGGTTAGTTGTGACGTCACTCGCAGATGCCCTTACTGCCGTCATAAGGTGAAAAGCAGCATCTAGATATTTGTCATAAATGAGATTCTAATAATATATGAGCACCCAAGAGTTCTGCAGTTAAAAATATTATTAAAAAATTATAAAGTACAAAAACATAAGTGGATAAAAAGCAGCTACATGATTTTCTTAATTAATATTTACTAGTTGGGAAAAAAACAAACGCGTTTGTTACTTTCCTCGCCAACCAACAATTTACAGATGGGCTATTCTCCTTATGACTTATGACGGCAGTATAGATGTGACGTATACGCGTCTTGTAGGCAACGCAGCAGCTACGAAACCATTTTATCTTTGTCGTACGCATTCTTTATTTCTTTTCAGTTATCGTGACGTCACAAGAGCAGTGACTTACGTTTGGAAAAAAATTTAACAGGTAAATAAATTCATACCTGCTCGAAAATTATGGGTAAAAAAAAATTTCAAAAGCAAATGTTCAATATATTAAATAATGAACAGAATGGTATAAAAAAAATTTCGTTTCACCGTTCAAAGTGGTTTTAATTGAAAATAAAAAAATTAAAATTTTTATAACTTTTTTATTAACAATTTAAAAAAAATACATTTCTCTGAAACGAATGTTTATATTTTTCTGAGTAAATAGAAAAAAATAATTTTTAAATTCATTAACTTTTCAGCACGCTACGATTTTTTAAATTTGTACATACCATCCCTTAATTTCTAACCAGCCTAACTCCGTTAATTTTAGTAATACCAAAAAAAGTCTAGAGATCATTTTTATATAAAATTTCATGCTTTACAATTTTTGTTTGAAACTTTTTTTACTAGCTTTTACACATTTTGAGCAATTTTGAAAAAACACTTTATTTTATTTTTTTTCACCCCTTCCCGGGGGTTCAGAAAAAAATTTATTTCATTAATCATGTTCTAATACATCAAAGTAAGTTATATCAAAAATTCAAGTATTTACCTCAAAATTTTGATCTGCCGACTTATTTAATTGGACTATAAGTACAAGTTTTCATTACCAAATTTTTCCGTTAGTTAGTAACCGAGCTGGTTACCGCTGAGCTATGCGACGAAGACCTCAGTTCTGCGGGTGCTAGAACTTATACTAAACGTCCCACCGTCGCGGAACTCGGACAATTCTTTTTTGACGAAAAATAAACAAAAAGGGACAAAGGAACAAAAAAGGTTAAATACAAATAGAACGTATAAACGGAATAGACAAAGCCGATTATAGGTTTTAGTCAAGATTAAAAGTGCCAGTCGCCTAACCCACTGGGCTATCTAGCGACTAAAGTCAGGTTTGTAAAAACATAATATAATATTTAGAAATATTTGGTGATTTTCGGATCTCTAACAAAATCGCTAAAGACCCCACTTTCGGACCTCCATAATTTTAAGTGCTGATTGTACTTTATAAGAGCTATAAATATTTCCCCAAAATTTCATTGAATATTATCCATTATTTTTTAAGGAACAGTGATTTGTTTAGAAACGCATAATTTTGCCACATTCAATTTTTTTTAAATAATAATAACAATTGGATTAATTTATAGTTTATACTTTTATTGTACAGCTCATAACGAACATTTACCTTCTTTTTGTTGTTTTTCATAGGACTTATAGATTTCGGGATATTCAAAGAAAACCGATGGAAAAGACGGTCTAAACAATTAAATTGTTTAAATAAACTATACGCCGACCTCGCAGAAACTGCAAAACTGAACTGTGACTTAAGCTGATACCCTGAACACGTTAAAATAAAAAAAAGTGCCCTGATTAGATAATTCACATTGCGAATTTTTTAATCCTAATTTGACTCCACTATTAATTTGTTTCACGTCCTGGATGTGATGTTCTACACCCAGGTACGTGTAGGTCTCTCCGGCATCCAGATGTCGTAGGATGCTTCCGTCCGCGAGCTGCGCGTCTTCAAGGAATATCCCGCTTCGTCCTCTTTTGAGATGGACGACTGCACACTTGTCCAACCCGAATTCCGTGCCAGTGGTCCGCGTATACTCTTGGACCACTCTAAGAGAGTTTTGAAGTTCGCCCTCTCCGGAGGCAATACAGTTTTAGGTCATCCATATAAAAAAGATGGGTGACCTTATGCTTCCGATTGCTGGGTGGACCAGATTAGTACCCGCGGGTTTGGCGGAGTCCGACAGGTAACGGCAGCAGTGATAAGCAAAATAGGAGAGGACTCAGGGAGTCACCCTGGAAAACTCCCCTCTAAATGTTACCAATTCTGTCGATACCCGCTGAGCACCAGATGTTATGGTGAAGCGGGTTCTCCAGAGTGGTATCAGCTGTTCCATGCATCTCACTAGTGGGGCAGCTTCCACAAGGCATTGAAGCCAGTTTCACAGTAGTGCATGGAATGTTGTGTCAAATGCCTTGCGGTAATCGATCCACGCCATTGATAGATCACGCTTATATTGCACAGAATCCTGTGTAATACAGCGGTCTATCAATAGGTTCTCTTTGCAGCTTGCTACACCTTTCTTGTCACCAGGCTGCTCGTGTATCTATCTGTAGATTGGCTCAAGTGACCTCAATGTCTTGGCATACGTGTAAATATCTTGTAGCAGGAATTGAGGCAGGTCTATAATTCTTTGGGTTGGACAGATTTCCCTTTTTGTGGATCAGTACATTACGCCCCTCGGCAAACCAGCCCAAATGACACTCTAACCTCAACAAGTCAATAACAGAATGGACAGTTCAAGCAGACTACGCATGCGTCAAATTAAAATCTTCCTGCTCGATCAAAAAGGTCCGAGCAAGTCGAGCTTCGTCCGAGGCCTTTATTTTGTAATATTCGAACGTTTAAGATTTAGCTCAGTAAGCTCGATTTGCAATGAACGATTGTGACGTGTCCCATCAATCAGACGTAATATCCGAACACGGCTATAAACAATTATTACCTTTAATAAAAACAACTAAAATAAGTTTTGACATTGTCAAAAATATTTGGGTTGGTAACCTTTACGAATGTTGATTATTAGGTTATGAAATATATTTAGGGACATAACATGTTTAAGTTTTTCAAGTTTATTCTCATTTTTAATGTTTGTATACGCAATTTTACCTTGGAGCCACAGTGGCTTCAAGGAAATATTTAAAAATTCATGCAAATAATTTTTCTATATAGACCATCTTAGGATGACGTCACGATAAGTCGATCATATTGCCTAGGGGATAACCAAAATTTTTATTCCATTGGTAACAAAGAAGTAATCTCAATTTTAAATGTGAAATAATAATAAAATGCCATCCTTTTTTGCGATAAGGTGCGATTGTGAGATAAGGTTTATTTTGAATGTAAAAAAAGCTTCGGAGAAAGATAAAGAAATCACTTTCTGGCAGAGTCTATTGAATACTTCATACGGATAATATAAAAGGCTTATCAATGAAATCTAGCACTTAGTTATTTAAATGTAAACTTGCCTTGTCCATAACAATGAATACATTTGAGTTTACCTTTCTTGCACAAATCCAGCCTCATAATATTTATATGCTTGTAAAGATTTGTATGCCTTTAACGGCTGGTCTGCGTAGAAGCTGTGAGTCAACACTAAGTAATTTACCATATTAATTACGGCTAAAGGTAAAACAGACAAATCTGCAGAAAGGTCTCCAGTCTCCACTCCAATATTGTCTATTATTTTGATTTTCTGATCGTAGCGACACTTTACATCACCCATAAGGGTTGAATAATATTCACCACATAACACTATTACGAAAACACACAGTTTCTCAAGAAAACTAGAAAAAAATATATAAAACCACGCACACTGCGTTTTGTTGTCCCTCAAGCAAAATGTCAAAATTGTC
This sequence comes from Rutpela maculata, assembly GCA_936432065.2. Lineage (NCBI taxonomy): Eukaryota > Metazoa > Arthropoda > Insecta > Coleoptera > Cerambycidae > Rutpela > Rutpela maculata. The sequence goes on from OW386293.2 coordinate 68,241,086, forward strand.
AAAACCATGTGACCTAAAATGGTTGATTAATAAAAATAGATTGCTAATTACAGGTTAGATTTCCAACCTACAAAAAGAGTCCTATTTTATTATTATTATTATTATTATTTTTAACTATTTAACGTCGGCCTATTTCCGCTACCAGGGCCTATCACCGACGCCAGGAGACAAGCTACCCCCAACCTGGAAATTTTGCCGAACCTCTTCCCTTAAGAAGAGTAGGGATCTTTTACTTGCCTAACATTTAATAGACAAGGGACCGCCTGCTTTACATTCCCTCCGAAGGATGGTATATCCACTACGTAATCCTCGTCTGAAATTACGTAACTTCCGAGTATACACTGATATACAAGCCTCTAGAAGGTGGGGCGAGAACGCTGTATTTCCCAAGATAGGTGGGTCGCTCATCCAAGTACTAACCGCGCTCGACGTTGCTTCAACGGAATATCGACTGATATTCACATTGAAGTCGCCTCTACGCTCGCCCCTCCTATTTTATTAGGACAAAGTATTTAGAACTTCATAAACAGTACACTGTACTAGATTTTTAATTGAAAGTACGGGAACCAGGCAGACATTTTAATAATAGCTACGTAATATTCTTAAATTTTAAGAAATATATATTTTTGAGGTTAGCTGTGACGTCACGTACCGTAACCTATAAATCAACATTCATAAAGGTTACCAACCCAAATATTTTCGACAGATGGCAAAATACATTTTCTCCTAACAATAATACCTATAATATTTGGATGCTGTCATGTGTGCACATATAACGAATTATTTTTAATGTTTTTAACGGAAACCAAATCGAAAGGGTGCAAGTGTGATATATCGTTGAAATTGGAATTTTGACTGCTGTTCAATGGTTCTATTACAAATTGTAAGTAATCATAAAATAAACAACTTGTTGTGCCAAAACAGCACTAAACGTAATCCGATCTCAACCAAAACCTTTTCAGATCTTCTGGAGCACCAAAGAAATCCTCATGCAAAGTTTCATCCAAATTCGTTTAGTAGCTTCGCCGCTATCGTGCTAATATACATACACACGCCCACCGACATTTTTCAAAAACCACTTTTTTGGGTTCCTGGGACCTCAAAACGTAAAGATTTGATGTTATCTCAATTTTCGATTTTGGACTAATTGTAGTAACCTCCCACAATTTTATTGTGGGGAGCTTAAAATGTGTGAGTTACACCGAAACTTTCTCAATAACGTGTGTATCGGCTCAGAAAATCCGCATATATTTGTGAGTCAAAATTATTTAAATTTCTACAATTATGCGCTAATTTTACTGCGACGTAAATCATCAAAAGAGGTAATAAACCAGTCAATAGAGACAAAATATCAGCCACCCCTAGTACCATCCCCACTACCACCCTCAACCCATTATTAAAGGGGGCAAAAAAATAAATTGTGAGTTAGTGTGCGTACAAGAACCAAAGGCCTCAATTTTTTTTTTGGCATCAGCCAATTCCACTACCACTCCCACCGGAAATTTGGATGTGGAAGTAGTGATTCCCTAGCAGCGGTTTTAGTTGTAGTTTATTCATTCTAGATTAATTAGTTCAGTAAAATAACAGTTAATATTGTAATATATTGGACAAAATTCAGAAAGTTTTGAAAATTGGTGGAAATGTTAAGGATAGCATAAGAATTAGTAAACCGAAAAGTTCCCACCCCTAAATAGTGTGCTTCGTCTCCTAAGAAGTCGTTTCCACCACCATTTTGAAGTTTTCTAAATTATCCCGGGAACGGTGCACTTTTTGATAAAAATACCTATATATAAAATTATTTCTTATAAAATTCTCCATCAAAAACGTGTCTACACTTTCTTTCCTAAAATTAATAGTACCTTGGGAAATAAGGCGCACACATAAGGGTTGGTTCCAATTAACACAATAAATTGTAATCTTTACTACAATCTACTTTAAAGCTCAATGCTTAACGCAAAAGCAGTAGCTACTAAACTCCACTTAAAATTATAATAAATGTAGCGCATCCACCCTCTCAATATATTTTTTTCTTTAAAATGCTAAGAATCCTATCATGTAATTCAATACTTCGTCAGTATTAGCTAGAAGAGTAGTTGTTTTGATTGGTTTTCCAATAATGAGTGTTTTAAAGTATTTAACTGACTAGTATATTAGCGTGCCCAGATTAGGGCAACGACATACAGAAAGTAGTATTTTTATAATAAATAAAAAAGTGTGTAAGTTGTGATTTGCATAATACCTAAATAATATTCTCTAATCATGATAAAAGCAAATAAATAAAAATAATTGATTGTAAAAAAATAAATCAAGAATAGCTTGTAAATAATGAATGAATGATTCTATACTCTACTGATGAGAACTAACGAGTTCGAAAAAACTTGTACAACTTTTCAAGAGTTGAAATAGAATGTAAGGTTCAATAATTCTTGTGAATGACTGAATTTCAATAAATAATTTAAGTATCTTAAATATATTTTTTTTGCCTTAAAATGCCAGGAATCCTATCATGTAATTCAATACTTCGTCAGTATTAGCTAGAAGAGTAGTTGTTTTCATTGGTTTTCCAATAATGAGTGTTTTAAAGTGTTTTCCTAAATAGTATATTAGCGTGACCCGATTAAGGTACCAATATACAGAAAGTAGATAATTTCATATTAAATAAAAAAAAGTGTAAATGACTAAATGTTAATGAATGATTTAAGTATTTTCAATATATTTTTTTCTTTAAAATGCTAAGAATCCTATCATGTAATTCAATACTTCGTCAGTATTAGCTAGAAGAGTAGTTGTTTTGATTGGTTCTCCAATAATGAGTGTTTTAAAGTATTTACCTAACTGGTATATTAGTGTGCCCAGATTAGGGCAACAATATACAGAAAGTAGGTATTTTTATAATAAATAAAAAAGTGTGTAAGTTGTGATTTGCATAATACCTAAATAATATTCTCTAATCATGATAATAAATAAATAGGCATATAGGCATAAATAGGCAAATAAATAAAAATAATTGATTTCCACCAATTTTCAAAACTTTTTGAATTTGGTCCGATGTAAATTGTTATATTACTGAACTAAATATCGACTTTTATAAAATAACTAGCTGACCCAGCAAACGTTGTTTTGCCATATAAATTTTAAATTTTTGTCCAAAAAATAAAAAGAAAATTTCTGGATAGGGCCACCCTTATCACCTAGGGGTATAAAAAATAACCTACGACCTATTCTCAGACCTACCAAATATACACCAAAAATTTCATAAAAATCGGTCAAGCCGATAACAAACACTGCGACACGAGATTTTTATATATTAGATAAACAATACTAGATTAGAGAAGATTAATATTTTCTTAATCAAATTGTTACAGATGCTGCCATATATTACTTCCAGTAACTATTCAAATAATTTAGGAGGATATTTGGGAGAAATTTGGGAAATTATACACGACACTTATAAGTTTAAGTAAGTTGCAAATATGTATTTACAATTTAAGTTAGTTAATAGTTTATATATAGTCTTTATAAGGAAATAATTAAATGCTGTTTATTATACATAAAAGTATAAGTAAAAATTAATTTACATATTACACTTTTTATGACATATTTTATAACTTATTTTCCTGCATAATACTAAAAAATGGGTATTTATCATAATAAAATTTTCATTAATTAAATTATTTACTTCAGGTTTGTGGTCAAATCAGTAGTTTATGAAACGGGGTTACAAATAATTGAATCGGGGGAAGCAGATGTCATGCTAGGTGCAGTTGTTGTCAAAGAAGGCCTGAAAAATGTATTCTACTCTCAACCATATTTCTACAACTGGTAAGGTATATTATTATAATTATCGTTCTATTGATCTTATTTAGACAGGTTCATAAAATTATGCATTGGCCAATGATTCTAATATATGTACAATCCAAAAATTGAGGCCTTTATTAGTTCTTGTATACACGTTATATCACAATTTTATTTTTTTTACCCCCTTTAATAATGGGGTGATAGAGACTGATACCAAAAAAACTTTGAGGCCTTGGCTTCTTATACATACGCTAAATCCCAAATTTATGGACTCTTGCTTGCTTTACCAATTTACCCCTCAACGGAATAAGATCAAAAGATAATCTAGTTCCAGATCTCATTATAACATATAGATAGGTGTACCAAATTTCAAATCAATATCATAAATGGTCCAGAGCAATCGTGCGCACAAAAAAAAAGTTACAGACCGACCGACAGGCAGGCAGAAAACTATTTTTGTTCAAACTTAATCGTGATGTGACATGACATTCTAAGCCTATTCGAACAATAAAATTTTCAATTTTTTTTACTTTACTTCCACTCTACGTGGATGTGGAAGTAAAATAAAAATATATTCGTCAAAATATGAAAGTGGGTCATAAAAAAAATTAATATTCCTCTTGTTATTTCTCAGTTTTGAAAGCAATATTTTTAAAGTTTCATCAAGAGTATTTTTTTAATTCAAATAAAAATGTTAATCAGGAAGTTAAATGGGCCATCAGCAGAATAGTATTATTATTATCACGATGCATTCATCACCTCTATCCTCTCTATAGTTTTAACTAGCATATATACAGGGTGTTTCCGTGAGTATTGCAAACTTCAGAGTTCTTTCTCAAACTCTTATACAGGGTGTCCTTTAAGTAGTGGTACATAGAGCAATGGCAGATTTCTTACGTAAGAATATTATGATTTAACTAAATTTACCTTAGTTTAAAAGTGGATATTAGCAGAGCTACAGGGCGTCAAATTTAAATTTTTGTTTTGTTCTGTTTTTTTTTAATAATTTCAATAAATACTGAAATATTTTAGCAAAATTTGGTAATTGAGGATTTTTTGAGACGAAAGATTCAATCTATTCATACGTTTGCTGTTATTTGTAGAGGGCGCCTCCTACGGTAGTTTGCGTGTTGTTTATATGCCATATATTTTTGGCGATTTTTTTCTGTCTTTTTAAAATAAAAATTCCGATTTTTCTGTCTTCTTTACGTAAAAAAGGTATACTTTCTAAATGTCGCTACGAGTAACCGTTTTCGAGATATTTGGTTTTAAAGTATCCAATGCAACCAATTTAAATTAAATAAAATATCATATTATTGTTTGATTTACAGAATAATTGATAGTGAAATGAACAGTACAAAATTAAATTCTCTTTTTTCAGATTTTTGAAATGTATTACACTCCAACACTAGCAAAAAAGTTCGAAAAGCAATGACTTAAATAAATAAATTTAAAATTTGAGAAACAGTTTTTATTAAAAACAATCTCATTTAAAAAATAAATAAATAACAATAATTAATAAAAAAGAGATCTGTGTTCGGTAACAAATGTTTGAAGTGACTTCCGTTTACTTCAATACATTTGACGATGCGTTTATTAAACGACCGCCTTATTTTAAACAATAAATGTTCGTTTTGAAATGATTCGATTGCATTTCTAATTCTCTGAAATAATTCTTCTAGATTATTTATTTCATCTTGATACACGAGAGATTTCATGTACCCCTATACGCAAAAATCCAAAGGATTGAAATCGGGACTCCGTGCAGACCAATGCATATTGCTCCCACGACCTATCCAGCGTCTAGGAAAATTTGTATTTAGGTAGTTTCTGACTGGTATAAAAAAATGCGGTGGAGCTCCCATCTTGCATAAAAAACATATTTTGTCTTAAACAAAGTGGTACGTACATCATCCAAGAACTCGCCTAGCTGAGTTTGTAGAAAATGTAAGTATAATGCACCGTTTAAATTTATTAATTATCCAAAATTTCACACAAATGTTTATTATACACCCTACGTGTAAAGGTGGCTTCGTCAGTAAAAAACACTTTATTTAAAAACATTGGATCTCTGTTTTGCTGGGCACGACAAGAACGAGCAAACTGAAACCTGGCTAGAAGATCGGCCTCCAACAGATTTTGAACAGGCGTAAAATGGTACGGATAAAGCTTTTCTTGATGAAAAATCCGTGAAATCAATGACTTACTTACTCCATATGCCTCATACTTATTTCTGGGTTTTCTGCAACACGGACCAAGATCTCCTCCTCCTGTTCCACAGTAATGCTTTTTGGGCGTCCCACGGGATCTCGTTTGGGACGAACGGAACTAGTTTCCCAATCTACTGTAAATATTACGAAATAACTTAAAATCCGGCTGCCTCCTATTTGGATAAATTTTCAAATATCGACGATGAGCTCTCTGTCCTCCATTAAAATTTTCTTGTGCGTATACATACGCAAACCATATCGCGCAGATCTTCGTTTAAAAATAAATTATGCCTTGGCATTTTAAACTTAATTTTGTTAGATATTTTTTAACAACACACAAAATGCTGACAAATAACAAATAGGTTTGACAGATATTAATTTTGAAAGCGTCTCTTATTGCTTTTGTTTTAATCAAAGCCTACTTTGAAAAATTGTACATCCCTAAATCATAATTTAAATTGGTTACATTTAATACTTTAAAACCAAATATTTCGAAAACGGTTACTCGTAGCGACATTTAGAAGGTATTCCTTTTTTAAGTAAATAAGACAAGAAAATAAGAATATTATTTTTAAAAAATAAAAAAAAATCGCCAAAAATATATGACGTATAAACAACACGCAAAGTAACGTAGGTAGCGCCCTATAGAAATAACAGCAAAAGCATGAATAGATTTGAATCCTCATTTCAATTTTTAAGGAAATTATTAAAAAAAAAACAAAACAAAAATTTTACTTTGACACCCTGGTTAATATCAGCATTTGGGCTATAGGTAAGGTAAGTTTGGTGAAATCGTAATATTCTTATGTAAGAAATCTGCCATTGCTCTACGTACCATTTATACTTATGGGACACAAAATGTTCTGAATTGTTTTGTTAATAAAATACAGAAATGTTCGATGTTGTTGACTCGCAGAGTGACAAAAAATTACTGATGGCAATAATACCCGTCGATTGCATTGTGGCGTATTTAAATGGGTACTTAGCATGGGTGATTTGAGGTCAGAACAAATTTATTTTCTGGAATTTTCAAATTATCTTGAAAACTACAGAAACCCGTTTAAAAATACAGGAAAAATATCTGTTAGATTGCCATAAAATGTACCGTTTTTGAAAGAAAATATTTTTATTAACTTAATGTATCTACAAATAGTAATGAAAGCAAAATAGAAATAGACAGAAAAATGCTATAAATTACATTACACACAACTAAACCTCTGTTTAGGCCGGTTCAAATGTTTCAAAATTTTGTATTTTGTGTTGCTTCTTGCTGTAACGATAATCAAAAGAGCGAGTAGCGGCCTCTAGTTAGAATATGATTTGCAAGAAAACCACGCGGTGAGCAACATTGTTTTCACGCGGTAGAGATAGTGAAGTTGCCGTAGATTAATAGCAGTTTCCAATTAATCAAAATTTTAATAACTAGTGTCGAATAGTATTTTAAATATTATAATAATTTTGAGTTAGTGCAAATTTTGTGCTTGAGGTGCCCCTTCCCCAATCCTTGTTTTCTTTCCTTTTCCTTCCAAGGGGTGGAGCAACAGAAGCGACAAAAGGCAGCAAAAAGGTAGGACTTAATTATTATTAAATTAGCACCAAATTACAGTCTACTTAAAAAGCCATAACATTGTTTGTTCCTTATCAGAGCCGGATTGAATCATTTTTAGTAGTAGTTTTCCGATTCAAGTCCATATGCAATATGAAATTTTGATTAGTTGAGTTACTGGAAACTTAGTTGGTAATAGGAAATTGCATCCTATCACGTACCTAACTTATTGCCGTACCTTTTTAGTTAGTATAATAATTTGTTTGCCATAATTGTTTAAAATTCATAGATAAATAAAATTACCTATAAAAATAAAATCATAAATCTCTGGCATATTAACGTGCTAGAGAGAAACGACGAGTTTTTGTCGGTTGACAGTTTTTATAGTAAATCAGGAATAAATGCCTCCGCTCTTTTTGTGAAGTTATAGTAGATATAGTCGGTTTCAATAAAGTTGAAACTTATATTTTGGTATTCTAGATTGAATAAATTTTAGTTTCTATATTATTTACCTATATTTAGCAAACGTTAATACCGAGTCTCACCATCCATCCGATTTTACCTCTGCAGTTTGGTTACCGATTTTAAACTCAATTATAGTTGATATTTCGCTTGTTTAACCCTCTGATAAATTCGTATTTTATTGATCAATTATTTAATTGGCATAAGTACTTAATATTGTAAAAAAAAATGCCTGCTACTCAAGCTGAATTAAAGTTAAATAGATTAATAGCAAAACGAGAAAACCTTTTTATACGTGTTCAGCGTTGTTATGAAGCTGGTGAGCAATTAAAGCAAAATAGGGAAAATCCTTCCAAACTAGAGAATTTTAAAATTCGTTATGGTACACTAGCCAAAACACAGTTAGATTATCAAGAGGTAATTCAACAAATAATTATCGTGAAACAGGAAATTAATCCTGAAGAACCTCCGAATTATAGTATTATGGATGCCTTTGAAGATTTGTGTGATCATATTAAATATTTGGCCGACCAATTTCTGGGGAATATAAATAATACCGCGTCCAGTAATAATAATAATGTTGATGGGAGCCGTAATGACAGACCTCGAATTCATATGCCAAAAATTGAGTTAATCAAATTTGATGGTAGTGACTTGACACTATGGCCATTATTTCACGAAAATTTTAAACAGTTAGTACATATAAAACCAGAATTTTCTAAAGCCGAAAAGTTACAATATTTATTAGGTAGCTTAACTGGCAAAGCCTTAAAGACTTGTAATGCAGTCGCAGCGATCCCCGATAATTATGAGATCATTTGGAAATTGTTAGAAGAAACGTACCATGATAAGAAATTTTTATCTAGTATATATTTAGATCGAGTGTTAAATTTTAAAACTGTTCTTAATAATAACCCTAGTAATCTACAAATATTTCTGGAAAAATTTGATACTAATATTGTTGCTTTGAAACGTTTAGATTTGAAAAATTTAGGTGATTATATTTTGACTTACATTGCCATGTCCAAATTATCACAGGAAACCTTGAACGCCTTTGAATTAGTTCGTGCTAGCCCAGAATTACCGACCTATGATGAATTAATTAAATTTGTTCGTCAGCAAAGTAAAATCATAGTTAAAAGTGAAAAACCTCGTACAAATCCGTGGAATCATAATTTTAGTCATAATAATCCTAAAACTACCAAAACTTTTGTGTCTAATATGAGCAGTACCGAGGGAAAAAATTGTATTTTTTGCAATAGAGGTGTCCATTTGTTAAAAGATTGTAAACATTTTAAGGATAGTTCCCACGAACAAAAATTTAAATTAGTGAAAGAGAAAGGTATATGTCTTAATTGCTTCTCGTCAAAGCATAAAGTAGCTTTGTGTCCGTCTAAATTTAGCTGTCAAATATGTAAGGCGAAACATCACACTTTATTGCATAGAGGTGAGCTATGTGATAATGATAATCGAAATAATATTTCCCCAAATTCCACTGCTATATCAACTCCTAGTACGAGTCGAGAAAATAATAACCCAGTAAACGAAAATAGTCTTAGCTTATGCACTAAAATTAATGCTGCCGGAGCTCCAGCCGGAGTTAATAAACAAGTTGTATTGTTAAGTACAGCCCTGGTAAAAATTGTAGATAAATGGAGTCGAGAACAAAACGTTAGGTTCTTAATTGATAGTGGTTCAATGTCCAATTTATTAACTCTTGATTGTTGCAAAAAATTAGGTTTTTGTTATTCGAAATTAACATCGAATGTCATTGGTATAGGGGGAGCCCAAAAACCGATAATCGGCCGAACGAATTTAACAATTTGTTCCCATATAAATCCAAATATTAAATATCCGATTGAAGTGTTACTTGTAGATAAAATAACTAGTTTCTTACCAGATGTAGCTATAGACACCAACTCGTTTAACCATTTAGAAAATTTGCCTTTAGCCGACCCTAATTTTCACACTCCTGGTGTAATAGACGGAATTTTAGGAGCGTCTATATTTGCCGAAATAGTGAGTTCTCAACGGGTGTCTGGATTACCCGGTACTCCCACTGCCATCCAAACCGCGCTCGGGTTTATAGTGTTAGGTTCGGCGCCTCCTAAGGAAAATATTTTTTTTAATAAAACCTATAGTACATTCTTAAGTTTAAATTCTCTTGTAGAAAAAATGTGGGAACTAGAAAATTACACTCCACCCATTCCTACTAGTGAGGATGCCCTTTGTGAAAATTTATTTGTAGAAACGGTCGGTAGAGATCCTTATGGCCGGTATACAGTGGCGTTACCTTTTAAAGATGACCCCTCCAAATTAGGTAATTCGTATTTTTTAGCAGAAAAACGATTGCTATATTTGGAAAAACGATTAGATAAATCTCCCGTTCTTCGAAAAATGTATAGCTCCATACTCCAAGACTATTTGGACCAGGGACATATGTCTATAGTTCCAAAAGAACAACTTGACATTCCGTCTTATTACATTCCCCACCACTGTATATTTAAACCGGATAGCGTTTCTACTCCATGCCGTATTGTTTTTGACGCCAGTATGAAAACGGAAAATGGAATTTCATTAAACGATATTTTATATACTGGGCCTAAATTGCAAAATAATGTATTTACCATTTTATTAAATTTTCGCTTGCATGCCATTGCCATGACATCTGATGTTAGACAAATGTATAGACAAATTAATATTACTAAAGCCCATAGATCCTATCAAAGAATATTGTGGCGTTTTAATATAGACGAACCCATTTCCACTTTCGAATTGAATACCGTCACTTTCGGTGTTAAGTCTTCTCCGTTTTTAAGCCTCCGTACCGTGAAACAATTAGCTGTTGATGAATCGAAACTATATCCCCAAGCCATTGTATATATCGATCGAGATATGTATATGGATGATTTAATTTGTAGTTTACCTAGTACACAAAAGGCATTTGAAGTTCATTCCCAGTTAGTTAATTTATTCCAATCTGGTGGATTTCAAATGGTTAAATGGATGTCAAATTGTCCCAACCTACTGAGAAAAATTCCTGATTGTTTAAAATTAACCCAACCTGTTGAATTTGACAAAGGTCACCTGAAAGTTCTCGGTTTACAGTGGAATCCCTCTACTGATAAATTCAGCTTCAAGCTTAATCTCGATGTATCCCCATGTACCAAGCGGAATATGTTATCTTTGGTAGCTCGCACCTTTGACCCTTTAGGTTTTTTATCCCCAGTCACCTTATTCGTAAAGTTATTGATTAAGCGGGCTTGGGAGTTACATTTAGAATGGGACCAACCCGCTTCTAGTGAAATACAAACGTTGTGGTTCAAATTTCAAAATGAGTTGGATACATTATATAGTTTAGAAATTCCTCGTCATGTGTTAGTTTTCGAAAATACCTCCTTGATTATTGTGGGTTTTGCCGATGCTAGCCCATGCGCATATGCTTCAGTAATTTATACTAGAACAGTAGACTCTTCTGGTCAAATAAATGTTACTTTCCTGTGCGCTCAGTCCAAAGTTACCCCCATGTCAAAGGTTACCCTTCCTCGCTTAGAACTTTGTGCTGCGGTACTATTAGCCAAACTTATAGCACATGTTAAAGATACTTATTCTCCTAGACAAGATATCTGTGAAATTTTTGCCCTCTCTGATTCTATGATCACACTAAATTGGATACACTCATCCCCTAATAAATGGAAGCCATTTATTTCCCATAGAGTTTCGAAAATTCAAGACTACTTACCATCACCCCATTGGTATTTTGTACCTGGTAAGCAGAATGTTTCGGACTGTGCTTCCAGAGGCCTTACCCCTTGTGCCCTAAAAAATCATCCTTCCTGGTTCTCGGGTCCCTCATGGCTTTTACAGCACCCCTCGGAGTGGCCAATCAAATCCTTCAATGAAAGTGACGTTGAACATGCAACAGATGAAATGCTGGTACATGTTATTTCCAGAGAAATAAATTCCCCCTTGTATTCCTTGATAGAATATTTCTCGATCTGGTCCAAATTACTTAACGCCACCGTTTACGTTTTAAGATTTGTTAAAATTTTACCCTACCATAATAAAATATTGAAATCTGATTTAAACAAGGCCGAATTAACGTTAATTCGCGCTGTACAGCAGCGTCATTTTCATGTAGAATATAAAACTATTTCGGAAAATAAAATTTTGCGGTCTAACTTACGCCGCCTGAATCCATTTATTAGTGATGGAATTATTAGAGTAGGTGGAAGATTGTCGAATTCCGCAATTAGTTTTGACCAAAAACATCCGATCTTGTTACCAAAATCCGACCCGTTTGTGAATCTGCTTATAGACTATAACCATAGAAAATACTGCCATACAGGTGCGCACTTATTACAATCGTTATTGCGTCAAAATTATTGGATTCTCTCTAGTCGAGACATTATTCGTCAACGCGTCTGGAAATGTAATCATTGTTTTAAATTAAATCCAAAACCTCGTCACCCTATAATGGCAGACTTACCATTTGAGAGAGTAAACCAAGCTAAAGCCTTTGTGTCAACCGGAGTTGATTTTACGGGAGCTTTCTACATAACCCTAGGTCGACGTAGAGGTGCAAAAAGCCAAAAGGCTTATGTTTGTTTGTTTATTTGCCTAGCGACAAAAGCGGTTCACTTGGAACTAGCTTCAGATCTATCTACCAATTCCTTCCTAGCTGCTTTTAAGCGTTTTCTATCTCGTCGTGGTAATTGCGCCACTTTATTTTCGGATTGCGGCACTAATTTTGTAGGCGCAAGTTCAAAATTAAATGATATCTATCAACTCACGCAATCCCTTGAGTATAAGGACGCTTTTCAGCGTGAGCTAAATATTCACAAGATTAACTGGAAGTTCAACGCCCCTTCATCCCCCCATTTTGGCGGGATTTGGGAATCCAATATAAAAAGTGTTAAGTCTCATCTCTTTAAGGTTATTGGAAGTCAAGTACTAACATATGAAGAATTCAGTACGGTACTTACACAAATCGAGGCCCTACTGAATTCAAGACCATTATGTTGCGTTGGAAACGATCCTAACGACCCAGTTTCATTAACCCCCGCACATTTTTTGTATGGGTCTCCTTTAAATTCATTCCCAGCAGAGGATTTATCTGCAGAACCTCCTAATCGCCTAAATAGATACAAATTGTTAGATTCTATGGTCCAACATTATTGGAAGCGTTGGCATCTGGAATACCTGTCCACACTTCAAGCTCGGCAGAAGTGGAATTTGGAGAGTAACCCCGCGAAAGTGGGCACTGTGGTAGTTATTATGCAAAACAACATTCCCCCCTTACAATGGCCTTTAGCTATAATTGAAAAATTGCATATCGGTAAGGATGGTGTTGCTCGAGTAGCTACCGTAAGAACAAAAACTAGTTCTTATCTGCGTCCAGTTGTGAAGTTATGTCCACTTCCCAACCAATAACTGTTGAAATATAGAAATGTATCCATTAGTTAGTAATAGTTATAGTTAGTTATAAAATTAGTTATGTTACTTTAAACGTAAGATATTCAGTCTAGAATGATCAGTTTTGTTTTCTTTTGCTTGTTCTGTTGAATTACCTTTCAACCCGGCCCGGCAGGATGTTTAGGCCGGTTCAAATGTTTCAAAATTTTGTATTTTGTGTTGCTTCTTGCTGTAACGATAATCAAAAGAGCGAGTAGCGGCCTCTAGTTAGAATATGATTTGCAAGAAAACCACGCGGTGAGCAACATTGTTTTCACGCGGTAGAGATAGTGAAGTTGCCGTAGATTAATAGCAGTTTCCAATTAATCAAAATTTTAATAACTAGTGTCGAATAGTATTTTAAATATTATAATAATTTTGAGTTAGTGCAAATTTTGTGCTTGAGGTGCCCCTTCCCCAATCCTTGTTTTCTTTCCTTTTCCTTCCAAGGGGTGGAGCAACAGAAGCGACAAAAGGCAGCAAAAAGGTAGGACTCAATTATTATTAAATTAGCACCAACCTCTTTAAAGTAACCGTCCAGAGTGACGTCCGCCAACTTCAATGCAAACACTATACACCATTGCTTCATTTTTTATATAACTCCTAAGGAAAAAGTCGAATGATGTGAGATCTGGCGACCGTACTCGTTATGTAACTGGACATCCTTTAACAATCCATCTAGCCAGAAAATTTCTATCTACATAATTGCAGATGTTTGCAGTAAAGTGTGTTGGAACCACATTTGCTGGTTGACAAATGGCACATTATCCAAGTACTTCCAGTAGAAAAAAAATCTATATTTCCGGGTAAACTATAACATTTAGAACGTTTTGTTCTCCAAAATTTTAGGCTTAACTTTACATTAACTCAATTAGACATAGTCGCGAAAACACCATGAGGATTTACTGCAAAGTTTTAGACTCGAATTTACCCTGGTATTATATCCCACACGGCAATTACTCGGGGAGGGTTACGATACTTGAAATTCGGTACACCCATAATCTGGAATCAGATTATATTTTGATCTTATTCCGCTGAAGGGTTGGGTGGTAAATGGTGGTATATAATTAATCTTAATTTTTATCGGCTATATTGTTATCATTGTTAAACAACAATTCTAAGTAAATTGGATATACTTGATTTTAAGTGTGTGTGCTGTGTGTGCTGTGTGTGTAGATGAAAATTAATGTATTGTTACAAGTATCCGCCCCTAAAACATAGGCAACACAGAATTCACTTCGGATGTTATCTGGATGTAGATTTGCACCTACGAGAGTGATCATTTTTAGGTATAAAAGACCGCATTCTCGGCGGGTAGTTCAGAAAGTTATGAAGTCTTGGATTTGACAAGTGAGTTTAAGTCTCCAAAGTGAAAACAAAGAGATAAACATTTTCATTTTTAGTCAGTAAAGTACATTTAAGTTAATAACAGTATTGTGAAATATCCAGTAAACTATTTAATAAAGGTGTGTTAGTGGTTATCTCTAGTTATAATTTTTGGAATCCACGGAATTTGCGAGGGTGATTTCCTAGGGGTGGAAACACGTTACAAATTGGTGTCAGAAAGCGGAATTTTATGACAAGAGGAGCTCTAAAGTTGTACTGAAGTGTTCGAGAAGTATTCTCGAGGATTAATGCTAACACAGAGGACTAATTTACTGGACATTGTTCGAGGGGTATTTTCGAATAGGAGGAAAATAGTGTTAAGTGCATTTTTTTAGACATTGTAGAACGTTTTATTAGGACAGTAGTGTGATAATTAAAGCCTTTAAACTGAGAAGTGATAGAGACACTGACTGACTCATTTGTGTTAGTGCGTGAAAATTACTAGAACTTTTCTATTTGGACATTAGTGGAGATTATTAAATTCTCTGAACTGGATAGTGACAAAAGACTCTGGACAAGACTTTTTCGTGCTGTTTCGAGATTTTTCTGGAAAGTTCCATTACCGATATTGACGCGACAGTTAAATTTATTTTATTTTAACATAATCTTATGCCCATAGAAACAAGAAGCATGGCTACGGAGAAACAAATGAAGAACCTACTTGCGGAATTTATGAGGATGATGGCACAGCAGCACCAGGAGGAGGAAAAACGGCGCCAAGAAGAAAGAGACGAACAAGAAAAGCGACGTCAGAAAGAAAAAGAAGAGCAAGAAAGGAGACGTCAAGAGGAGGAAAAACGGCGCCAAGAAGAAAGAGAAGAACAAGAAAGAAGACGTCAAGAAGAAAAAACCGAACTGAGACAAATTATGGAAGACCTGAAGATACGATAGCAATAGGAGAAAGAAGAACAAGAAAAGCGACGTCAAGAAGAAAAAGAAGAGCAAGAAACAAGACGTCAAGAAGAAAGGGATGAATTAAAGAAAGATGGAAAATCTGGAAATAAGACACAACAAGAAAAAGAAGAACAAGAAAGACAGCGTCAAGAAGGAAAAGAGGAACAAGAAAGACGCCAGGAAGAATAAAGGAAAATTCTGAGCGATCAAATAAAAATACAACAGGACGCTATCATTTCTGCCAATGAAGAACTAAAAAGCGAAGTCAAAGGAGAGATAAATGAAGTTAAAGAGAAAGTAAACAAGTTCGAAGAAGAAGTCAAAGGAGAAATAGACCGGCTTAAATGACAGTTGAGAGATAGAGGAAGCCAGCAGGTGGTATCATCAAGTCAGCGACTAAAACCTCCTTCTTTTGACGGCCAAAGTTCCTGGACGACGTACAAGAGGCAGTTTGAGACAGCAGCGTGTGCAAACAACTGGGATAATGAGGAAAAGGCCATGGCATTAGTTCTGGCGTTAAGAGGTCAGGCCTCAGAGTTACTTCAGACTATCCCAGTGGAGAAACAAAGGGACTTCAAAGTCTTGGAAGCTGCATTAGACTTGAGATATGGCGACCAACACCAGGCTCAGCTAAAATCACGGACACAAAAAGCTGGGGAAAGTGTTTACAAGAATTCGAAGCTGCGATAGAGAGTCTGGCACACCTGACGTATCCGAGTGCACCTAGAGAATTTCAGGAACAATTAGCCGTAGCGGCCTTTTTAGATGGCATAAGGGACGAAGAGGTCAGGCGAGTTCTGAGGCTGACGAGACACCAAAGTAGTAGCGAAGCTTTGGTGCGTGCACTGGAAGTAGAAGCCGCTTACAGGGATACTCCAAGGTCGAGAGTGCGAGCTGTGACCCTCGAAGAATCGCAACCAGAAACGAACCAGAACCTGTTGACCGAGATGCAGAAAATGTTTACCAAATTATTCGATAAACTGGATGATCTGGGAAAGCAGAAAAAACAGCAAAACAAAGGAAAGCCGAGTGGTGGTATTAAATGTTACAACTGCGGCAAGGTGGGACATATGAAACGAGACTGTCAACAGCAGAACACGGAGAGTCGAGTAAATGCTGTGAATGTTGAAGAGAAGCAGGAAAAGTACGCCAGGGGGTTTGTGCTGGGTAGGGAATGCAGTGACCCCAGAGAAATAAAGATTTCCCAGCTTCGAGAAATTTCGAATAGTCTGCTGTTACAAGGCTATATGAATGGAAGAAAATGTTTGTTTACCATCGACACAGGTACTACGTCATCAATAGTACAGCTACGGGGGACAGGGCTACGGTTCATGGAGAAGTAGACCTGGGTTTGCAGATTGGACAATTAAGGTTCGACGACAGGGTCATCGTGGCTGACATCACGGATGACTTCATTTTGGGACTGGACATCATGGAACAGTATGGATTTATTGTTGACGTAGGAAAGCGACTCTTAAGGATTGGGAACGAACAAATTATTCTGTCAAAAGTGAACGACCAAATGCCAGAAAACAAGGCTATTGACAACGCAGGCAGTCAAGAGTCCTGCATTATCCAGAAAACCAGACAAGGAAGATTGCAAGCGCTACCCTCAGGTGAGAAAATTGCCGAACATGGTTGAAGTCGACACTGTCAAGGTCGATCTTCCAGACAGTTGGTCAAAGAAAACTCTGAGGCAAGAGCAATTGCGCGATGTAGAAATCGGACCCATGTTGAGAGCAAAAGAAGGGGGAAGGCGTCCAGTATGGAAGGATGTTTCCAACAAAGAAGTGGGGCTGAAGGCTTTATGGTCACAATGGGATTCACTTCCGGTCGAAGACGGGCTTTTGAGGAGAGCATGGGAAAGCCCAGATGGGAAGCAGGTTGCCATGCGTCTAGTGATTCCCCGGTGTCGTGTACCAGAAGTACTCCAGGAAGCGCATAATAAAAGGTCCAGCAGACACTTCGGCATAAACAAGACATTGAGTAGAGCACGGGAACGGTTCTATTGGGTTAATAGTCGCCAGGATGTGGAGGCCTGGTGTCGCAAGTGTAAGTGTAAGTGTAATTGTGCTGCCAATGGGAAACCATTTTCCACGAGCAACTACAGAAATGAAAGTCGAGAACAGCCGAAGAATGACCGAGAACAGATGACCAAAGCTAGTAACCGACTGAAGGCTCGTTATGATCAGAAAGCCAGTACAGGGGGATTCAAGGTGGGGGATCTAGTTTGGCTGTACAATCCACAGCGGAAGGAATGGAGATCCCCGAAACTTCAACCTCCTTGGGAAGGACCGTATATCGTTATTACCCGAATTAATGATGTCGTCTATCGGATTCAACGATGCAAGAAGTCCAAGATGAAGATCGCACACTTGGATAGACTGGCAAAGTATGTGAAAGAGGCTGAATTGCCTGACGGGACGTTCAGGCTTAAGGAGGGGGCAGTGTTACAAATATCCGCTCCTAAAACATAGGCAACACAGAATTCAATTCGGATGTTATCTGGATGTAGATTTGCACCTACTAGAAAAAGAACCTACTAGAAGTTCTAGAGTGATCTAGAGAATGGTGGCGTCATCACAGAAAAATCGAGATCTGTCATTTTTAGGTATAAAAGACCGCATTCTCGGCGGGTAGTTCAGAAAGTTATGAAGTCTTGGATTTGACAAGTGAGGTTAAGACTCCAAAGTGAAAACAAAGTGATAAACATTGTTATTTTTAGTCAGTAAAGTACATTTAAGTTAATAACAGTATTGTGAAGTATCCAGTAAACTATTTAATAAAGTGTGTTAGTGGTTATCTCTTGTTATAATTTTTGGAACCCACGGAATTTGCGAGGGTGGTTTCCTAGGGGTGGAAACACGTTACAGTATCTTTACATATACTAATTTTATATTTTATTTTTATTCTTATTTATATTTGTAGTAAAAATTTTATTGTTTATAATAATGTGCTTTTTTGTCTATATATCTATCTACTATAATGACGAGCCATGTATACAATTTTTGTATCTGAAGAACTGGCGAATCAAATCAATCAATCGATCAAAGCAAGCAAATAGGAGTACAGTGCACGTACGAGAAGCCAAGGCCTCATTTTTTTTTTTGGTATTATCCATCCTCATTATCACGCACATTACCAGTCCTACCCATACGCCATTATTAAATAGGGTAAAAAATAAAATTGTGATTTAGTGCGTGTATAAGAACCAAAGGACTAAAAATTATTTTTGACATCAGACCTCCACTGTCGATGAGGCATATCGTTTTATGAATTTTTGGAGTGGACGATTTCATATATTATATTATTAAAGTTCTATAAACGATTATTTCCACATAGTGGATGGAGTACAAGTATAGTCACAACTTGTTTCCGTTATAAGAGACTTGGGTAGGAAATCTGGATGTGGAAGTAATGATTCCTTAGGCAGCGGTTTTTACTTAGCGAGACGCGTTTACGAGTAGAATAAAAGAGAAACTTTAAAACCAATTTCTTGAGACTAGTACATCTTGAATAATATCGCCCAGAATCTATAAACTCTACGTATATCTCTATACCTCTATACAAATACATTTTATTTGCTTCTAATAGATCAGATATAAGTAATTAGGTCCTGAAATTCTGAAATTTAATTACACAACTTATACATTTCAATCTATGCAACACCATTTAAATCAGCACAGTTTTTCAGCTATCCATAAATTCAAATTGAAATTTAAACTGGTGAGGAAATAAAATTTCGTAAACCATTGCCATCTTAATTAAGATATTATATTACGAATATTGCAATTAAACCTATAAATGAGTAAATACAACTTAATTATAACAATCGTTATATACTTAAAACTTTATTCAATAAAAACCGACACAGCGTTCAAGTTAATTCGATTGATTTGCATTATTTAATTTTTCTATAACCAACCACAAAATCATCTAATGTGTTATTAATTCATACATACATTTACATCGTTTCATCAACTTTAGGATACATAATCAAAAGAGACCATTAGAATTGAGGACAGACAATAAAAAACATGATGTAGGTAATCAGTGAAACTTACTAAAAGCCCAGCAAACACTAATAAGTCTAAAAAACGCTTTATATGCTTCAGAACCATACGTCGAAAAACGGTAAATTTAAACGTTTATTATCGCGACAAATATCCGCCCATATCAACGTTTATAAATCGTATGTACTATTTCTAGAAATTACGACATTTAATAAACGTTTGATGAACGTTTTACAAATACATTTTGAGATGTACGTAAGTAGAAAATTAGCTAAATTATGACGTTTAATAAATGTTTTAGAAATGCATTTATAAATGTTTCACGGATACCTTTTTTTTCAACATTCTATAAGAAATTTTATAAACCTAGGTGGTTTATAAAGCGCCTACCCAGTTCCGGCTACCATAATTATGCGAGCGAGTTATCCGCATTAGAAATAATCGCAGAGGTCAGAGGCCCAACCTCAGTGCAATTGAAAAGACCTCGCCCCGGTGTAACCGCCTTATTGATCACAGCACCACCATGCCAAGGTAATGTGATTAGACTTGCCACGTAAATCCATTTTTCAGCTTTATTGGCTTTCTAAAGTAATTGACATGATAAAAGTGATTCAAAGTATATCGGCAACTTCAAACTAATCTTGCTGTATGAGACTGCAATTTTATAAATCAACAACTTTGGTTTACAACTTAACTTAAATTTGAAATTCATTTACCATTTAAAATTTTGGCAAAAGTATTTTTTAATTTTATTTTTTTTTTACTACTTTAATTATACCTATACCGTTCTTCTGCTAAGGAAACTTAATTTTTTTAATTAAAAGTATTGTATGAATACATTTTTTGACATTATATTACATTTTATAAATGTATCACAAATATGTTCGATTCGTTCACTGTTCTTGATATAACATAATCTAAACTGTCTTGAATGTCGTTATTAGTAGGGATTGCAATTTACCGGAAGTTTTAATAACCGGTAAATCGGTAAATAAAAATGTAAATAACCGGTTAACCGGTATTTACCGGTAATTTTTAAAATGAATGATTAGGGTGGCGAAAATAGCAATTACCTTTTTTGATGTACAAAATTATCTAAATTTAACAAAAAACATTTTTATATACGTATATTTAATATAATGAACAAACAAAAGGTTTTTTATCAAAAGGAAAAAATTTAAATTAAATAAATTTAAATAAATAATTATTCTGTAAATAACAAAAATATCAACTTAAATAACAAAAATTATAAACATAAACTCAAATAGCGCATTTACTGAATACCTAATCTAAAAATACAATATTTTTTAAAAATAGCCGGTTAAAAGGGTTAGTTTTTCAAAGCTATATCTGTTAGTCGTCTGATATTTGTGCATAGAATACCATCAGCTGAAGATGCCCTTCCTCGATCGATATTGGTTGGTCGATAAGTTAAAAAAAATTGGTAATAACATACTTCTAAATGTATTCCACGGATATTTGCGGCAGCGAAATATTCAATTTCCTGTCGCAAGATATTGTCAATGTCTCTCTTGTATTTCATAGGGCTTGGTGTGTGGATTTTACTTTTTATAATTTATTTATTTATTTATTTATTTATTTATTTATTTATTTATTTATTTATTTATTTATTTATTTATTTATTTATTTATTTATTTATTTATTTATTTATTTATTTATTTATTTATTTATTTATTTATTTATTTATTTATTTATTTATTTATTTATTTATTTATTTATTTATTTATTTATTTATTTATTTATTTATTTATTTATTTATTTATTTATTTATTTATTTATTTATTTATTTATTTATTTATTTATTTATTTATTTATTTATTTATTTATTTATTTATTTATTTATTTATTTATTTATTTATTTATTTACGTATAAATACATTTACATATTGTGATACTAATCCTAAAAACTTGACAACTAAAATAAACATGAAGAGCAAATGCGAAATACAAAGATAAGATTAAAAACTGATTAACGACAATTACTGCGGTATAGCGCGTTTAGCCTGGTTTTTAAAACCACCAAGAGATTTTCTCAATAAGTCAAGTTCAATGCAGTATTTGTTGTAGTGTTTGGAAAAACCGGGAAAAGAAAAAACCGGTTCGAAACCGGTCTATTTAGAAAAAAACGGTTTTAAACCGGTTTAAATCGTTTATAAGATTCAATAAAAATCATAGTTTTTGCAGAATTTTAAGCCAGTCGACTTATTTTTACGGATTAAAAATGAGTAATTAATAGATAGCCAGAATCTCTATGTCTATGTGTGTATTTTGGCTTATTAATATCTGAATACTATATGAAAACAATATAATAATATGCACAACATACGTTCAAATATTACGTTATATTGCCCAATCCGTATAAAGTTACAAGATTGCCTAATATAAATAGAAATTCAATCAATCAATTTGCGGTATAATGACGTCAGATATAACTATAAAATGTAATATTTATGTTGATCGGTATAATTTACTAAAAAAACCGGTTTTTTATTGAAAAAATCGGTTCTGTTCGGTTTTCAAAAAAACCGGTTCGAAACCGGTTTAAAACCGGTTTTTTCCTAACACTAATTTGTTGACTGTTGAACTTATTCTATTCACCGGACTGAACATAGCGTAAGTTGTTCGACAATAAGGTACATAAGGTAGACAGAATGGATATATTTCTAGTGTTAAAAGATGATACATTAAAACGCATAGACTCCAAGCAATCAGGAGAACTGATGCAGTTATTGATAATTTTGAAGGCGAAACAAACATCGTAATATTGGCGCCTGCTATATAAGGAAGTAATTCCCAAATATGATTTTGCTTCCTCACAGGTTAAGAATATACCCTCATGCTCAGTTTATAGCACATAAATCGGACAAATTTGTTTTGTACAGATTCAAGTCTGTTGATAATATTATTTATTTATTATTTATTTATTGTTAAAAGTGCTCAGTGTTGGAACAGTCACTATGTATTTAGTGAATACTAGTCACTGACATAAATAGAAACGTTGAATACGTGACATATCGTAAGTTAAGAATTTACCGAAATAACCGGTAAAAAATTAAAATAACCGGTAATTATCATCATGTGTTTTTTGTCCTGATAACCGGTTAACCGGTTATCCGGTTAACCGGTATTGCAATCCCTAGTTATTAGTTCTTTTAGAGTTTCCATTTTTATTTTTTAAAGTCTAATGACTAACTTAGATATTTCCTTCAGATTGCATAAACTTTTCTTTCAATAATTTACAGGCATTCAATTTTAATAGCTGTATAATGGCTCAGTGGTTAAAGTTTTGCCTTGCAATCCAAGGGTCGTTTCGAATCCCAGACAGGTTGGGTGTTTTTTTTTAACTTTTTTTATATATTTTTTTCCACTAACGAGTGTTTCATCAACAGAGTTGTTATCACAAAGTTTAGAATGTCCAAATCTAACATTATTTATAAGAAAACTGCGAAAATTATTCTATAGAATGGCAAAATTTATATAAAAAGTTCAACAAACCAGCGAAGAGTATAATTTTTACTCTAGTTTATATAATAAAATCATTTCTAAACCACTGGAAATGTATTTCACGCATTTTACACGTTCTGATGTTTATTAATAATTTAATAGTATATAATAATAATAATTTTTTGTAGACCTGTGGACAGGACTACAAAAAAAAATTCTGCTCCAAGAACTAAACCTATCATGCCTTAAGTATTTTTGTGTGCTGAAACTGAATTTTCACTTTACAAAACTTTCTACCACGTAGATTTCGAGTAAATCCCGATTTTTATTGTAATAAACCATATTTTGACAATAAAAACTGGGATTTACCCGAAATCTACAAGGTAGAAAATTTTTTTAATTGAAAATTCGGTTTTGGAACACAAAAATACTTACTACAAGATAGATTTAGTCCTTGGAGCATATTTTTTTTTGTGTTATTGAACCTTACATTCTATTTCAACGCTAGAAAAGTTGTACAAGTCTCGAACTCGTTTTCATCAATAGAGTATAATAGAAACACTCATTAATTATCCACAGGCCTATTCTTGATTTATTTGTACAATTAATTATTTTTAATTTATTTTCATCATGATTAGAAAATGTTATTTAGGTATTAAGCAAATTACAACTTACACACTTTCGTATTATATATGAAATTACTTACTCTCTGTATATTGATGTCTGAATCCGTGTAACATTATTTCTTCGCTGTTCAATAAAATTTAATTTTCATCAAGTGTTTGAGAGTCTTACTGCACTTTATGTTATTTGAAGAAAAAATATTACTACCCCAGTAGCTCAGAGACTCGGCAGATGAGTCATGGGTAAGAAAATGCTTTACGAATGGTTTTACGTGTTAGGTAGATAAAGATTAATAAATGATAGATGTTTTTATAAATTTATCTTAAAGAGATGTTAATTTCACTTAGATAATGGTAAGTTTTCCAGAATAACGGGGCGCCAATCTTTCTATAATTATAATTTACACTGAAACTGAAGTTTGACTATAAGAAAGATAAACTAATCAAAATTTAGAGAAAGTACTAGTTGTATAAAAAAAAAAGATGTAAATTAATAATTCAAATTTAGCACAAGTCAAGATTAGATTGATATCTCTGAATATTACTAAAGGATGTTCAATTTTTTATCAAAGATTAAATAATTAATACAGTAAGTTATATCGGAATATTTAGTTTGTAAAGTTTGTAAAGTTTGGTTTGTATCAAAATACCTGAAATAAGTGGACAATGTGATTATAAAATTGATTTTATTATAAACCAATCAAACTTGGTGTGTTTTTATTATAAAACAACTAAACTGAGGCCTTAAAATTAAGTGAAATTATATACAAAAAAAATATCGACTGGACGATAAAATGTTATGCAGATATTATCTATAATATTGTCTAGAACATGAATCGACAATATGGTGATTAAAAGTCAAATTTTATTATATAACTATACCTAAATGTTTCGTAGAGATTGTGATCACAAAGTCTTTACAGAACATTTTATATAATTTGTTTTTAATTAGACGTAGCGTCGATAATTTGTACCTTAATAAAATAGTATATGTAACTGTTCATTGAAACATGTTAATAATAAAATTGAGAATAGAAATAGTTTTTAAAAAAAATAGAACATGATACTTTAAAAACTCTAAAAATGTTAAAAGGTAAAAATATGAAGTATTTACATAAAAAACGTTAGATAAAAAAACTTATTTGTGACACTTATCTGGAATTTTTCTGTGAATGAAAATGGTGACTTTAGTAGGGGATGATGTTGGTGAAATCCAACCCACAGTGATTTAATTGTTGGTTTCTAGAAGAGCTCGGGATCAGGTTTAGAAGTTTCCAATACCATATTCGACGCTTCCAAAAATTCCATAAGGACAAATCCCAACTATCCTACCATACTATCGTCGCGATCTCCATAAAAAATTTGTTTCCAACCCAAAATTTAATATGACGTTAATAAGCAATGCATAACTACAATGTGCATCCCAAGATTGATAAAACTTGCTTCCAATTTTAGAAGATTTGCATTTTTATAAAAAAACTTGCATCTAATACAAAAATTCTTTGTCCAATACTAACATTTTTCGTCCAAAACTATATTATTTGGATTCAATAATAAAATTGTTTATCCAATAGTGAAAAATTTTTTTATCCAATAGTAAAATATTTTTTTACCCCATAGTAAAACCCTGGAAAGAAATGAAGTGTAAGCGTGAGTTGTAAAATGGCCGCTGCCAAAAAAAATTATTTCTTTATAAATTACTTACGGATTAAACCGGTGAAGATAATTAGGCCTGCTTCATAATTAAGAAGAGGGACTATCAACCCTTTCAATGTTGAAGTCTTCAAGAAAAATTTTAATGAAAATACATCACTATTTAAAGGTTCATCGAGCAATCGAAGTTCTAACCTCGAGTAACGGAAAACGAAATCGTTCTGCTTTCTTTTTCGGTGCGTATAAATCGCCTCGCTTCGTTACCCTCTCCACTCATAAAGATAAGCTGATTTTAGGCGTAACTCTGGTTGCATACAGTTGTGTTTAATTAAAAAGCAATTTTAAGAAATATATTTAAATCTACCGCGGACATTCACGCTTAAGTTAAAATATTTTATAATTTATGGGGCGGCAATATGCCTGCTACATCCGGTCACGTTAATATACTAGTTAGGTAAATACTTTAAAACACTCATTATTGGAGAACCAATCAAAAAAACTACTCTTCTATTACTGACGAAGTATTGAATTGCATGATAGGCTTCCAAGTAATTTCAATATATTTTTTGCTTTCAAATGCTAGAAAGCCTATCATGTAATTCAATACTTTGTCAGTATTAGCTAGAAGAGTAGTAGTTGTTTTGATTGGTTCTCCAATAATAAGTGTTTTAAATTATTTACCTAACTAGTATATTAGCGTGATCAGATTGAGTTACCAATATACAGAAAGTAAGTAGGTAATTTCATATGTAATAAAAAAGTGTGTTGTTGTGACTTCCTTAATACCTAAATAAAATTTTCTAATCATAATGAAAGCAAATAAAAAAAAAGTGTGAATGACTGAATTTAAATAAATGATTTAAGTATTTTCAATATATTTTTTGCCTTCAAATGCTAGGAAGCCTATCATGATGAAAGCAAATAATAAAAAATGATTAATTGTAAAAATGTCACAGAAATCGCTTAAGTGAATCTATAAGCAATAATTGAACAAACCTAAAACAAAAAAACGTACATACGGGTCGAATTGAGAACCTCCTCCTTTTTTAAAATTTTGTAAAGTAGATACATACTACCATTCGTTATTATGATGTAGCAATGAATTTTGACCATACATTGAACGGATATGATATATTTTTTTTTTAAATAAAAATCTTAATCAGTTATAAAATATTATTTTGGGTATTCAGCAGATAACTTTCAAAGAAAACATTCGTTCCTTTCATATATCATTGATCTAAATCTGAATAAGCTAGAACATCAACAAGGGTTCCCTTACGAACAGACTTGTCAATTTCTTTATATGATACTAGCTGATGCCCGCGACTTCGTCCGCATGGAACTTCGTTCGGGTGGAACTTCGTCTGCGTGGAATTAAGAACATTGAGATACTAACCCACTGCACATTCATTGCATTTAAGGAAGCCGTCTTCACATCGAAAAAAATTATTATTTCAATCGACAATAGAGCACATGGGTGGGTACATATTTCATGCTTAAAAACATCCATCTCCCTGTTCACCCGTTCGGGAGGGGGGGGGTCTCTTTTTGAAAGCCGTCGAATACGTGTCTCCTTATTTTCTCAGAAGATCCCGTCACTCTGACGGGATACCTCAGCTCATGTGGAGTAATTGTCGTCCTCACTGTTATGGAACATAATTAAAAATTCGTTCCAATTGTCAACAGAAAGCTGACTATTTGTTTACTAACCTTCTTGTGAGCCCTACGTTAAGAATGAAAGGGAACGGAATAAACAGGCTCCGTCACGTACAATTGGGACAACAGTATGTTGTACAACTTCTCCATTAATACTTAGATTTTCTTTAGCCATTTCCTTAAAAAAAGTAAAAATTCGCAGATTTCCCAATCCTTGCAACCATTGGAGACATTGGAAATGATAACACCATATATGAAACATAATAATAGTGTTTTATCTTCTGACGTGTCAAAATGATATACTTTGCCGTTTGCACCGTATGTCTTTAAACCATCTACTACCCTCGTTTTGACCCCTTCAAAAAGCGAAAATCGAAATTTCGTCTTACACTTATCTAATAGATTTCAACAAAAAATATTTCTGGCAAATTTCACGCATCTAGATAAAACCGTTTCCGAAAAAGCCTAAAATTTCAACCCCCTTTTTTCCCTCTCGTGGGGGTCGAATTTCGAAAAATCCCTTCTTAGTGGATGCCTACGCCATTCGAGGAACCTCTATGCAAAATTTGAAGTTTCTAGACCCAGCGGTTTGAGCTGTGCGTTGATAGATCAGTCAGTCAGTCTCAGTCAGTCAGGGTATTCTAGGGTATTCTTTTATATATATAGATATGTGACAAAAACTGAATTATTTTTAAATTAAATTTGGAGGAAACGGAATAAAATTTAAAAAATTATAAAATTATTGAAATGGTGTTATGAGGAAATATTGGTTATTGAAAATTGCAAAAAGTTGGCCATAAAACTTTATCCACAACACTAATATTCCGTCTTATCATAATCAGCATAAATTACGACACGATGTTCTGTTAAAAATTTATATGTGGCAACAAAAAACGAACAAATAGTTAATTGTATAGTCTCTCGAGCTACACGATGAACATACGAGACTCCAGAACAGCATTTATTTAAATTGTTTAAATAAATGCCGAACCCATCAACTTTAAATTTTGATAATTAAGTGGTAG
The DNA here is from genome assembly GCA_936432065.2 of Rutpela maculata. Taxonomy (NCBI): domain Eukaryota; kingdom Metazoa; phylum Arthropoda; class Insecta; order Coleoptera; family Cerambycidae; genus Rutpela; species Rutpela maculata. The sequence continues at coordinate 68,269,271 of OW386293.2, forward strand.
TAGTTTTATTAATTTATATTTATATCGTAGCCATACGTCAATAGAAAACAAAACGGATTTGCTTGAAGAACCGCCTCGACATTACGATTTTATTTAAAGAATGCAGCGCCTCAAGCAAATAATTACTTATATCAATCGCGCATGCACGCATTGTATGTTTTTCAGTCAGTCGCCGTTTCGCCGTTTGTTTCAGAATTCCATGTGAGTTGATTGAATTTATGTTATGTTTTTGTTTATATTTCTTTTGTTGAAATATTTACCCTATAGTTTCAGTTAAATAAACTGGTGGCCAATGGGGAACATTTCTTTTTTATTATTTCCGCCAGAGTGCAGCAGCCGTACTCGGTTGTTTCACATGCCTTTCTAGGTATGTGGGTTGTTCGCGCTGTTGAGGTTATGTTATATCCAATGTCAATACGAACAATATATCTTTGAATAAACAAAATTAATTAGAAAAACGTATAAAATGAAAACATATTGCTGTGTACCAAAGTGTTCCAACACAGGAGGACATTTATTTACAGGTTATATTATATGACAAATTCAGAATAACTAAACTGAGTACGCATGGCGCAACCTGTCGGATATATTAAGAACTGGCTTGGATTGTTTCCCATTGAAACGGACCAAGCGAACTTTTAGGTTGAATTTAAATCCACATTTTTTGAGAAAGAGAATAGATATCGATATGCGGTTTTCAGGATTTAAGAGATAATTTATTTGTTAACAGCGAGTTTTGCCCGATTCTTTTATTTTGAAAGAAAGGAGTGTTTTTTTACCAAATTTTATAACTTCCGAGATTCCACAAAAATCATTTTATATTTTTTTGATGCACATTTTTTTAGTCACTGGTTTATGGGAACAAAAGCGATTTCTTAAATTTCTTATATCCCTCTTATTTTATAAGATACCGATGTTAGTCCAAAAACCTGTAATGTTTGCATTTTTTTTTTAAGTTTGGCCTTATTGAGTTTTGTAAGAGCCTTTCGTTGTAGGACAATATCTAGTAGCTCCTTTAAGGGCGAATTGTACCAACTAGGTTCAAACAAAGTTCAGCTTGATACGAGATCAAAATCCATGGTTACGATTGTTGTAACAATCGTAACCTTGGCTTTTGATCTTGGATCAAGCTAAACTTGGTTTAAACTTAGTTGGTACAACTCACCCTTAAATTATAAAAATAAGTACATTTTGTTGCATGGTAATCAGTGGAGTGCCCAAAATCAGTATACGCGTTCACGGATTGCGGAATTTTTTTTAGGTTTTCTACATCAAAATATAAAAAACGGAATCCCACTTATCTCCAGAACGGTTAAATATATCAAGTTGAAATTTGGTACACCTGTAAAGGGACTGAATAGCTTTATCTGTAGATACAAAAAATATATTTTTCAAATTTTGTTGATGGATTTTTCACACAAAAAACACAAAAATATACGAAAATTTGTATGTATATCTTTTTAACCGACTTCATAAAATTTAAAAAAGGAGGAGATTCTCAATTCGACTCGTATGTATGTTTTTTTTTATATATATTTGTTCAGGCGAAATCTTCTCAAATTGTGAGGTATGGCTCGGCGGTGGTCCCCTATTAATTTCATCAAGCTACGTCTAGTATAAGGTGAGCAAAAACCGGAAACAAATTTTTTTAGTAGAGAATATTCGATAATATATGGCGAAGTCGCTAGTCATAATAATTTAATGTGATAAAAAGAACAAATTTCGTCGGAATTGCATTAAAATTGGTAGTTAGATGTTTTAATGATGATAATGAATCTGATGTTAAAAGTTAAGAATACAAGGCCCAATATGGCTGCGTTAATTCCAATTATTTTGCAAATTTATATAAAATTTGATACATAGTGATTTCAGGATCCTCTGATAAAAAGCATAGTGCTAAAGGTTAACGATGGATATTTTAATGTGTAAAAACTAGATATAGAGGCTACTAAAAAGGGTGAGAAAAAAAAAATTTAACCGCCTTCAAAAAATTTCGCTAAAAATTATGAAATAAAATTTCATCGTCGCGTCGCCAGGTTAATTAAATTTTGCCTGAAAATCTGAAACTTTGTGAAAAGGTAGTTTAGGGGTTGCTGATCAAAATTTCTCATGGGCCAATCCCTCTAAAATCTAGTCTGCGACCTCTATGGGACAGGGAAAGTCAACAAATGGACGTATCTGTTGACCTTCCCTGTACTATGGAGGTCGCAGACTAAACTTTAGAAGGTTTAGCCCATAAGAACATTTGATCAGCACTCCTTAAACTACCTTGCAGCCAAATTCACCAAATTAAAATTAGGGGCGCATTCAGTTTAAACGTCGAACGTACGAGAAAAATGTAACTATGAAGTGGCAACGGGAAGTTTGCTGCGACTTTAAAGTGATGCTACAGTTCCATTCGACACTTCGCAATATATAAAACTTTAAAGTTATATACTTGCATTTCCCGTCACTAGCTTCAAGTAGCAATTACATTCAAGTCGCATTTCTTAGCGAAAAACGACTTCAAAGTGATTCTTTCTGAAATACGCCATTTTGATGGCCAAAATTTATGACGCCATTATTACAAAAACTGAACTATAACTTCACAAATGACTTAAAAATTCAAGTTGTCACCACTCCTGCCTCCTGCACTAAATATTATAAATTAATGTATAAAAATTTGTTTCAAGTTCCAAAGAACATTACAAAATACCTTACAGCATATATGGTGTCATATTCTCCCAAGATAAATATTTTAAATTAATAATGCAAATTATAAAGGCGCGCGGTCAAATTCGGACGTTTTATCATTATGTTTGATGTTTGACAATAAAATTTCATTCGTTTTAATTTAGACGCTTAGATTATTGGGAAATACTAGAAGTTTTGCTTTCTGATATTACTCTTCTAGTATTCTATTGAGTTTCTGAATTAGGGAAATGAAGAAGAAACATGTAGGAATTAAACATAAGCATAACAAAATCAATTGCAAGACAAGGTAGGCAACATTGATCTGAAAGAGTGGTGGGTGGTAAAGTTCCCTGAAAGTCGCGGCCTCCGCACCACGACGCCGCCGCTACGTAGCCGAACAACTTCCGAGAACATGGCCGGAACGTTGCGGTCACCGAAAAAATATTCGCCATTTTGGTCGTATGCACGTAATAGGAACGTTCCTATTACGTGCCTGTGACTAGTGGCAAAACACTTTAGTACCTACAATAGTCGTCGCTACGTTCCAACAACTAATTATGTTGGTTGGAATATCGCAATATTAGGTCAGTGGGAAGATGCGTTTTCGAACAAACACATGTAAGAAAAGAAATCTGATTGTGAATTCTGTAGTATCCTTATAAATGGAGAAAAGCTACAGTGATAATAGATGAGAACACTTTTCATTCAAAATGAATAACATACCGATATGTCGAAGTAAAATTAAAATTGATTATTAAATTTCGAAATAATGACAATCAGATTAAATAAATAGTTATCACTACCACCATTACTACCAATTAAAATTATCAAGAAGCTGACGAGAAAGAGCTTTGAGACAACCGTAATAGTATAGATGGTGTCATGTTATCACGTAAAATACAGCAAAGCGAGACCAACTAGAACGCATCGGCCACAAAACGTAATTGCCTATTACATCTAATTTTTGTATATATACAACGTGATCTACCATGACATGTGGAAAATTTAACAGTAGGTTGTCCCCACCGAAAGGAGTTAAAAAAATGAAAAATAAAAAAAACGACCAAAAAAATTACCTTATTTTTTGTAGAAATGCGCCGCCAATGACTTTAACCAGTCTGACGAAACTCGGTGCAACCATATCACTTCTCCTCTCCCTTTATCAGACTTGGGACTGACAGCAAAGGTGGCGGGGTTAGAAGTGACTTTTTGGATCTAATGACATTACAAAAATAGCAAAAATTAAAATAATTTGCGTACCTAGAACTCAGCACAGCACAAAACTGAAAAGTAATGAAGTCAAAGAAAATGTTCGAATGCATTACATTCAATGCACTGTTGTAAGCGCAGAATGGCATATTGACGGTATCGACTATGAATGCAATTTAAAATTTAACGGTAGGCTTCAACTAGAACTCGGGAAGTCATTAAATACACTAACCCCATGTCACTAAACTATTATGCTACATGCCTGGAACGGAACCCATCGTTGAAGTTCGTAATAAGATAGAAAGAGACAGATATCAGCACGATCGAATGTTGTAACGATCTTGTAAATATTGGCCTTAACTTTTATTTGAAGGACGGATTCCTTCCAGATGATGCGGTGTAGTTCATTGCATTCTACCCCGACCTAGTCAATGAACAGTAGCGTATCTTCGCAAATTTACTAATAATTTAATATACTAAATTACCTCAGAACCCTCTAAAATTTTGCAGGGGCTTTCCCTCATTGAAGACTAGTACACCATTTTATTTTCCCTATATCATGGTAGATCACGTTGTATAATATATACAGTCTGTCTATTATACCAGAGCCACGCTAAATATCTCGCTTAATATATAGAAGAAAAAAGTTTTAATAAAAGTTATCCCAATTTTTGTGAGCTTTATTTCAATAAAAAGACATTTGAAATCCATAGCCTACTTTGTAAGATATAGTACAAAATCATAAAAAATAGGAAAACCGTAAAAGCTTGTATCATTCATATTTGAGGAGATATGAGAGAAATTAAAGAGATGAAAGTTGACGGCAGGGACTATAAGAATAATGATATGTATATAAAAACGCAGTTACTTCTGACATACGCTATTGTGCAGAATTAAAAAGAACAAATCTCAAGGTAGGCCATGGCGCCATTAAATCTGTTACTTTTTCCTCTTTCCAACGATATAAAACATGTCATACAAATTTTAATTGATAGTGCCCAAATTTAAAATTTTATGGGAACTATAATATCTACAAGATATCATTGAATTGTAAAAATCAGCTATGCCATAATAGTAAAAATTCACTTTATAATAATTATAAATCAGTAATTATTTATTACAAATTAATACAAACAAACATCTCATAAATAAAAATACAAGTACAAAACGAACAGCCAAAAAAAAACAATAACTATGTATGACAGTACTACCTAAACTACCATACTGAAAAAAATGTGTGTATTTATTTTACTAACTACAATAAATGCTCAAATTGTGCACCATGTATTCTAATACACAAATGTGTTCTACGGGACACTTCACGCATTACATTTTGGAGCATTTCACAGGTAACTGCCTCATATGCGTTTCTAATTCTGGTTTTGAGATCCTCAATATTTTCAGGGGCAGTTTGAAATACTTTGTCTTTAATGCAACCCCAGAGGAAACATTCAAGGAAGTAATATCTGGTGATCGAGGTGGCCATAGAATGGATCCATAGGTACCTACCCAGCTATCTGGTATAACATGATTGAAATAATTTGCACATATTACAGCAGTATGAGGTGAAGCCCCATCTTGTTGAAAACATGAATAATTTAATCTTTCTGCCAATAATAATTCATAAAGAAAATCTCTACAGTTAATTTGTCATTATAAAAATGAGGTCCAATTCCCCTAGTCCCTAAAAGACCCACCCAAACATTCTTAGAAAATCGAGATAAGTCCCGTTCCAATTTCTAGGTTGATTTTAGGAATACATTTTTGAAATTCTAGCATATCATTTGTGACAGAAAAAGCTACATTTTGCACTTATTAAGTGAAAAATATCACTTCCGGTCCAACCGGAAGTAGCAACAGCTTTTGATTTTTAAATAGCAACCTTTATATATTTTTTGCATATTTAGATTCCACATGAAGCTGTCGTTACAACGATGTATCACAACTAGGTAATTTTTTTCCAAATGGCGTCATAAGTTCGAAGAAGTGAAAAAGCTAACTTTAGACTAGTTCACAAGTTCAAAGCCGTGTTAATTCTTGATAAAGCTCGTAAAAATATGAGTGAGGGCTCATTGGATTCGAAATGACGTCTAGAAAAATGTTCAAAATTTTCAAACCATTGCAAAAGTTATAAGCAGATGAAGATTGAAAAAATAACGAGTATTGTTTTTGTAAATAACTCGAAAACTATTAGTATTTAAGAAATTTTAAAGAGAGATTCTTAGAGAGGAAGAAATTTCCAATAAAAAAGTCCGGATTCCCGAATCTCTATTATTAATAATTTTAATTTAATGTTGAAAATAGAGCTCCGCGCGACGAACACTAAGGTGTTACGATGCTCTGAAACCGGCCGTAATAAGTAAAAATATTTTTTTATGTTATTAAATATTAATTTAAAAATTTTAAAAAAATCATGGTATTATTTAGACACTTAAAGGAACAATATCCCGTTGAGAAAAAAAAATTTCACCGATTTTTCATAAAATGAGCCTGTTGTTAATTAACAAATTTTTTTAGAGTTTGCGTTTATATTTCAAGTCGGATAATTGTTAAACAAAAGCCACTAAAATTATTTCGCTTCGTGGAGACCCTATGTCAACTATACTTTATGGGATTATGACATTGCGATGTTTTAATTGTTATAGTCTATTAGTTATTAATTATTTAACCTAACAAAAACTAAAAAATGAAAAAGAGAGGTTGAAAATTTTTTTTTATTAATTTTAATTATTATTACTGTTTTTATATTCAAAATTACTATAAGATCACATAAACTTTAAATTTTCATTGCTAATTGTTTAAACAAATTTTATATACAAATAGATAAATTACGTATTTTGGAAAAAAAAATTTTGCCATTTTATTGGTTACAAAATATTAGGACTAAAAGAAAAAAAAATTTCTTAAAAAATTTTTTAATTGTCTATAATTATTTTTTCCTTTTTTCAATATTTAAACAAATTATTAAGAAAAAATGTTATTCTTAAAATTTATTATTTGCAATTCTCTACAAGCTGGTAAAATGAAAATTTTTTTTGCTGTTTTTGTACATTTTCTGCCACATTCAGTGGAAGTATAGTGACAAAAATTTTTTTTTAAATTTTTATTGTTCAAATAGGCTTAGAATGTCATGAAACGTTGAGATTTTAAGTTTGAGCAAAAAAAACATTTCTGTCTGTTTGTCGGTCTGTCTGTCGGTCTGTCGGGTCTGTCGGTCTGTCTGTAACTTTTTTTGTGCGCACGTTTACTCTGGAACCGTTCAAGATATTGACTTGAAATTTGGTACACGTACATGTACTTTAACGAGATCTGGAACTAGATTATATTTTCATCTTCTTCCGTCGAAGGGTTGGGGGGTAAATTGGGGTAAATTTGGGGTAAATAGCTAAATCAAGAATGTTAAGAGTGCAGAAAATTGGTATTTAGTATATACAAGAGAAGCTAAGGTCTCAAAAAAATTTTTGGCAATAGCCACCCCCATTACCACCCCCACCTCATTATTAAAGGGGATGAAAAAAATTGTAATTTAGTGTGTGTACAAGAACCAGAAACCTCAAAATATTTTTTTACTTCATACTTTTCGGTTTAGGGGTAGTGGTTGGAGGGTAGGTCGGAAAATACTGTCACCATCGTGTCCCCCGCCCTCGAAAACGGGGGAGGGGGGGTACATGTCTTGTGGTCCGGTCGCAGAACTTTTGGGGTCAAAGCTTTATCTCAAGGGACTAGTAACATGTCCTCGGCTTACTACTTTTTTTGAAAATGAACTGTCTGTTTTTAGATGTTGAACGGACTAAACATAGTTCGATTTGGCTGCAGAGCATCTAGAAATATCTCGCTGTACACTGTGACTCTCATCTCAGTGTCAAAATTTCGCTGGCAATAAATGGTAATCATATCGAATTTTTCAATATTGGTGTATGCCATAATACTGACACAAAACTTGTCTTAGAAGTCGACAATGACAACATACAACAGTGAAAATCAGTCAAATTTGTTGATAGCTGTATACATTGTTTCTCATTAATCATGTCATAGCTGATTTTAAGATTCAATATTAAAAATGCTATGACACTAAAAGTGTCAAAATGGGATGCCAATATCAATTTTTTATAAAACATACAGGATCCTTCAGTTGAATTATGTTGTTTGTTTTTGTTTATGTATCTCTGTACACATATTTTATGTACAAGTTGGTTATGTACTGTATCAGGTTTTCTTTAAAAATCTGTAATAAGTAGATAGGTACTCAATTTTTTCAATTTTTCATTTTTTTTATTTTGATGAAATATTGAATATTAGGTTTTTGGATAATTCTCCGGAAAAATTTCGCTGACAATAAATGGTAATCATATCGGATTTTTCAATATTGGTGTATGCCATAATTACTGACATAAAACTTGTCTTAGAACTCGACAACGACAACATACAACAGTGAAAATCAGTCAAATTTGTTGATAGATGTATACATTGATAGATGTATACAATGAACATACGCGAATTACCGAATCATCAAAATCATGCATAGATCATATGTTTATTAAAACCAGGTTAGACATAGAATATATTTTACCATTAATAATAGAGACGAATGTTACTGATCACTTCATGACATTAGCACAAATAATATCTAAAAATAAAGCAGTAAATAATACAGAAAAATACAATATAGTTAAGTACGTTAATCACAAAAAACTTATAGAAAACCTTAGTACAGAAACATGGGAATCAATCCTGCTTAATGAAGACCTCGAATCGGCAACAAATATATTTGTGGAAATAGTAAAGAATAATGTTACAAAATGTACAGTATATAAAAAAATAAAAAATAAGAAAAGAAAGTCATGGATAACAAATGGATTACTTAAATCCATTGACACAAGAGATAAAATGTATAAACAGACACTCAAAGACCCTAACAATATCCAATTAAAAGCCAACTACAAAATATATAGAAATAAAGTAAATAGCCTAATAAAAATGACAAAAGTAAACTATTATAAAAATAAAATAAATCAGAACAAACAATGCACAAAGAATCTATGGAAAAATGTAAAAGAAATTTGTAATCAACAAACTAAAACAAACCACAATGAAAATAATTTAAAAAGTATTTTTACTGATAGCGGAGAAAAAATTGAGGATCCTAAGATAATGTCAAATGCATTTAATGATAGCTTTCTAACGACAGGAAAGAAATTGGCAAATAAAATAAAAAGAGACCCTAATTTTAAACCGGAAAAAACTCAACATTTAAATTCTTTCTTTTTAGGCAACACTAACCCCACAGAAGTGGAAAATATTATTAAAACACTAAAAAACAAAAAAGCTGTAGGCGTGGATGAATTGAAGGCAGAAACTCTGAAAGTGGTTGCACATCTAATATCTCTTCCATTAGCTCACATTATAAATAAGTGTATAGATGCTGGACACTACCCTTCTGCTTTCAAGTCTTCTATAGTCCTCCCTATTTATAAAACCGGTGATAGAACAAACATAAATAATTATAGACCAATATCTCTAATCACAAATTTTGCGAAAGTGTTTGAAAAAGTACTAAAACAGAGATTAAACAGCTACATGAAGAAATACAACACAATTTCAAAAATGCAGTACGGCTTCCAAGAGGGAAAGTCCACTCAGGACGCTATCTTGCAACTTACAACCAAAATGTACTCTGCCTTAAATGAAAGTTGCCCATCACTATGTGTTTTTATAGATCTTTCAAAGGCCTTTGACACTGTGAGTCATCCGCTACTTGTGGAATCGCTAGAAGACATCGGCATCAGAAATAATGCTTTAAAACTTTTTAAAAGCTATATTACTAACAGAAAACAATGCGTCAAGTTGATGGACACCTTCAGTGATTACAAAACAACTGAATATGGCGTTCCACAAGGAACTGTACTAGGCCCTGTACTTTTCAACATATATTTAAATGGACTATTTTCAATAAAAAGCAAAGGGACTATCATCACATACGCCGACGATACGGCAATATTCTACTCATGTAAGTCTTGGGAATCTCTGAAACAAAAAGCAGAAACAGATATAAAAAAGATAAAATTATGGTTTGACCACAAATTACTTACAATAAACTTTAGTAAAACTTACTATCTACCTATTGCAAACTCTCGACCCTCATTACCCACCTTTGGTAAACTAAAAATAAATGATGAATTTGAAATCGAACAAAAAAACAACATAAAATATCTTGGAGTGTTCATAGACAACCACTTGAGGTGGGACAAGCATATCGATTTTATTATAAAAAAAATCCAAATGTTCATACCAAAATTTAAAATACTTAAAGATATCTTAGATCTAAAAGAATTAAAAATACTCTATTACTCTTTAGTAGAGTCTCATATCAACTACGGTATTTTAGGATGGGGTGGCGTAACAAAATCTATAGTCAAAAGAGTTGAAATTGTGCAAAAGACCATACTAAAGATAATGTACAAAAAACCAGCTACTTATCCTTCAGATCAATTGTATAAAGAGGCAACATTAATGGATTCTAGACAACTGTTCTTTATGCAATGTAATATACATCAGCACAAAAATAAACAAAACCTGACACAACCCGACCACCATTACAACACAAGACATAATAATTTCGTTGTCCCATATATGAGAAGAACTATTGGACAAAAAAGTTATACTTACCTTGGCCCTAAACTATACAACACTCTACCTGTACTACTAAAATCCTTAACATCGCAAAATTCGTTTAAAAATCAACTCAAACAATACACCCTATCTCTCAACAGACAATCAATACATAATATTATTGAATCAAATTTGTGAAATTAAGAATAATTATGCTACACAATTAATTTCACTAAAATATAACGGTTCTTATTGCTCTGATGTATGGATTATTATTAAGTGAAGTGGTTAGTACTTGATTATATGTTACTAGTAACCTCAATTTACAGCCCTTCAAAAATAATCTCTTATATTTCTTATATTTTTATTATTTTCTGTTAAACGTATCCTATTTTACTACAAATATAGAATTTAAGTTTTATTGTAATTTCCCAGGTATTTAGTATACAAACAAATTATTATTATTATTATTTTACTAAAGTTCTAATCTCACATGCAGGGTTATTACCTAAGTGAGTAACTTTCCATGTTTGTTTACCATTGTGTATTTAAGTAAAATGTATTATTTTTTTGTGAAAGTAATTTATGTAAATACTATGGTCTAATAAACATATTATTATTATTATTATTATTGTTTCTCATTAATCATGTCGTAGCTGATTTTATGATTCAAACATAATTTTCATAAAATATGAAATGTTGGCACTACGAGGTAAAATTTCTATGACATATCGTTGGAAAGAGAAAAAAGTAACGAATTTAATTGTGTCATGGCCTACCTTGAGATTTGTTCTTTTTATTTTTGACAAGAGCGTACGTCAAGAACAACTGCGTTTTTCGAATTTTTTTATATATATTATTATCCTTTTCGCAAATGAGAAAACGAAGAGTATATTGCATTTGATGGGCACATTTCTAAAATCGGAAATATCGCTCGTAGACAAAAGGTCATTGTCATTGTGTTAGTGAACGAATTCTGAACAACTTTCAGAAGGTCCGCCCGTCCGTTCGTCTGTCCATCCATCACGTTTCTTGTAAGCACGATAACTTAAAAAAGAGAAGTCCGATTGATTGAATTGGATAGTAAGTTAGTGTTAGCTAGAAGAAGAACACATTTTTGAACAAAATCGATGAGTAAATAAAAAAGATTTTAATTATCTACCTATTTAAATTTGAATTTTTATGTTTTTGTAATTGAATAGAAATCTGGTGAAATGATATTTTGAATGATTTTAATATCAATTTATGTATTTTACTAATATACATTTCATAACATAATATCCAACCGTGGAAATATGATTTCAAGTCACTGCTTATAATGCAAACATTTACATTTTTTCACATGATAGGTAGCGGTGTAGTTCTTACGTTTCTGACTCGGAACCGAAAGGTCTCGGGTTCGAAACCCACGTAGGATTTTGATGTAATTTTCTTACTTTATTTTATACTGGGTGTTTCACCAACTAGGTTCGTATGGTAAAATAATATTTATAAAAAACTGTGAAGAGTATTCTATAGAATGTGTAACAATTATATAGAAAGTCCAGTAAATCGGCGAAGAGTTTATACACTAAGCATTATTGCTTCCTCTAGTTATTCTTATAGTCTCTGCCGTCAACTTTCCTATTTCCTTAAATAAGGAAGATATAAGCGTTGGTTGTTTCCTATTTTTCATAATTTTGTATTATATCTCACAAAGAGGATATGGATTTCGAATTTATTTTTACTGAAATAAAGCTCACAAACGTTGGCATAACTTTTACTAAAGCTTTTTTCTTCAATAGATATTAAGCGAGCTATTTGGCGTGGCCCTGGTAAAATAGGCAGACTGTATATCTTAGTTTTTCAACTTCTATTTTTTAGGTATCACTTATATCTCAAATCACCCAAACTCAAGGCTTCGACTTCATCATATTTAAAGACCTTTAACACGCAACTATGGATTTTTTCTAGCATCTTATTTGCTATTCTTACTATGTCAGTTTGGTTAACGAGCAAGTTTTTGAACCGGGCTTATCTGTTCGAGCCTCACATTTCCATACCATCTTGCTTTCTCGGGGTTGTCTCAGGATTTATAAATCAAGGTAAGTAAAAAGTAAATTATGTTTTAAAATAGATTGCGTGACATCGTCCAAACGGGAAATACTTTAGTAATGCCGTTAGACGAGATCATATCTACTTATATTAATGTAATCTGTGAGGAAATTGACTATTTGTTACGACGTATTAAAATGACATTTATTTGATATATTTGGATAATTATTACAGAGTAATAAAAAAACATTTTATACTTTACAACAAATATATCATAGAGTATCCCAGAAAAGGTAAAAAAAAAAAAAAAGGTAAGCAATTGAAAACTTGCTTATGCTCATGTCCTAAATTTAACACCAGCTTCTCTAACACTAAGATGTGTCGACAATTAGTAAAATGATTTCTATTTAAGTTTTAATAGACTGGTAAGAGTAAATCGTCTTTATTTTCAAAGTTACGAAAAATTTGTATAATATATGACCAATTTGAAATGTTTACCAACTTTGATTTTATATTAGAGCCCAATAGCGTGTGCCATGATTATCTAGTTTATTTAAATGAAACGAGTGGAACTTGTCGTCGGGCGTGGCCGACCGATTGAAGTCTTGTTAGAGGACGGTGCAATTTACTTTTACATGGTGCTATTTTAGATTAAGTATTTTAAATGTGAGGAGAGCTGGTTGAAGCCCATTGTATAGCCACTCATTTCTCAACAGTGGCAGACGCGTTTCGCCTTCCTAGGCTCCTCAGTGCCACACGATAGAGGAAGAACGAAAATACAAACGCTTCAACCAATACTCCATAACTTTCCGGCGAGTGTGACCAGTAGACACTAGGCATTCAGTATTTTGGATTAAGTACACGGACAGATTTTTTATTGTTATTGTTCAAATAGGTATTCGCAGTGGGCAACGCAAGACTGCAACTTTATCTCGTTTCGTATTAAATTTACTAAAAATACCTAAATAACATTTTAAAGTAAAATATATCGCTAATCTACGTAAAGTTCGCTCGAACGTGATAGATATACTGTACTATAGTTTTGATATCTTCATATTTATGTATGCTTAGTCAAAAACCTTAATAAGTTTTTCGATAAATTTATCATGAAACACATGAAACCGATGCGATGGCAGCACTGGCGTTGGATGTCCTGTAATCGAATGTAAGCCTTCATACATGGATCGGACCGGTTTCTACAAATTCTACTAGAACTACACGCTTTAAATTTCACTAAATCGTTTCCCCGGATCATGTAGTTGCCTTTAATAGGCCAGTCGGAATTGATGGAAAAAGGATCATTTTACGAAATATCGTTTACCCGCAATTTTTTTTTAAAGAGTTTGGGATGTCCACAAACCTCACCACGCACGCGTGACAGGTGGGGCAACACACTTTAAAATTAAAAAACCGCCAAATTTTCTGCCATTTTTCACTTTACTTGCAATATAACTCGTAAATGAAGCATTGTTCGAAAATATAACAAGAGATAGAAAAGTTGAGAAAATTGATTTTGAACATTTTATTATTCTTGACGTTTTCCCAGAAAATTTTTCGTTTAAGAGCTGCAGACGAAAGAATACTTTTTTATTTTTTGATTTTTTTTTTAAGTGAATATAATAAATATTAATATGAAATATATCATCGGTATAATGTAAATTATGTTTAAATGCCCAATTTACAGTTGAAATAAAATATATTTACAGACCTATATATATAAATTACATGTTAACAGTAGAACAGAATAAGTTTATTTAACAAATTGGTCCTACTACGATGTAATTGTTAAAAACTGAAACATTATGACAAATGAACTAAGCCCCACATTAAGTGCTATTTAGAGCACTTGAGCGTGCATTAGGCACACAAATAAATATATATATATATATATATATATATATATATATATATATATATATATATATATATATATATATATATATATATATATATATATATATATATATGAAGAGTTGGTGTACTTCCGGGTGTTTTCCCACGTAGTTGATAGGCTCCTGCTGGAGCCATTGTTGTCTAAACGACGTTTCGGCAGAATCCCATCTGCCATCTTCAGGTTCTGTCTGAAAGCTGCCTACTGCTGCTCCTCGTTGCTCGAACTGGACTGACGTTCTCCGCGCTGTGCGGTTCCTTATATATGCTTGGGCCTAGAGAGCGCATGCGTATATATATATATATATATATATATATATATATTTACTAAACGTAATTTCTCTCTGAAGTAACCCTCTATACATCCTCATTTCAAAAATAAGGAAATTGACCAGACTACAACAAATGGCAAGTCTGGCGCGTTAAGTGTAATAATCACATATTACTACAAAACGCTGTAATTCGATTTTAGCAAACACCGACCGAAAGACTTATTCCTAAATTAAAGGAACTCTCGTGTCAGCCACTGCACACCACTTGCAGACTGCAGTTTCGAGCTGTTGGCTCTCTTCAGTGCAAGGTAGGCATGCAGTGACTGGCAACGAGATTTCGGGTGACATGGTACATGTTCACAGTCTTAAGACTGCGACATGCAAAATAAATCGAAGGCGCCGTCTCGCGGTCGCTGTTCACTACAATTGAATTGGTTAGCCTGAGATGGGCAGCAAATGTTCAAAAATATGCTTCTAGAAGGCAGAGTATTTACTAAACGTAATTTCTCTCTGAAGCAACCCTCTATACATCCTTATTTTTGCGCCAGACTTACAATTTGTTGTAGTCTTACAACAAATTGTAAGTCTGGCGCGTTAAGTGTAATAATCACATATTACTACGAAACGCTGTAATTCGATTTTAGCAAACATCGACCGAAAGACTTATTCCTAATTAAAGGAACTCTTGTGTCAGCCACTACACACCACTTGCAGACTGCAGTTTCGAGCTGTTGGCTCTCTTCAGTGCAAGGTAGGCATGCAGTGACTGGCAACGAGATTTCGGGTGACTTGGTACATGTTCACAACCTTAAGACTCCGAAATGCAAAATAAATCGAAGGCGCCATCTCGCGGTCGCTGTTCTACAATTGAATTGGTTAGCCTGAGACGGGCAGCAAATGTTCAAAAATATGCTTCTAGAAGGCAGAGAATTTACTAAACGTAATTTCTCTCTGAAGAAACCCTCTATGCATCAAAAAAAAAAAAATATGTATATATATATATATGAAGTGTTGTTGTACTTCCGGGTTTTTTCCCGCATAGTTGACAGGCTTCTGCTGGGTTGTCTAAACGACGTTTCGGCAGAATCCCATCTGCCATTTTCAGGTTCTCGCTGAAAGCTGCCTACTGCTGCTCCTCGTTGCTCGAACTGAACAGTTCACTACTGAAAATCATTTCGCGTATTTTTTTTTTTCAAAGATCATCTTATAGTAAAATTATAAAGAATTTATGAGGAAAAGTTTATACAGTCCGGCAAAAAGTCTGCAGCATATGAGAAACTCTGTTGTTCACTTTCTGAAAAATTTCACTTTTGGTAAAAGTTAGTGCATGTTCTCAAACGAAAAAGTGACTGCGAAAATTTGTGTTAGTACTGGCGCTTAGGTCGGAAAATTATTTTTTTTGAAATTGGCCCAAGATTAAACTACCTTTATTTTTGAAAATCGATAAATGTTATTTCAAGAAGTTGCTTATAATACGAAGTTATAGCTAAATACCAAATTTGGCTGTTCTATTTTAAAAATAAAAATTTTCTACATTTTTACGCACTTCCTGAACTATATATATATTTTTTAATATTTTTCTGTTATCAAATAATTCTCTCTCTTTAATAGTTTCAGACTAAGTAATGGATTAAAATCATCTTTAAAGAAATTTTAAGAGTACTTTTTTACAAAATAGATATTTTGGGGAAAAACGCTGTATTTCTTGATGCACAGTTGTTCTCTCTTTTCCAATTTTAACTTTTTCAGGAATTAATCATAAAAGAGTGGACAATCTTTATTTTTAAACTAGAAAAGAATCCAATTTATATTATAAGTAACTTCCTAAAATAAAATATTTCGATGTTTTAAAAATAAGTGTAGTGTACTCTTGAGCCAATTTCAAAAGAATTAATTTTTCGACCAGGACTAACACAAATTTTTGCAGCACTTTTTCGTTTGAGAACATGCACTAACTTTTATTAAAAATAAAATTTTTCAGATAGTCAATAACAGCAGAGTTTCATATACGGTGCAGACTTTTTGGCAGACACTGTATAAGTTACATTTGCAACTCAAAAATAAGCTTCAATTAGAATATTTCAGTAAATAAATTAAACTTTACATGAAAATCAATGATTTGTTCCTGCAAAGTTGCTTAGCTTTGTTATCAAAGTTCATGAACCTTGCCAGTACTTTGCGATATGTGACATTGCAATGCAATATTGTCACGTGGACATTAGGGCCATTGCATCAATGTTCCTGCAAACTAAATATTAATTCCTAGAATGTCACAGTTGCCAAGATAAGATTACTAGAACATTGCTGAAATATTGCTTTGCCTAGTGGGACTGTACAATGCATAAAATAAATAGTCTGTTTGTGAAAATATATATTTGTTTATTTATTTTTCCATAATTTTAATACTTCAATACCTGAAAAGTTTTATTTTTTTTCTGTTTAACATGTAAATTATATATAGGTCTGTAAAATATTTTATTTCAACTGTAAATTGGACATTTAAACATAATTTACATTATACCGATATTTCGTATTAATATTTGTTATATTCAAAAATCGAAAAATAGAAAAATAGCATTGTTCTTTCGTCTGTAGTTCTTAAACGAAAAATTTTCTGGGAAAATGCCAAGAATAGTAAAATGTTCAAAATCAATTCTCTCAACTTTTTTATCTCTTGATATATTTTCGAACAATGCTTCATTTACAAGTTATATTGCAAATAAAGCGAAAAATGGCAAAAAATTGACGATTTTTTAACTTTAAAGTGTGTTGCCCCACCTGTCACGCGTGCGGATAGTTGGCATATGTTTGTGGAAATCCAAAACTATACTTTAAGAATAAAAAATTGCGGGTAAACGACAGTAAACGACATTTCGCACAAAAAACTATTTCGACTGGTCTATAAAGGCATAATTTCGGGATAACTTGGTGTGATTATTTCTTTAACATTGTAGGCCGGGAGCCCGCGTATAAAATGACTGACTATCCGGCGAACTTTGAAAATATGAAAAATGGATTGTTCTCACATAAGTTAGTAATGAATGGACCGTCAGCTGGTTGGGTAGCGGTGGGGGTGGCTGTCAAAGGGTTGAAAACACGTAAAAAAAATTGAGAAAAAAACTATCCGGCGAACGCTGAAACTTATATGAGGGGAAGATTATTTTGTATAATGAAAGTAGAATATAGTCAGCTGGACGGGGAGCGGTGGATTTACCGTCAGCTGATCGATCAAACAAGTCCAAAAACACGAAAACTTTAAAATTATTCGGCGAACTTTAAAATTTGGGTATAAGAATATTATTTACACTGAGATTCATGAAAAACATAGTCAGCTGCAAGTATGTGGGTGGAAAAGTCGTCAGCTGATACAGAACAGTGCTGAGTGTTGATCACCTGCGAGGCAGCGCCCATCACATTTTTTGCATCAGCTGACGACTTTTCCACCCACATACTTGCAGCTGACTGTGTATGTCGTTAATTTAAGTATGAATATTATTATATACCCGAATTTCAAAGTTCGCCATAAAGATTTAATTAGTAATATAGATATCGATAACTTAATGTTAGAAAACGTGCGTGCGGCACTCTCGAGTTTCTCTTTTAAATTTGAATAAATATTCACAATATTATTAGTATACATTATTTTATGAGAATACAAATTAATACATTCGTACATTTCAAAATTATACAGGATGATCTGCTCAGAAAATTTATTCAGTTTAGAGAAAATAAAAATAAATTTATTCGGCTTCCGATAACAGATTTTCCTCATTCTCATTTTCATCCAACTCATCACTCTCTTGGTGCTCAGTGGGTGAAAGATCATTTTTCTCTTTGTCACTCGCATCTAAAAAAAAATAATTATTTATAAAGAAATTCATTAAGATTATAATAGGATGAAAAGTGAAAAGCACAAAAAATTATATAATACCTTCAGTATTTTCGGCATCTCGGATAACCATTTCCACTTATGGAGGTAATTGATCTCCATCAAACCACTTGCAAGTTAAATTTGTTTTCCTCAAGCTGTCACCAATAACCAAGGGATCTAATGTAGATGGCACTTGTTTGTGTGCGTTGTTCCAAATCGTATACATACATACACAGTTCTTAAAACGCGCTGTACAAGTTCCGATTTCGACGAAGGCGAGAGAGATGCATCAAAATTTTTGTGTGGTAACCGAAATTCGTTATCATTTTCGCTAAATTTATACACCTTAATGAAGGTAGCTATACGAGCATCATTGACGTTTTTTATAGCTTTAAACCCATACATCGTGCAAATAAACTTCTCTATAATGTTAACGACATTATTTAGGTTCTCCTCTGGTAAATTATTCAAACTTTTAAATGCTTCAATAAACTCTTAATCTTTTCTTAATGTAGTAAAAGGCTTCTTTTTCCTTTGTTGAAAAATACAGGATTATAACCACATCTCGCGAAACCGTGGAAAGCGGCCAATGCGTTACACAAGTCGTTGCCAAGTGCTGAATACAAATCGTTTAGATATAAAAATCGTTCTTTATTTCCATTTTTATCCAAATTTTCACATTATTATGTACATTTTTCATGTTTCCCAGCATGATGATAGGAATGTCAGTATCTGAACTTATGACCACACTGGTGTTCTCATTTATACGTGAAAAATCATTTTAGTGTCCACCTCCTTGTGACTAGAACACGATAAACTTTCCAGGGCTTTTTAGGTGAAACTAGATTGAATATAGTCGTTTCGAACTCAATAACTATAGCAGTTTTCACTATTTAGGTATAGGGTTTTATTACCTACGAACGGAGCCATTTCATCACTTGCCCAATACATTGGAAGAAACTTGATTAGAGCTTCTAAAAGAAGTTATTAAAGCATTTAAAAGTTTGAATAATTTACCAGAGGAGAACCTAAATAATGTCGTTAATATAACAGAGAAGTTTGTTTGCACGATGTATGGGTTTAAAGCTATAAAAAAACGTCAATGATGCTCGTGTAGCTACTTTCACTAAGGTGTATAAATTTAGCGAAAATGATAACGAATTTCGGTTACCAGACAAAAATTTAGATGCATCTCTGTCGCCTCCGTCGAAATCGGAATTTGTACAGCACGCTTTAAGAACTGTTGTATGTATGTATACGATTTGGAACAACGCACACAAACAAGTGCCATCTACATTAGATCCCTTGGTTATGGGTGACAGCTTGAGGAAAACAAATTTAACTTGCAAGTGGTTTGATGGAGATCAATTACCTTCATAAGTGGAAATGATTATCCAAGATGCCGAAAATACTGAAGGTATTATATCATTTGTGCTTTTCACTTTTCATCCTATTATGATCTTAATCAATTTTTTATAAATAATTATTTTTTTAGATGCGAGTGACAAAGAGAAAAATGTTCTTTCACCCACTGAGCATCAAGAGAGTGATGAGTTGAATGAAAATGAGAATGAGGAAGATCTGTTATCGGAAGCCGAATAAATTTATTTTTATTTTCACTAAACTAAATAAATTTTCTGAGCAGATCATCCTGTATAATTTTGAAATGTACGAATGTATTAATTTGTATTCTCATAAAATAATGTATATTAATAATAAATTGAATATTTAATCAAATTCAAAAAAGAAACTTGGGAATGCCGCACGCACGTTTTCTAACATTAAGTTATCGATATCGATATTACTAATTAAATCTTTATGGCGAACTTTGAAATTCGGGTATATAAGAATATTCATACTAAGATTAACGATAAACACAGTCAGCTGCAAGTATGTGGGTGGAAAAGTCGTCAGCTGATGCAAGAAAGATGATGGGCGCTGCCTCGCAGGTGATCAACACTCAGCACTGTTCGGTACCAGCCGACGACTTTTCCACCCACATACTTGCAGCTGACTATGGTTTTCGTGAATCTCAGTGTAAATATTATCTTATACCCAAATTTTAAAGTTCGCCGAATAATTTAAATTTTTCGTGTTTTTGGACCTGTTTGATGGATCAGCTGACGGTAAATCCACCGCCCCCCGTCCAGCTGACTATTCTACTTTCATTATACAACATAATCTTCCCCTCATATAAGTTTCAGCGTTCGCCGGATAGTTTTTTTTCTCAATTTTTTTACGTGTTTTCAACCCTTTGACAGCCACCCCCACCGCTACCCAACCAGCTGACGGTCCATTCATTGCTAACTTATATAAGAACAATCCATTTTTCATATTTTCAAAGTTCGCCGGATAGTCAGTCATTTTATACGCGGGCTCCCGGCCTATTGGGAATGTTTAAGAAATCGGTAAAGTAACGCTATAGACGGAGAGCCAGACCCAAAAAAATTCTCTGAATTTACTAAGCCTGGTGTTGATTACAGTAGTTGTGTACACAAACATACTTCGGTTAGTCAAGCGAAATCGAGAACAGGTGTCTCAGGTACGTTATTAAAGGTGTCATAATTACGGAGGTAATAAAATGAATTTACTAAGGCTGAAAATCGTTATGCAAATTATATGTTGCATATAAATAACAGTTACGTCAGTCAGTCAGTCAGTTGTATGTGGGGACGGAGCTGGTCAGTTAGCCCCAATGTATGTACAAAAAATAAATAACGTGCAATGCATTTACTAAACTTCAAAATGTTTGTAAGGTATTAAACGCTATATTAATCATATATAAAATGGTCAGTGAACTATTTTGTGGAGCAACGCCCGTCAGTCAGCGAAAAAAAAAAAAAAAATCACGCGCGATCGGCGTGTCAGGCGGCGGCTCGCTCTTTTCCTTATTATTACTTAACACTATTTACTAACTTTATTTTAAAGTGTAACTGACGGCAGTGTTAATAATATACATTTTGTGAATAATTAAATTTGTCCCAATTGCATTGAATAGACCATTATGAAAGAAATATTGAAAAGGTATGCACTTAAAAAATTACATGTATTATTATTATAAAAAGACTATTACAACACTATTACAACTATTACAATTGTTGTAATACAATAAGAAAAATCAATGAAATATTTTTAAAATATAAAAGAAACTGTTAGAATAATCACAAACTTGGGATATAGAGATGACGTAAGGCAAAAATTTATTGTACTGCAAAATCTAACATTCCCTTCACTTTACATATTTCATTGCTTAGTATATATCTATAAAAACATATACTCCTATTAAAAACAAGAGGAAAATTATAACTACAATACAAGGAATCTAGATAATATTGCAATTGATTTTAAGAGATTAAAATCTAGTGACTGGTTTTAATTGTTACGGCCCCAATTTTTATAATAAAATTCCCGATTGGGTAAAAGTCTAACCGGGGGGGAGATATGAGCAGCTGCTGAAGCAATTTTTAATAAAGGAAGCTTTCTACAGTATAGATGAATTCTTAAAATTTGACATCAAATCAAAGTTGACGGAGAACAAATAATTTTACTATGTATTTTACTATTATGTCTATGTGATAGGTATAATTAATATATCATCATTGTTTTTATATATGTGTATGTGTGTGTTCTATGTGTGTGTATGTATATGCATTTATATCTGTACATGTGTAATTTAAATTATAAACTTTTATTGTATGTATCATATTTATATTACGTACATTTTTGTGTACCTGAAAAATTTTTCCATTGATTGACTTGTGCAAAACAAATTTGTTACTAGCACCAATAAATTGATTTTGATTTTGATTATATGAGTACAGAATATGTATTACAAATAACAGTATTACAATATTTAATTTATTGTCTCGGATTGGGAATCTAAAAAATAAATATAACTATATAACTTAATATGAAATTTTTCCGTAATTTTACATATTCTCTCATACCTCTAGGTACTATACTAATATACAATATATAACCTCCCATTTTCTATGTAAGCTAGAAAGGGAGAGAGATACTCTTGTCCCCCCCAATCGATCACAGGTGGAGATTGATCGACAACAAATATGAATTTGATTGGTTCAAAGGTGAACAACTACCACAATTGATCAACGATGTTGTTATTCAACCTCCGCAGGAAAATTCAGGTATGCAAATAATATTGTCGGCAAACTTAATTGCCACTGATTTTACGTAAAAAAAAAATTTTTTATTGTATATAATTACAGAAGTTATATTTATTTTTTATCCGAAACTCAATCGGAAACGCCAGAGCTTAACATTTCTGATCATGATAGCGAAATTCACGAATTTGATGAGTGGGAGGAAGAAATTGATTACAATGAATGAAATATTGTAATAATGTTATTTGTAATACATGTTCTGTACTCATATAATAATAATACATGTTAAATATAATTTTTTACACACATTCATTTTTCAATATTTCTTTCATAATGGTCTATTCAATGTAATTAGGACAAATTTAATTATTTACAAATGTATATTACTAACATTGCTGCCAATTACATTTTAAAATAAAGTTAGTTAATAGTTCGTTAAGTAATAATAAGGAAAAGAGCGAGCCGCTGCCTGGCACGCTGATCGCGCGCGCGATTTTTTTTTTCTTTTGATTCGCTGACTGACGGGCGTTGTCCCACAAAATGGTTGACTGACCATTTTATATATGATTAATATAGCGTTTAATCCCTTCACAAACATTTTGAAGTTTAGTAAATGAATTGCACGTTATTTTTTTGGGGCTGACTGACCAGCTCCGTCCCCACATACAACTGACTGACTGACATAACTGTTATTTATATGCAATATATAATTTGCATAACGATTTTCAGCCTTAGTAAATTAATTTTATTACCTCCGTAATTATGACACCTTGAGTCCGAAGTATGCTTGTGTACACAACTACTGTAATCAACTGGCAAAACACCAGGCTTAGTAAATTCAGAGAATTTTTTTGGGTCTGGCTCTTAGACTACTAGATGTCAGGAAAATATGTAGAACCTTATATGGGAACCGTAGAAGCTATATACGGTATATGCTATATGAGTCCTGTGTATAGGGGTGTATAAACGTTTAAAGTGTAACAAATGTTCGGTCGCGACCGCTGGGCGCAGAGGTGGTCCGATCGGAGTGCTCTTGGTATCGTCGTGTAGATTGGACCTTTCTGCGTTGCATAAAAGTGGTGTGGGGGTTCCACGATTACGGAGGTGGCAATGGGGGACGAAAATGTTGGACCCTACATTTTGGCTAATTTTATAAAACTCTGTCGACGTGCGCTAGCGTGAAAACTAAGTTTTCCGAGACATCTAGGGATAAGGGGCAATTTCGTCTGTAGTGGTACATCAATATATAGTTTTCTGATGCGAGAGAAAAGGAAAATATGACTTGGTGATAATAGTGAGTGTTGTTAACATGTAGATACGGGGTGTGCGGTTGAGCAGAGTTGTTTAGTCACTTGAGGTTAAGGGACGTTCAACTGTTCTTATCTACGTCTGTGTTCAATAAATCAATTTATGTAGCAGTGATTGTGGTGTTTTATTTTCTTGATGATAACTACGTTTATTTTCAATGTATCAGAAGTTTGCTTGGTGGCGAATTCTGTAATTTTTTTATTAATAAATGGAATTGTTCATATTTATTTATGAATTTTTCCTAGTTTTGCGACAAAGAAGTCAGATCAAAGCTATTAAATTCTACTGCTGAACTAGCCTGTATAATATGCTATAGTGGACAGTTTTATACTGGGCCCTTTGTACCTAGGGGATCTACAATTTAACGTGGAGTACCAACATAACCTACTCTGGGTAATAGGGTGGGCCTAAAAACATTAAAATTTGAATTTGCGAATGGCCTAGTTTCTAATTTGTTGCCATATATCTAAAACTGATCCGTGTAGCCGGCCCTCATGGCCTTGAAATGAAAAGAAAAATGCAGTTCTTCGTTATTTAACATTTTAAAATCAACATTTAATATTTTTATGACTCTAATGTCAAAGTGTGCGGTAAAAGTTTTTCGAATAAAATATTTTTTCTACGACTGTTCAAAAAACTGTACTTTCTTTCATTATTTTTAGTGCGTATGTTTATGGCAACAGTGAAAAAAAATCTCGACGTTTCATGACATTCTAAGCCTATATGAACAATAAAATTTTCCTATTACTTCCACTGGAGAGTACATTATGTATCTAGTAGTAAAAGCAATACATCCCCGGACGACGATGTAAATTGTTGGCCGAGGAGTTAGCCGAGGCCAACAAGCATTGAAGTCCGGGTTTAGGCCAGGACTGTTTTGTGACAGTTGCTTAGGAAGAGACTAAAATACTAGAATCACGTATTTTGGAATCTGAAATTGCGCCGAAAAAGTACATTCTTGATCGATTTCAGAAAAAGTAACATTATATCACTCTTATTTGAATAGCCGGATCAATTAGTGCATTGAAAACAATTGAAGTTGTCTCACGATGCTTTATTGCTTTAGAAACGTCAAATTATGTATTTGTGTTTTGACATTTAAGCTAATTTTGAAATTTATTTGCCTAAATATGGAAACCGTGGACTGTGGTAGAAAAAATATTGTATGAAACATGCATAAAGTGCCTTTTTTTACTCATGGGATTGCCACACTCGCCTACGGCTCGTCAAACTTCCCATTCGTGAAAAAAAAATACTACTTTATGGATTTGTTGCGTAAATTACCATTTCAGCTCTATGAAAATTGGATATATGGATCAAAAATGAGGTTTTTGTGGCCAAAGAGGAAGGTTCATAAAGTCGGTTTTCGGACTAATTTATTTCTGGACAATAATAACTGAAAAACAATTTTTTTATAATTAACTATCGATATCGAATCGATTCCACCCCAAACGGAATTTTTCCACACCCACGTACCCTTTTTGTACTCCCCCCCTAAACTATTAAATACCCAGCATTCGGTAACAGTCCTGCTAAGATAAGATGTTTTTGCACTTAAAAAATGTAAAGTACCCTTAGTCAGTCATATTCCTTTTCAAAAAAATGTACCTTGCCCGCCCCCTCACTAATTCCTCTGCCCCAATAACATCAATCTATAAACTCCTATCAGGTATAAAACGGTGTAACGAGAACTCTTTATTTTCATTACAAACAAGATATTTTTTTACTTCGTGTTATACGAAAATACACGTACGTGTATTTACAAAATAAAAAATATTCTTATTCAGTAACAGCCATGCTAAAATGTTTCAATAACTTGCAAAAACACCTTAGAAGGTCTCTTACTGAATGCTGGTTATTTAATAGGGGGGCATAAAAAGGGGAGATAGGTGGGAGTAAGTTCCGTTTGGGGTGGAATCGATTCGATATTGATAGTATATAATAAAAAAATGTTTTTCAGTTATTATTGTCCAAAAATAAATTAGGCCGAAAGTCGGCCTTATGGGCCCTCCTCTTTTCTAATTTCCTTGGACTTAAAATTATTTTATTCGGAAAACTTTTCCCACACATTTTGATATTGGTAAATAGTAAAAAAAATGTGTACCTCATCTCTGCGTATGCTTATTTGATGTTTAGTCATACGTACTCGAATGTATATATGAAATGAAATTATAAAGCATAAAGGCGAAGCTGGAAAAGTGGATAGTTAAAGCACTGTTTACGTTCATTGTGATTCTCAAATTGAAAATTAACTCTGATTATAAAATAATGACTGAAAATTGTATAAATTAAACTATGCCTCGAGAGAATCATATCATATTTCTTTAAAAAAACACCAATCAAATATTTTTGGAATCGATAAAGATACATAAAAATGTATACATGAAAATGTAGCTTTATAACATTATTTTATTTCCGTATAGATTAAACTCTCTAGCTAGTGTTATTATTTTATATCCATATAATTTATTTAAATATTACATTATAACTAGACAAACATTTTCGCTAATTACACAAAGCAATGTTTGCACAGGATCTTAATTTTCCGAAATGTATTTCTATTTATTATTTTAAAGTACCTAAACATATATAAACTATAACGACAAAAAACATTAAGATGAACTTAACAATACACACGAATACATGAAAAAGATTATTTTACCAATTACGCAGTTTCTCTATTTCACTAAATGTTACTCTTCTTAAAATGTTACCACAATATTTTTCAAAATCCCCGCAAAAAAATCATGCCATATTAAATCTAGAGACCTAGAAGGAAATTCTAATGGACCATAAGTTCCTATTCGTTTGTCTTCATTTTTACTTCCACATCCAGTGGAAGTATAGTAACGACAAAAAAATTTTTAAAAATTTTTATTGTTCAAATAGGCTTAGAATGTCATGAAACGTCGAGATTTCAAGTTTGAGCGAAAAAAAAATTTCTGTCTGTCGGTCTGTCGGTCTGTAACTTTTTTTGTGCGCACGTTTACTCTGGAACCGTTTGAGATATTGATTTGAAATTTGGTACACACATGTACTTTAACGAGATCTAGAACTAGATTATATTTTCATCTTGTTCCGTCGAAGGGTTGGGGGGTAAATTGGGGTAAATTTGGAGTAAATAAATGAATCAAGCAGGTAAGAGTTCATAAAATTGATATTTAGTATAGACAAGAGGTGCTAAGGTCTCAAAAAAAATTTTGGCATTAGCCACCCCCATTACGACCCCCACCCCATTATTAAAGGGGATGAAAAAAAATGTGATTTAGTGTGTGTACAAGAACCAGAAACCTCAAAATATTTTTTTACTTTATCCACCCCCACTCCCACCCCCTGTCACCACCCCCACCCCACTACCGATGTGGGGTATCGTTTTATGGGTTTTTGAGGTAGAGGATTTCAAATATTATATTATTAAAGTTCTATACACAATTATTTCCAGATACAAAATTTTTTCGTCCTGTGACTTGGATAGAAAATCCGAATGTGGAAGTAGTGATTCCTTGGGCAGCGGTTTTTTGTATGTATCATTATGGCAAGGTGCTCTGTCTCGCTGATGCTATAAGTAGCTTATCCCTGACGCGGCCATCTTTCTAGTAGTTCTGCAGAAATTTCAGATACATTTTTCCTATTAAGGAACCTCCAGAAAAATATGAACCTATTAAATGGCATCCTACTGCCACACTATATATTTTTGAGAGAATAGCCCTGTCTTTGAACTGAAGAGTGTTCGTCTCTTGAAATCTCTTTTATTAACGTATCACTGTCAGCTTGTATTGAAAGTATAGTTTAAAATAATGGCCACATTTTCATATATCATCATATATTGTTTTACCTTTTTAATTAAACATGTTTTGTTATTTTAACGAAATCATCTTAAAATTTAGGATATATTTTGTGTCTCTCCGCACATAATCTTCGTTTTATGAAGAGTATTTTTTTCAGGCTTTCCCATAAATCAGAACATATCCACATTTTCATTACGAATGAACGTGTTATTGCTATTATTAATTATTTAAGTCTTAAAAACATGTTTTCAAACAAATTCCCAAAACTGCAAGAAACGACGAGTAATTAAGTTCAGGTTCATTATCTTACGTTTGTAGGTCAATTTAAAAATAAAATATAAAAAACTTTAAGTAATATCAGAAACACCCAGTATAAGTAAACCCTGCTAAAACCAAGTTAAATGTGATTAAATAGGAATTTACAATTGCCAGCGCCCAACTACAAAATCTACTTGTTCAGCAGTCGAGGACATCTACTTTCTCCAATTCTGAACATAATTTATAGAGTACAATTTGCGATTAAACCAATAAAACAAAACCTAAACAAGCTTGTAGAATTATCTTCTCTATTCCAATCAACATTGTGCAGCTAACCTCATTGAAGTCCTGTCCAACCATAATATTTGCATTTCCAGAACTAATTTCATGATACTGATATTTTCTCAAATATAATTTTATTTGTGTACTTGCCAAAGGATTAGAGATTCGCAAGAGTACTCTAAAAAATACCTTTGTTTGAAACGAACTATACGAGAAGTTCTAATGTTCACCTAATTTTAATTTAAGCGCCTAACACCCAAAGGAAAATTTGCTCCATGATGCCCGAAATTGAAACCTGACTGTAGGTGTATTCAAGAAAGTACAAAATAATGAATTCGTACTTTTCAATCATTAGAACGAAATCTATCTTGTAGATTTTTATATATTTCTTTCCACAAATGAGCATTCTTAGCCTATTAACTCATAAGAAACAATTTAGGAGAAAGAAAAATATGCCTGAAATAATTACATATTATACAGTGTCATACTTTGCATACTTTTAAAAATAATGGAAGCTGGCATTAATAAACAGCTATTACAGATATCGAGAGTCCGTAGCATAAGGCCTCCATGGAACATGTGTATTGGGAGATCACTTCACTTATGCTGTGCACATAAAACGCCACAATAGAGATATCAAAAGATGTCAAGCGGTAGCTTCGGATATTTCAAAGGTATTTGATCAAGTATTACACGCGGGCCGTTTAAAATAACTTAATTTTATAAAAGGGCAACCCTTGTCTTTTATTCCAAGGTAGAAAACCTGATATCAAATACCTAACAGAAATGAAAGTAATTCGAAAAAATATACAGAGAGATAAATATTTATGCACCTATTCTAATTCATGTGACACTAACTAAAAATAAAATTAATATAGATATTAACATGAAACACGAAAAGGTCAATAACAATAATCACTGCTCATTCTTTCTACTTTATAAAATAGGCATAATAATAATTTACTTTATTAAGAAAATCAATGCATAAAAGAAATATATGAAAATTATAACTGACATTAACTTATACCAGTTAACTTAAAAGGAGAAGTTCATAGCTCGTATGTGGTACATCTCTCTCTCCGATCGATGTGGCCAAAACATGAGAGAACTCGAGTGAATACGATGCAGGAGAGTCACTTTGGAAGACGTATTCCTTGGAGAATCGAGCTACTGATGCGATAAGCAGTCCAGGAAATTTGCAGCAAAGGTTTCCAGACCCACATCTTGAAAGCATCAATACATCTGTGCCTGTCTGCCTGCTTCCCTAACGGTTCATGTCTGAGATGATATCTATATATAGTAAACCTCGGATTTAACAGATACTCGAAAAATGTCGGCGCCTTTGACTCATCAAACACGCCGCATCGCAAAACAAAGATGATGCCGACATTTTTTGAGTGCCTGTTAAATCCGCGATTTACTTTGTATTGACGTGCTAAAAACGAATTTGATCTCCAAGTTAGATTTCGTCTTATTTTTTCTTAAATCACACAAACAGTCGTTTTTCCATCAGTTTTCACGGTTTAAGAAAAATTTAAACAAAATCAAGCATTGTGTGGCAAATACGTTCTACCTTGTGGACTGTACAACAATTTAAAAAACAATCTTCAGTCCGCCATATTGAAGTAGCCATTTTATATAAAAACATTTTAGTATCAGATTCAAAACTAAAGGGATGAAGCGCATTGAACCATTTTTATTTCAGATTTTTTGGATAATTACTTCCACATCCAGTGGAAGTAGGTATAGTAACGGCAAAAAAAAGTTAAAAATTTTTATTGTTCAAATAGGCTTAGAAACGTGAGATTTTGAGTTTAATGCAAGATTTTCCCTAACCCTAAACAATTATTCAAAAAATCCCAAAAAGTTATTTTTCCCCATGCAATTTAAATGGGAAACTTCAGGTCTCCATAGGTACCATTTAAAATTAAAATTTTGAAAAACCAAAAAATATGTACTTACTTTTTTCGGATTTGAAAACAAATTCGGGGAAATCGAGACCCTCTATAAAAAATTAAGTCATTTTTGGACCACCCTAATGTACAGTCAAGACGCCTCTACGCTCGTCCAAACACGAATAAATAAAGTAATAAAACATGTTTAATATTAAGTTTTGCCATTAATTGCTTCCAGAAGTTTTCTTGTAATGTTTTAATGTTTACTGACCTTTATTTTCAATTTCATTATTTACATCACAAAAATGTATTTTCAAAGCGACTCATCTCATAAAAAACAAAGTAGGTATAAATATTTTTCTACGATTGTTAAATAATTCATTTATTATATATACGTTTTTGAACAAGTAATGGGGCTCATTACTCACGTCTGTGGGCAATAATTCATTACTCAATGGGCTAGAACCGATCAGCAGATTTAAATTTCATCACTCAACAGTTGTGGAGCAATCACAAGAGACGATTTAAAGTTAAAAAATATCGCGTATATCATGACTCAATTCAATCTGTCATGTAAATATTAATACGTCATGGACATTTTGATTTATTTATATTGTAAAATTAGTTTTTTTTTAAATAATTTATACAAGTTTGTTGTGAAAAAATGATTTCAAGCGATGAGTAGTCGTAGAAAAATATAGTATTATACTCGCGTACAATGGGTATTACTCGCGAGAATAACGTATGGGTGTGCTGTAATTCATCCGAGCGAGTGCATCATTACACTCGCATTGAATAATATACTATTAACAAACACAGCTGCACAAACTTATAGACTACAAGCCCATCGTAATTTTTAAGGGGTCAAGTGACCCAGCATGAATTATATCCAGTACGATGCTGGTTGCTGGTATATGAGACCAGAACTTTAGACACTATGCCGTCACTTTTGGACGGTACAGGTGAGTACACAGGTAAATTGAATTCACCATCCGAAAGTGCGCCCTTCAGACAAATATTCTTGTAGGCATTCCTCATGTAGATAGTTCATAAAAAAAGAATCACCTAGAACCTACTGCCGTACAAAAATAATGGGACCGGAAGCCAGAAGATTTTTTGATGTTCCGGAAATGTTCCCAGGCGAATAGGTAATTTAATACTGCACGGCGTTTGTACAATTAGATTTGAATGCTTTCATAGATTCATTATTCAGTAACTCCGTATATATTTGGTAGTTACAGGGTGGGAAATCCCGAGCGCAACCCACTATCCCTAACTAGTATAAGTGGCGGTGATTTGAACCAACATCAAATTCAATGATCTTAATGCTTTTCATGAAACAAACGCATTTTTTGCCATGCCGTATATTTTCCATGGAACATATGGCTGCGCCAGGAAAATTTATTTCCCTCTGAAAAGAGCAATTTTAGGGTGAAAAATTTGTTTACGGCATTAGCATACTTAAAACAATAATCAATAAAAACTAAATGCCGTACAAAAAGAATAGTTCCAGATGGCTGGAAAAGTATTTTGTCACCTCTAAGATGTTTGCAACTATTTTCTACTTCATAAAGGTGATTTAATACTGTACGGCGTTTGTACAATTCAATTTTTATGTTTTAATGGATCTGTTATTTAGCAATGCCGTACATAATTGCTGGTTACAGGGTGAGAAACGCCTAGCGCAACCCCCCTGTCCTATAGTTGCACTACTTCTCGACCATTGCCAACGGTGGAGCTGTTGCCGGCTATTTCTCGAGTCCCCCACCCGCCCGCATCTGGCAACACCGCGCCAAACGTCAAATTTTTTTATGCTTTGTTCAGTCGCATGAAGCTTGTCTACTAAGGCGTTCTTCTTGTTGTATCTATTATTATTGTTGAATAATGTTTTAGGGTCACTGTAAAGAAAAAGGATTTTTGTCATTTTTGTTGTTATGTATAAATATATAGATGGAATTTTGTATTGTCAAAATAATTAAAAATAAATACACTCATATTTAAAAAGGTTATTCTGGTTATAATTCAATTAGATCAATCTTCAAAAGCAATCTTTAAAAGGTTATGGGCCCAGGTATTTGCTAGGAGAAATAATAAACTGTAAACTGTAAACAGTTAAAAGTGCAGTAAAATGTCAGGGCTAAACAGTGTTTTAGTACCGATCTTGGAGGGTAATAATTTCAATAACTAGCATTTCAGAATAGTAACTATATTAAAACGAGAACTATGCAGTGAAGCTCTAGAAGCACCACCAGGTGAAAATGCAACAACTGATGAAAAGAGTAAATTCAATAAGGCTAATGCAAAAGAGCAGTCAATAATAGTACAGGGTGTATCAGACAAACATCTGGACATAATAAAAGATTGCAAAACTGCAAAAGAACAAATAGTAGCTTTAAAAGGCGTATTCGTCAGATCAAGTTTCTTTACAAAGTTAAGGATTAATGGCATAAAACTGCCATGTACCGTGATAAAGTGAATTTTATTTCACTTTCAAATGTTATTTCATTCGACCCTGACCAAGTGTCAACATTAGATTCCAGTGTATGGCGGGACTTTATGTCTTACTTCCACATCCAGTGGAAGTATAGTTAACGACAAAATATTTTTTTTTAATTTTTATTGTTCAAATAGGCTTAGAATGTCATGACACGTCGAGATTTTAAGTTTGAGCGAAAAAAAATCTGTCTGTCGGTCTGTCTGTCTGTAACTTTTTTTTTGTGGGCACGTTTACTCTGGAACGTTTAAGATATTGACTTGAAATTTGGTACACATATGTACTTTAACGAGATCTGGTGGAACTAGATTATATTTTCATCTTGTTCCGTCGAAGGGATGGGTAGTAAATTTGGGTAAATTTGGGGTAAATAGGGGCCCCTGACGGGCCCCTGTCAGGATTTTTAGTTATTTTTAGGACGTTTATTTTTTAATCTTTTCCAAAATAAGGGGGCCCGGAAGATTTACTTTTCCCGGGGCCCGCCAAAGCTGGGTACGGCCCTGGTTACGTACGGTTGTTTATCAAGCTCTGAGAGTTGAATTGGAATAAGAGGTGAATCATTGTAATGTACTATGTAGTGTACATACAGTGGCATAGTTTTGATTTCCCGAATTATTAACGTGTTATTACCGTGTGATGAATTACTA
This sequence comes from Rutpela maculata, assembly GCA_936432065.2. Taxonomy (NCBI): domain Eukaryota; kingdom Metazoa; phylum Arthropoda; class Insecta; order Coleoptera; family Cerambycidae; genus Rutpela; species Rutpela maculata. The sequence goes on from OW386293.2 coordinate 68,302,625, forward strand.
CCGTAAACACATTTTTGCCTTTCCACAGCGAATGTGTAGTTTTCTCATTTGTGCCAACTCATGTAATAATAATTGTTTTATCTGCTTGGTAGGCGCTTCTATTCAGCAATGATTATTATTTTGTAACTATACGTTTTTAAGGGCCGGTTTTTATAGGTACAGATTAAACCTAAGTTTAACTAGAAGATTCTGTTGAGACCCGAAATAAAAGTAAATAGCGTATTTAGCAAAGTGTATATTAAGCACATTCATCAAACAGGACATTAACAAGAACCTTCTAACAAGAACTCAAAAAGACGCTTCTCACAGCAGTTTTTTTAGTAGAAAAATCATTCGATAACTATCGATAATAATTGACAATAACAGCTATCAATACCACGGAATCTTTATTCAAATTTATTAATAATTTCCTATTTGATGAATGGGCTTAATATACACTTTGCTAAACACGCTATTTACATTTATTTCGGACCTCAACAGAATCTTCTAGTTAAACTTAGGTTTAATGTGTACCTATAAAACCGGCCCTTAAGCCATTTAATTCTATGGCTAACCTAGCTCTACATGAGTTATATAGGATGTTTCAGGTATGCGGCCATTAATTTCTTGCGGTGATTCTACATCAAAAAATAAGAAAAAAAGTTCATATCGGAAATCGGAAATCCCTCATACGGGCACTGCGGGCCTCTGAAGGGGTCACTCAAAATTAACATTTTATTCAATATTTCAGGAACCCTTGGAGGTACAGTAACTAGTTTTTGCACGTGATTCAATATCAGTAATGGTCATTATCTGATGTTATCCACCAAGGGTAAATTCAATCGGGAGTGCACAAAATTGGAAAGGGGGTCTTACTTCTCCCCCCAATTTTTTAATGTGAATTTTCTGTGATCATCTCATCGGAATATGATTCCTTGGCTATAAATACACAAAAAAGGTTATTTTGTAACGCCGTATGACCAACCGGTTTCGAGAAATTTGACCCTAAAGAAACGCATGCACTGCCTATGATTCAAAAATAAGGATAACGATTTCTCGCTCCTCTGCAAAATTTAACAAGAATAAAAACCATAAGCAATCAATTTTCTAAAATAACAAATCTGTATTACGTGACACAGAGAAGTACCTATAGGGTTGGCTGTCAACGTGTCAATAAAGGAGAACAAATTAGTGAAATTTCATTTATTATTATCTTGAATAAACCAAGGAAAAACAACAAATTATTACTAAATTAAAGGACTCAACGTTTTAAATTAAATTAAATTAAATGTTCAAAATGGGCGCCATTCATTTCCACACAAGCTGCTAGACGACGATTAATTGAGGCAAAAACCCGTTGAAAAATTCCTTGCATGTTCCTAATAGTTTTGAACCCCATTGCTACACGCTCACGTAATTCTTTGTCACAACAGTTGAGTAGACAAGCCTTTTCAAATAACCCCAGACAAAATAGTCAAGAGGATTTAGGTCGGGGGATCGGAGGGGACAAGCTACTGGTCCGTTTCTGCCAATCCATCTATTGAGATAAACTGCATTTAAATAACTTTTCTTAAATGGGGAGGTGCACCATCGTGCATGAACCACATTGTCCTTCTGGTCTTATACGGCCCATCCTCCAAGAGATTACCTAAACTGTTTCTTAAAAAATCTAGATAATTTAACCCATCCAATCTATTAGGCAAAACAAATGGTCCTACTAATTTGTTGCCAAGTATACCTGCTCAAACGTTGATTGAAAATTTTTCTTGGTGCCTGGAATCGAAAGCATGAGGATTTTCTTCTGCCCATATGTGATTGTTCTGAAAGTTGACAACACCATCTCGCGTATACCCCGCTTCGCCCATAAATAAAATTTTTTTAATAAATTCAGCATTTCTTTCACATTTTCGCACAAGCCATCGGCAGAAGGCCTCCCTTCTTGGTAGATCTTCTGGTTTGAGCGCTTGCACCCTTTGCATGTGGTAGGGATACAGTAATTGTTCATGTAACACCTTCCAAACAGACGATGCTGACACACCTTCCTGTAATACTAACCTTCTCGTACTGATTTGGCAATTTCCATTTACTACTTACTATTGCTTCTTCTGTTTCTGGGGTCCTAACATAACGATCTGGGCCAGAATTTTCCTCGTCTGAACAGAACTTACCCCTATCTCGTAATGAACGATCTACACTTACAAAAAATCTTTCGCAAGGTACTCTTCTATTTGGGAAAGCTATTATAATACAATCTTCTTGCTTCAGCAGCATTACCTCAAGCTCGACCGTAGAAACTGAAATTCTCTTATTAAAGACTGCGTAATGAGAACCTTAACTTTTATGCTATTAATGAAAATTCAATATTGGAAACCAATAATGACCAATTAATTAATAAAAAGCCAAGTAAATTGATCAGTGGTAAGAAGTTTTTACAAATAAAAAAAATACGGTGTGAATTTTGCAAGCGTAGATCGAAAGATGGCCTTCTGTAAATGGCATTTGCGAAAATGTGAAGAAAATGATGAATTTATTGAAAAAATTCTGTTTACGCAAGAAGACTGGAAAAATTCCTTTAAGTTCAAATTTCTCGAAACCGGTTGATCGTACAGCGCGGCGTTACAAGATAACCTTTTTGTGTATTTGTAGCCAAGGAATCATATTCCTATGAGACAATCACAGAGAATTCACATTAAAAAATTTGGAGGGAGAAGTAAGGACCCCTTTCAAATTTTGTGCCCCCCTAATTGAATTTACCCTTGGTGGATAACATCAGATAATGACCTTTATTGATATTGAATCATGTGCAAAAATTAGTCACTGTACAAAGGATTCCTGAGATATTAAATAAAATGTTAATTTTGAGCCCCCTTCAGAGACCCGCAGCGCCCTTAGGAGGGATTTTTATAAAACTGTTTTCATATTTTTTTATGTAAAATCACCACTAGAAATTAATGACCGCATACCTGAACCACCCTGTATATTATATTACAAATTGTACATGTAATTTTTGCTTAAAAAAATGTGTCTAATTAAATGCAAGTTTAGCTAACAATTTATAAATTAGAAATATAAAAGTAAGGAAATTAAAATAGTTACAGATATAGGGAAAAGTCAGCCTATATAACACTATATATATATACTATATTATTACTATAATTTACACGAGTTATATTAACTTTTGGCAACTTAGGTCGAGAAAACACTTATAGATAAAAAAAATATTGATAGAGCACGAGTGCTCCTATTTGCGGAAAACATTTAACGAAATATATATGACATATGTCAAAACATTACCGCGATAATATTTTTCGCGTTTGTACTGTCAAAAGCCGATTTAGGTTAGTTTACCACTAATAATGACATTTGATTGGTGCAATATTGTCAGAAAATTGACTATCACGTTAGTAAGTGAAATAATCATTGTTAGAAACTGACCGTAAATTTCAAAATTTGGCGAATGCGCTAGTAATAATGAAGGGAGGTGAAAACTTAGTTTTCGACTTGCTTCTTTACATTACCAACATATAAGTATAAATAACTTTATCTTTTAAGTTAATCACTCGATTTATGATTGGGTTTAGTTATTTATATTCAAAGAAAGCCATGTTTTCCAAGTTTCCTTAAAAATTGAGAACATCTTTTGCTCATGGTAATAGGGCCTAATTAGTTCTACTAAATAACGTTGATATATTGCACAGTTGTTTGCTGTAAGATGACGCAATGTACAGAAGTTTAGAATTAAGGTCTGGAAGGAAATATGCTGCGGTTTAACACATGACTCAGCCTACAAGTTTCTTGAAGCCAAGATCATTACGAAGGAAAATGAGAATTATTAAAGCAGACGTACAGGAATAATGCTCTATCAAGATTGAGGCGATCGTGATGTCCCGACAAAGGATAATGTAGGGAATAGGGGAAACCCCTATGCATAAGGAATCTCCTAGATTACTTATGTACATACACTTGCCAAGATGCATTATGTATATACTGGGTTTGTTTATCATTTAATTGCGGAACTACCATATTTATGATATATAGAACAGTGTACAATAGGCATCTAGTATACTTGTATGTACCATATTGGTTTTGATTAAAATTGTTGATCTGTAATAATAAATTATTTCCCAATTAGTAATGTTACCCATTTAGCATTTTTTTTATTACGTCTTCCAAAAGATCTCTTGATTTTAGAGCGAAATGCAAAAAACCAGAATATTTTAGAATCTCTATAGGCTTTAAAATTAATCAAGAACATCGACGCTGCAGACATCATTCAATCCTAATTGCATTTTCATTTCCCTCTTTTCGGCACTAAATACTGCATAATCAAGTATATATATATATATATATTTCTGAAACTACTTATCGGATCGACCTCAAATTTTCAGTATTATAATTATTCGACGATTACCTCGCATAAACGTACTAAAAAGTAAAATACGAAATTTGTCTAAATGACCCCATTAGTTGAAGAATGTGTACAGAATGTTAAAATGCTCAGTACAAGCTCAGAAAAGAGAGGCAATAAAATGTTGTACTTCCAAAATATTGCTTATATAATTAAGAAAATCTATAAAACTTTATTACAATTCATGCAAGATTAAATATTGAAAAATATGTCCAATACGATAAATGGTCATTTAAAAAATAAATACAAAATATAAATTATCACATATACCAATATGCTAATCACTAGTCTGTCTTTAAAATACAAAACAAGAAGAATACTTATTCATTTCTTACTAAATCAGAATATATAAAAATAATATATCTATTTCACTGAATTTAAAACTTTATATTGTGGAGAAACTAAAGCTAATAGTTTTTAAACTAAGAATATAACACAGAATAAATATTTGTCGTAGGTGTTACAAAGATTTATGACTTTTAGGTTTCGACTTGAAACTAAGAAGTTATTCGGGAAGGATACAAGTGATGATTGCGCTCCTATTCGGAGTCGTGCTTTATTCAGCAATGAATGCCGTGCTAGTTGCTCAACTTGCTGTTTTTGACACGCCCTACCCATTTCAGTCGCTACATGATATCGCAAAAAAACGTACCCACTCACTATGCCTCAGAACTAATAGTTTTGTCTACAACAATTTCACGGTAAGTAAAATTAAAATAATGGAGTAAACTAAATGAAATTTGAAAGCTTATTAAGTTTATACAAAAGAAAACCTAAAATATAAAATGAAATATCTTATATATTTTAGTTTGTGGCAGAAATATACATCGTTTGTTGAAATATTCAGACCATTTACTACAAAATTTATTACATACAAATTTATTAAAACTTGATTATAATTAATTATTAGGTCTAAAACAATATTTTCTCCACAAGCTGATGCTGCTGTATAACATAATTAAAGTACGCAACAAACGTGCAGTGCTCCAGTGGATGAATAAAATATACTACATAAAATACATTGAATTATTACATACAACATAAAACGAGTGTGATCCGAATGGAATCCGTCGGCGTCGCCTGGACTGGCGTCTCATTGTAAATTTTTAATTTGTAAAACCCGAAACATTTTAAAAAAGCACATATTGATATTATTTTTTTTTAATGCAGGACTCACAATTAAACCTCGTAATTCACAATTAGTACAGTACCTAGAGGTAAAAAATATGTAAAATTTAGAAATAATCCCATATGCAACGATAATTTATCATTATGGGTTACTATTGTAGTAAAAGGTATCTTCAGTTTCTATATGATCCGGACACTTGCTTTTATCCTCAAGGGGTAAAAATCCCCCCTAAGATAACAAGATGGAGATAATTAATATTTGAAAAAGCATTACTGATTTATTTTTGAAACTTAGGATCCTTATCCGTATCCTTCTCACTATACCTAAGATACTAGAAAAAATTGTGTACGAACAATTGGTTACCATCTAGATAATAATAATGTGTTACCAGTCACCCAGTCAGGATTCCGTAGAGGACCCAGTACAACCACTGCACTACTACATGTTACCGATGAGTTATACGGAGTTGTTGATAATCAGAAAAATTCTTGTCTAGTGCTATTAGATTACAGTAAAGCCTTCGATACCTTACCATTCAGTTTTGTGTACTAAGTTGGCATCGGTGAAGTTGTATTGTTGATTTTTCTAAATTTTTGGAGCATTGTAGCTCACATCGATACGCTGATGATTTTCAGATTTTTTTTAACTTTTCATTAAATGAGGCTGCTATTGCTTTGAATAATTGTATTGTAAAAACTTGGGAATCAAGGGCGGATCCAGAAAAGTTACTGGGGGGGGGGGGTACTAACATTTTATTTAAAACTAACAATTTTTTGGAAATGTAGAGAATTGGCAGATGTATTCCAGTTTTTAAATTCAGTTATTTATTTTGGCTATCAATCAACAAGGATGAGATAAAACCGCCGAACGATCAATAATTATATCGACATTTTCAATATTCAGTAATAAATAATATTAGATCCTATTCTTCTCGGGGCCCTTGGGGGGGAGCAATTGCCCCTGGTGCCCCCCCTGGATCCGCCCTTGTTGGGAATATATTTTGATGATACTAAGGTTTCAAAGTCATGTGAGCCACATCATCTGGAAAGTAGACTTAAAGCATTATATACCTATACACAGAGACAAACTTACAATCAACGTTAAATTAAAGATATGTGATTCATTAATTCTTGGTTACCTCTCATATTGCGACGTAGTTTACTGGCCAGCGCTATTAAGCAAAGATAAAGTAAACCTTCAAAAACTATGAAACAGTTGCCTTGGATATAGTTATAGTCTGAGAAAATATGATCAGATTTCTGATAAACTCAATGACTCAAAAATGGCTGAATCTGGATGAGCGGTTCAGAGTTCACATGGCTTGTCTTGTTTACAAGGTAGATATGTCGAAAACTCCCAAATATCTACATGATTAATTAATAAAAACAAGTGACATACATGACCGCCCAACTAGAAACAACTCTTCATATACTGTTACTCGAAAGATCCTTTAGCTACAACGCTGTAAGAATATTAACTTTTAAAGCCCCAACTAATTTAGAATCATTTCGAAAACAAGTCAAAGCCTGCAACTTATATACTAGAAATAATTAATATGTTATCTACAGTTTTTTTCCCATATTTCCTTAGTTTTAATCTTCTTTTTACTGTTATTTTTACACATATGTAAGGTTAAGTGAAAGAGCAGCTTATGTTGAACTTCGCCACTTCTGTTAAGCATAAATGATATTGTAAATTTATCTGAAATCTAAATAAAGACACTATTGTCATTGTCATTATCACTATCACTACCATATGATATGAACTATAAAATAATTAAATACGTCAAGAATATTCTAATTATACTATGACCAAAATTTTTTAACATAATACATTGCTAAAATAATACCAATATATAAAAAAGGTTTAGCAGACGACTCAGTAAACTACCGACCAATATCGTTGCTACCAGTAATTCTTCTGAAAAAACAAATCTTTGAATACTTTGAAGAAAACGCCCTCTTAATTGATGGTCAGTTTGGTTCCAGAAAGAATCGCTCAACTTTTCTAGCTGTTTTAAAACTAATAGATAATATCGTAGAAGGATTCGAAAATAAAAACTACGTAGGGTAAAGTTTTCTATTGTATTTCTCACGATATCATCTTAGACAAATTACATTTCTATGGCTTCAATGAGGTTAGCTTAAAGATGATAACATATCCTACTTCTCAAATAGAAGACAGAGTACATTTTTTAATAAAGTAATTTCCGACCTCTTACCAATCAATCATGGTGTACCACAGGATCTGTACTTGGACCGGTGTTGTTCATTATTTATATTAACGACTTAATTTACGCAAATGTAAATTTTAGTACTATATTATATGCCGATGACACCACAATAATCACTAAAGATAATAACTTAAAGTGTTTATTACATCATACAGTCCAGTCAACGAATGACCTAAAGGGTGGTGTAGGGTGCGTGAGCAGGTACCTAAGCGATTACTTTAGAAAGTTGTTCAAGGTGTTTAGGGAACATACTGAAAGTCCTGACGTCTAGGAGGTGAGCAGGAGGTGGGGGGGGGGAGCACAAAAAAAGTCCCCCTTTTGTTTTTTCCCCTTATATCTCTAAAATGGTGAGTCGTAGGGAAACATTTTCTGATACAGAATGAAAGCTCTACAACTTTCATTTTATATACTTTTTCCTAATTCGCAACCGTTTTCGACCTACACGCTGCGGAAAAGTGAAAATTTTTGAAAAACATATTTCTACCTCTTCAACTTTAAGGAAAAGCAAGGTGGGCTTCTCAAAATTGTACTTAAGTCAGAAATCATCAAGGAAGCGGCAGTGGTCTTTTACAACCCCTCCTCCACTCAAGGCGAGGTTGAAGAGGCTAGGAAGATTTGCTTCCTCAAATGGTATGGGGCACCAGCAAGACAGACTTTCCTCAACCAGTAGCGCTCCAGTTGTTCATGAGGTCAGTGGCAATATTAAGCCTGACATCAACTCCCTCCCACCAACTGAGAGCACAGCTAAACAGCATTCTCGGCGCACCTACCACCAAGTGCAACAGTGGCTCGGGAATGAGCTACCCCCTCAAGAGTGGGGGTGGAAACATGTAGGAGATACCCTGGTGCCAATTACAAGCACCGGAGGTCCTGCTTTTTCTTTATCATCTTTAAAATACAATTTTCTATTTTTCAGGTAAAAATCACTTTTCCGGAGCGTGTAGCTTGAAAACGGTTGCGAATTCGAATAAAATATATAAAATGAAAGTTGTACAGAATTTCATGAGCTTTCACTTGGTATAAGAAAATTTTTCCCTGCGACGCACCGTTTTCGAGATATAAGCGAAAAAACCAAAAGCGGAACTTTCTTTGTCGTCGGGACTTTCAGTATGTTTACTGCCTAAGCACCCTGAACAACTTTCTAAAGGAATCGCTTAGGTCCCTGCTCACGCACTCTACTCTCCTTTATTGACTGGAGTAATATGGCCAATAAAGCAGTAGATTTTCAAAACTGGTTCACAGCAAATAAAATGCTACTAAATAATGAAAAAAACAATAAACATGGTATTTTCACACCGTAATTTAGATAGCGTAAAAAAACCGGACTGTACGAAATTTCTTGGAGTGTACTTAGATCGTCTCCTTACCTAGGAGCACCAAATAGATTTTATGGTTAAAAAACTTAATAAGAAATCTTGTACATGTTGTACCAATGCCAGTAGTAAAAACAGCCTACTTCAGTCTTTTTTATTCGGTAATCAGTTATGCAATCATTACTTGAGGTCATTCGGCACATATTGGTCGAGTATTTTCTATACAGCGTCATGCCATTCGATCTGTGTTTTATGGGTTTTGGAGAGGATGTTAGGGGGAAATTTAAGGATTTAAAAATTTTAACTTTGCCCTCTGTGTTTATTTATGAATGTCTTTTGTTTGTTAAAATGAACTTAAATCAATATCGCCCCGCTCATCAATTTTCATTTTCGAGGATTTTTTTTTTTCGATTTACTCTCTCCTATACTCATCAATCACGTTGTGCTACAACCAAATTTAAATCAAAGTTGATGTTGGGGGGAAATTTAAGGATTTAAAAATTTTAACTTTGCCCTCTGTGTTTATTTATGAATGTCTTTTGTTTATTAAAATGAGCTTAAATCAATATCGCCCCGTTCATCAATTTTCATTTTCGAGGAAATTTTTTTTTTTTTCGATTTTCTCTCTCCTATACTCATCAATCACGGTGTGCTACAACCAAATTTAAATCAAAGTTGATGCCACTCGGGAATTTTTTTTTACACATTCTTGCATGCATATAGAACCAATTTCCACGATATTTAAAATTATTCATCGCAGAAATTTTTTTTACAAGTATTTTACTTTTTTTGTTTAATGACACAGCCACACAAAAAAAAGTGGTCTGGCCTGCGGACCAGACCAGTGTATCCTTATGTTTTTGGATCCGCTGAAACCGAATCCGAAGTTAGAATTGTCAGACTGGCTCGTTTTTCACTCCCAACCCCAAAAAAACACCCCCCAAAAAATGGTCTGTCCGGTGGACCATACCAGTGTATCCTTATGTATTAGGGTCCCTTTGAAACAGAATCCGAAGTCAAAATTTTCAGAGTCGCTCGTTTTTCTCCCCTAATTAACCTAAACCTGTTGATATCTATTCCATGCTATCCTAGCATGATCAAGCTTAAATCATCAATATATAGAAAGAACGGTTATTTTCTTGTTTTTTTATATTGAACGTTAGATATTAAGTGTATGAAAGAAGTTGACAAGATGTTTCGTAGGGGAAATTTCTTGTTGATATACTAACGTGATGAGACTTGGATGAATCTAAAATATAAAAATCTCATCCGAAACGGCTTGACCGATTTTTATGAAATTTTTTGTGTATATTTGGTAGGTCTGAGAATAGGTCGTAGGCTATTTTTTATACCCCTAGGTGATAAGGGTGGCCCTATCCAGAAATTTTCTTTTAATTTTTTGGACAAAAATTTATAATTTATATGGCAAAACAACGTTTGCTGAGTCAGCTAGTAGTAATATGAAAAGAACGAATGGTTTCTTTGAGAGTTATCTGCTAAATACCAATATAATGTATTTTATTAATAGTGTAAGCAGAAATACGAGATATTTATTTCTAAATCTATTCTATGGATTTCATGCTGGGCTGGGCAACACTAATTTTTTTAGTTTTTCCATTTTTAAGATGGGTCATATTAGGCTACTTGAATGTAGTTATACTCGTACGCTTCGCCAGTCCAACATACTTCAAATTACAATATTTACAACTAATTTCGTTTGATTCAATTTTATGCTTTGTTTGCTATGATAATTAACTATGTAATAAATAAAAGACAACAGGATGCTTTAACAAGCATAAAAAATGTGATTTTTAATGACGTGATTTTTGTTGCAATTAATCACTTCATCACTCTTCTAAAGAAAACAGCGGGAGGGGCCGCTGTTTTCTTATGAAATTGAATTCCGGCCAAACTGGCTGAATTTTTAATATCTTGTAGATTTCAACTTTATGATTTAAAGCTCTCTCTCATAGGCCCAACTCGAGCCTACGTCTAGTTTTTGAGATACTGCTCAAAAAAGTTAAAAGCGGCCCAAGTTTAAAACAATTCAAATATATGAAGAGAAAATTTTGTTGAAAATGCTACCTTTTTTATATTTTTCGAGTTACAGCTCTCGAAAATTATAAAGTTGTAGGAGGTATTCCATTAGAGCAATTGAATTCGCCGCATGGAATAGAAACTAATGAACTCAAGTTCATTTTAATAATGATAACTCGGTCACTTTTTATCGTATTGATGAAGACTAAACAAAGGTAAAGAAATTTCAGAAGGCTTTAAACAAAAATAGTAATTTAAACGTAAAATATATTTTTTATCACATTGACATTAGATTATTATCATAAAAATGACGTCCCTCAGATAGTGGAAGGAAACATTAGTTCACAGACTTGAGTTAACAAGTGGAGTGCGGCATATTTATAATTTTGTATAATAATGTTATGTGCTGATCATAATAATATCAGACATTTAAGTTTGGAATTTTAATATGCCGAGACTATATGTGGGACTATCAAATAGAAATGCATCGCAAGTTTAATTCGAGCCCACACAGCACACTGTCATAGTAATATACCTTGTATTAATTATTTTATTTTCAGGATGAGAATAAAGAAATTGTATCTTTATGGAAAGGTATTCTCAATAGCAAGGACTGTCTAGATATTAATTACCAGGAAAACATATCCAAAATAATATGTAAAAGCAACATAATTCTACTTGAGAACAGAGTGGTCATGTCTTCATTGAACAAGAATTTTCCAATACCTTGTCAAGTCGTTTCTTTCCATGAAAGATATTTTATAAAAGGCAATTCTTTCCTGATGTTTAAGGGCTTTGCTGAAAACTATCTTATTGACAATTTGTAAGTATAGCAAGGTTATTTTTTTTTTATTTCCTATTTATGTTTAACACGTTGTACTAAAATAGCTAACTTCTAATCTTATTGGGTATCAAAAACCCTTGTATACAGAACTTAGTAGGAAAGCAACTCATTCGTTAGATGCAAGAAAAATACTAGGCAAAATCGTGACCTGCTCGATTAAAGCGCCAAATTTTGCAGAGTTCTTATATACCCTCAGTACTATCAATTCAGGGATGAGTGCCCGATTTCAGTGTCCGCCATCCAGAAATACGACGCTATCGTTGTTTTCTTTGGACTGTACCAACTGTAAATTTTCGACTTTTATTTGATTTTTACTAAATATCTCCCCAACTTCTGGGTTTGTAGCAAAAAGGATTTAGTTTAAACTTGCTACAATTGGAGACCAGAGCCGCTTTTGTAACTTTAATATTTTGCGAGATACAAGCTTCCAAAGTTTTGGACTTTTTTCAGGTTATTATGAAAATCGGTTGGGTTTACAGCAACAATATTCGAATCAATTTTAATCTAGACCAAATTTGCTACAACTTTAGACTAGATCTGCTTTTGTAACTTTAATATTTTTCTAAATATGATGCATGTACATTTGGAGAATATAGTGATACGGTCGTCTTAACATTGATCAAGAGACAACTTCAGGATTGCCTAAGAATCGATGTTGTATGGGTCATATACAAGCCAGAGAGTCTGAAGTAAACTACACGTGTGAAGAGAGGGAAGGGGAAAGGAGAAAAGTCACAAGGGAAACCACCAAACCAAAAACTTTGTTACATTCCTGAAGAATTCAGAGAATAAGACAGAACTGCTTACCCTGCTAAGTGATGCAGTCGCAGCTTATGACGTACAAGAAGGTAAAGAAATATACATCACCTATGGTAAATCTGTTATTTTAAAAAATAGCAGTGCACCGATGTCCGAAACTGACCACGAAAAAGCTGATGCCAGAATGTGTCTTCATATATTGGATGCATTACAAAAGAGTGCAACCAACATCTTCATAAGTACAGTCGACACAGATGCTATTGTGGTATTAGTGGGCATCTTTTTCGAGCTACAAACTTACAAACTTAATATTCAACTTTGGATTGTATTTGGTAAGGGTAAACACTTCCGATATTATCATATCAACGCCATCTGCCACAATTTTTTGGTAAGGGGAAAAAGTCAGCATGGAAGACATGGAAAGCGTACCATCCAGGCACTGAAGGATTTATCTTCTCTGCAAAACATCCATTTCAGCCAGTAGATGCTAAAACAAAGGCATTTGAACTTATAGAACGATTCACATGCATCCTGTACGATGGCACAACAAAACTTGACAGCATGAACAAGCTCAGAGAGGATCTCTTCACACAAGGAAAAAAGTAAATATGATGTAAAGTCTACCGCCCACACAGGATGCCCTCATTCAAAAACTAATCGCTGCATCTATCAATCTAGCATCTAACTTTGAATGGAAAAGAAACATAAGAGATATGGCAGCCAATCTGGATGTCTATACCAGAAGCAAGCAAAAGCTGTAGGGAATTAATCAAGTGCGGATGTAAAGCTGAACCGTTCTCTAAGAATTGCATTTGTAACAAGGCTGCACTTGCCTGCACAGCTCTTCGTCATTGCAAAGGCTATTGTGAACAATAAACAACATTATAAATATAATAATAACATTATAAATATAATTATTATGATTATTTCCTTAATAGTTATTCTGTAATTATTTTTGTTGAAACGTTTGTAACATGGTCTAATACATCATCTCAGCAAATTGTGATTGTATCGATGTCTTTCTTTACTCACATTGTAACCTATTTATTCTTCTTAAACATTAATAAAACAATGTTTGCTGTAAAATTGACTGCATTGAAGATATTTAGCAAAACTGACAAAAATATAGATTTTTTGTAATAACCTGAAAAAAGTCCAAAACTTTGGAAGCTTGTATCTCGCAAAATATTACAATTACGAAAGCGGCTCTGGTCTCAAATTGTCCCAAATTTAGTTTCAATTAAATCCTTTTTGCTACAAACCCAGAAGTTGGGGAGATATTTAGTAAAAACCAAATAAAAGTCGAAAATTTCCAGGTACAGTCCAAAGAAAACAAAGATGACGTCGTATTTCAAGATGGCGGACACTGAATGTACTGAGGGTATATAAGTATATAAGAAGTGTGCAAAATTTGGAGCGTTAATCCAGCAGGTCACGATCTTTTCGCTAAGGCATCACACTATAATGAACGATAGCTCAAAACTAGTTACTGGACTTCTAGAATCATTGCCTCATTAATATTTCACATCTGTCAAGTAGACACTTACTAAATTCATCACGGAATGCTAATTTCACAACATATCGATACTGTAAAAACTTATTTACAAAATTAGTCACCAGTTACGGTTAACCGTAAATTCGGTCGTAATGGAGTGCTTTCTGTGAGAACGACTTGAGTTTTAGTACAGAGATTTAAGAAAACTGACTTAGTGGTAGACAAACCAAGGTATGGGAGTCCGCATATCGGCAGATCAAACGAGACATTATTCTAAGGGTGAACGATAGTGTGGGTGAACACCATAACACTTCGACAGGCATCCTGTACAGCAATTGGGACTTTCCTTCGCGATTACACATCGAATTTTAAAAAAGTTCTTTACCCACATAACTCAAGAACTAAAGCTAGCAGACCATGCAGTATTGATGCAGGTACGCATCAATGTGCATACGGTCATTGGTGAACCCCACCGCAACATCATGAACAACTTATTGGCCTATGAAATGAAATATTCGATCGGAAACATGTGGCCTTATCAGAACGCTGCTATACATAATACTTGTCGTCGATTTCCTGATGAAAATGTTTTATTTTTCTTTACAGGTTGAGGTGCAGAACCTTTCGCCCATAAAGACAAGTGTAGTAAGATCGGTGCTATTCCTTCTAGTATCGAAAATAGTCACACAAAGTATGCTTTCAGCCTTCTAGCCACTAGGGATGGGTAATCGCTTCAAGGTTTCTTCCTATTCACCACACATCCTGCAATTCAGATTGCCCCTCACCTTTAAGTTAGTTAGGTGTCTATCTAGTGTGAAATGCCCCGTTATGATTTCCCACTGCACGTTTCAGCAACAATTAGTTTTTCTTAGATTCGAATAGTTCACCAATGAATGTACGTGACTGACTCGTCCCAGGTGCCCCCGTTCAGTAGAGGAAGTTTCTAATTCAGTAGTTCCTTTATCGACCCTTTTGTTGTTCTGTTTTTGTGCCTTCTTTGGTCAGTTTGTTCACTTACTCATTATCTACGTTACCCTGGGTCCTCGCTTCCATTCTAGTTGTATGCTGTTGTGTTCAGCTAGTTTTTCCAGGGCATTTACCGTTTTAGAACGTACTTCTATAGCTTTCAGAGTTTTAAGAGCTGATTGGTTATTATTGAGCACATACGTCTATGGCTGTGACTTCTGCTTGGAACGCTTGTGGTACTATTCAGGTTCATGCTGGTGCCTGTCCCTGGTTGGTCCCCCGTAACTTTTGCTCTGGTACTAGTTGACATTTTTCATCCATCAGTATATCATATGGTCTATGGGTGTTTTCGCACCTCCATCATTTCCTCATCTGCTCTGCTTAGATATGTAAACGTTGAATGTTTTCGACGTGGGTTGTGCTGATTCTATCTAATCGCACATCGAGTAGTCGATTGGTTCTGATTTGTTGAAAGGCATCCTTTCTTTTGTCCCATATCCGTTTGTTTTCTGACTGTATGCCGTTATCAGTGCATCATTCATTCTTAATACTAAATGTAATAGAGCACGTTAGTTCTTCAAGTTTTCTTAGTTTATCCATCGCCTGCCCCTTACCATCAGATCAGAGAGGGGTAGATGGCTATTACCCTTTTGTACAGCCAGTGTACCAAAACTTTTCAAATATACGATATTTCGATGTCGAATAAGCACTAAGATCGTACGATTCAACTACGTTAGACTTTTTCTGAAGGTTAAGACATTCACCCGTGCCGCTATTACTGAAATTTTGCCGGGGTTGTATAAGAGAGTTTGAAAGTTACGCAAAATGCAGTCCAACACGCCGAGACCTGAGCAGGTGACCACAGTGGTCACGTCAACGATATTGTCGTCCATACATAATTTGAAAAGATCAAATAAAAGTTCCAAAAAGAGAGACTACAATAGTTATTTGCGTATTAAGAGCCCAAAGTGCCTCATTGTCACTCGAGAGCGACAACGACACTTTGCGTTCAAACATGATTTTATCTACGATCGTTTGAAAATATTAAAATAAAAGGAATCTTCTTTTAGCGAGGCGACGAAGGGTCGCCGCACTCAGGCCTTAGGCCTTATGGCCCATTGTGCTACCGCTACAAATTTATCGAATTCCCCAAAAAAAGAAAAATGAAGTAGAATTTTGCCTGGAAAGGGCGATTCATCAACATTTTTATGAGTATGAATTGCATGTTATCGAAATTAACAAACGAACAAAACACAAACGCCGTCAGTTTATTTAAGTTTCATTAACCATTATAAACTTCGTATTTCTCGTATAACTAAATTAGGTAATTAATTGTTACTTTTACGTCAACTTTCATGATATTAACAACAGTTTTGGAGCATTATTGCTTCATAAAAATACGTTGTCAATTTTCTGATCAAACTTGTTTAAGGACACACCCACTCGAGCGAGCGGAAAAGTTCTTTGTCGCTTGTTGTCATGGGAAACGAGCGGTAAAGTGACCTTACTGATAGCTCCTCAGAAAACGTCAACTTTACGTCAACTGTGAACATGAAAAGCTTAATTTATCTGTCGATCGTAGATAAACGTTTGTTTTGTTTTGGAAACTACACAAGAAACCCCCGATAATTAGTTTTGGGACACCTTTTATGTGACTGAATCCCATCAGAACTACATAATATTTGAAATCGTACGTAAAAGTAACAATTTTATTAAAGAAGGAAGTTTACCAAAAAGCTGTTCCTCTACTTAACCATGAAACCCTAAAGTGTGTGTAAAAGTCAATAATATACCTATAGAGAATTAAAAATTAGTTTGCAATTTAAACAAATTATTTTTAATTTTCAATACTTTCATTCATATTTCTTATATTATTCTATTTTCGTATGCATTCGTCTGAATATGGTCAAACCTAATTCGGATCTTTGAGGTCGATTCATAAAAAAAACAAAACGTGTCTAGCATAATTCTTGAACAATACACAAACATTGTTTACCCTATACAAAAACTGTATAAAAATTATTTAAAATTACTCTATCACTACTCAAGTTATTAAGTATGCAAGGATCATTTATTTACTTTCATTCTCCCCAACATAGTGGATGGTAGTAGCTTTAGTGCTTAATAAATCTAAACCGAAGCAAAACTTTAATAAGTAAAACAATAACAAGACATTATTGCAGCATAAAGAGGATGAGAAGTACTGGAGTTCTCCAGAGGCTCGAAGATAAATGGGTCCGAAGAGATAAATTAGTCGACGTAAATATACAACAATCCTCGCACTATGTTACTATGGGTCACATTATTGGCGTACTCTATTTTTATCTCACTGCGGTTTTTGTAAGTTTGACTATTTTATGTATAGAAATTTTATATAATAAGTATTTCACGTATAAATAATAGTAACCCGATTATGTAAAAAAAAAACAATTTAAGTAATTTAAGTAAATAAATACTACTTTGGAATAGCTTAATAAAAATGTTGTCTTCATTTATAGCTAGAATTTTCAATTAAAAATATATAATAGATAAAAATTAGTGACAAAACTTGAACGTTGAAAAAAAAAAAAAAAATATATATATATATATATATATATATATATATATATATATATATATATATATATATATATATATATATATATATATATATATATATATATTTAGGGTGGCCCATCTCTATAGGGGGTGAATTTTTTTTGCGTATTTTTTAAGTCTCACCCCACGAAAATATACTATTATACTAGGAATAATTTATGTCAAAGTTTCAGATAATTCGGTGAACGGTAACCCGTGCCGCATTCAGGTAGAAATTTGTAGATAAGATTTTATTACGGTAATACACTTAAATTTTACTTAAAATACAAATATCTACCTCTTTTCTCATAATGTTTTATTGGTGTAATTATTTCCTAGAAATTATTTGTTTTGGAAGTTTGGAAATATAATGCACCTACGGTAGGTTTTTATGTCAGTTTGCAATTGTGTTTTACAGTGGTGACATTATAAGTTCTAGCATACGTTCCTTTTTGAAAAAACATTTAACGATGGCTGATGTTAGATCCTTACGAAAGGATACTTTCATTTACTTAGTTGGACACTATTCGTCACAAATCATTGGCAATAAATTGCCGTCTAATAGACAAGTATTACAAGTGCACTTTTATAACATTCGTGAAGTGAAGCCAAGTGTACATGAAAGTGCTAAATTAACAATAAAAGAGGTGTCAGTTTTTTGGGATAAAGCTCGCATTCCGACACGTCAGGATTTTCATTGTGCTAAACAACTAGATAAACTTTATGCAGAGTGGAGGAACTTACAAAAATCGGCTAAAAGGGCCAGTGCGGGAGGTAAAGAAAAAAATTTCGTTGAAAAATTGTACGATCTTTTTGACATTTCTCATGCAAATGCATTGGAGTTGATGAAAATAGATGAAGATAAGCAGTTTTTAATTAACCAAAGAAAAAAGGGGCGTCCTGGATTTATGCATGGTATTGATTACCAACTTGCTTCTCAAGAAAAATCAGCTGAGGAGAAATTACAGATATTATCCGAACGAATGCAACGAAGTCAACAAGAAAAAGCTAGATTAGAGGAAACAGTCACCTGTCCATCATCAAGTAGTAATTCAGCCGACTCCAACGAAAATGAAGATGAAATAATCGAAGCCCAAGAAGAGTTGTTACAAGACCAGCCTGGCCCGTCACAGCCAAAAAAGAGGAGATTGTATGGAACATGTAACATCATCACACCAAAAATAGCAGCTGCATTTGATGCTTGCAAAATAACCGAAGGTATGGAGTCCATATTTTGACGGCAGTAGCAGAAGCACTAGGACATGGCACCACATCTTTGTCCATCAGCAGAACCACACTTCAGCGCTCTAGACAGCTCATCCGCGAAGAAAGAGCTGAAATATTAAAAACTGCCTTCGGTAATTCTGAATTGCCGGCCCCAGTCATCCATTGGGATGGAAAACTTTTACCTTCTCTCACTGGAATGGGAAATATCGATAGACTTGCTATCTTAGTTACTAGTGGAGATATTGAACAACTACTTGGAGTACCAGCTTTGCCCAATTCAACTGGAAGAGAACAGACTGAAGCAGTTTATGATGTGGTTTGTGAATGGAATTTGGACGAAAAGGTAATAGCTTTGTGTTGTGATACAACAGCATCAAATATGGGTTATATAAATGGGGCAGCCACACTATTGCAACAAAAATTAGAAAGAGATATTCTATATTTTCCTTGTAGACATCATATTTTTGAAGTGGTTTTGAGAAGTGTGTTTGACACAAAAATGCCTTCCTCATCTGGTCCAAATGTGCCACTATTTAAACGTTTTAGGGAATTTTGGCCTAAAATAGATCAAAATAAACTAAAAACTGGATTTCAGGTATCAAAAATTAAACCCATTTTACAACCAGTTAAAGCCGAAATTGTAAAGTTTCTAAATGCAGCTTTAACTTTGCAACAGCCTCGTGATGATTATAAAGAATTTTTAATGCTTTCTAAACTTTTTGTTGAAGAAGAGCCCACTCACACGACATTCTATCAACCAGGGGCATTTCATCATGCACGTTGGATGGCCAAAGCCATTTACTGTCTAAAAATATTTTTTTTCCAAGATCAGTTCCAACTAACTAAAAAAGAAAAAAATAGGTATTGAAGATATATGTCTCTTTATTGTAAAGGTTTATGTAAAGGCCTGGTTTACAGCGTCATTTGCTAGTAAAGCACCGCTTCATGACTTAGACTTTTGTAAAGAACTCATTAATTATCAAAATATTGACAAAGAAATATCTCAAGCCGCAAGTAGGAAAATAGTGAACCATTTGTGGTACCTTAATTCAGTAAATGTTGGCTTATCTTTCTTTGATGACGATATTTCAGTTACCACTAAAAGAGAAATGGTTAAAGCTTTGAATAGGAAAGCACCAAATCAAGAGGGTATTAAACGACTTATGATTAGTAAACATTACTGACGTTGAAAACAAGGAAATTCAGGACTTCATATGCGAGAACACTAAACAGTTTTTTCAAAAATTAGGTTTGTCTATGGAATTTTTGGAAAATGATCCAACAACATGGAGGGAAAATTAAATTTATACCCGATGTTTCAATATTGTAAACAAAATTAAAGTTGTAAATGATGCCGCTGAGAGAGGAATCAAACTTATTACTGACTATAATGACATTTTAACAAAAAATGAAGACCAAAAACAGTTTTTACTCCAAGTTGTAAATGATTATAAATCACAGTTTCCAAATGTAAAAAAAAAGAAACCCTGTCGCATGCTTTGGCCTAGTGCAAAAAATATTGTTTTTATTACTATATGTCTTGTAGATTTAGGATAATATTTGGTACTATGTATGAAAAAAACGTTTCATAATAAAATACACAAAGATAAAACGAGAGTTTTATTTCAAAAACTTTTTTTCTTAGACTACGAATTTACAGTAGTATGACACATGTCATAGTCACAACAGATAATGTCTTTGATATTTGTATGACTTGATTAGTCATTCTAAAGATAAATGTTGCTGATTAAAAAAAAAAAACAATGCATCAACCAAAGAATGTAAATAATTCCATTTACTTTTATTATTGCATAATAATGCATTCTGCGGCACCCCTTGCCTTCAATTTGCCTCAATAATATTTTGAGGGGACTGTTTTTTCTTCAAATGGAACCATTTGCAGGGGTGAGAAATAAAAAATTTCGATTTCGAAAAAGATGGGCCACCCTAAATATATATATACTTCTAGAGGGCAGAATATTTACTAGTGAAATATTTCGTCGAACTCCTCTATATGTTTCCTTAAATATATAAGGAATAAAAACCAGACTGCAACCAACAGCTATTCTCCGGACTAATGCCCCGCCGAGCGCTGAATTACAAATTGCAGGCCTGGCCGCGTTAAGTGCAATAACTATTATGTATCGCCACAAAACGCTAACGTTTCAATTGCAATAGACGCCAGCCGAAAGACTAATTCCTACTGAAAGGAGCTCTCGTGCCAGCCATCCCACACCACTTGCAGACTGCCGTTTCGAGCTATTGACTCTCATCAGTGGAAGGTAGGTTTGAGACGGCTGTAACGAGGCATTTGTTCACTCTTGGTACATGACGACATTTATACAACCACGACATGCAACAAAAATGACAGGCTCCATCTAGCGGCTGATCTCCATTACAATCGAAATACCATTAGCCCTGACATGGGCATAGTTAGTAGATATGCTTCTAGAGGGCAGAATATTTACTAGTGAAATATTTCGTCGAAATCCTCTATATGTTTCCTTAAATATATAAGGAATAAAAACCAGACTGCAACCAACAGCTGTTCTCCGGACTAATGCCCCGCCGAGCGCTGAATTACAAATTACAAGCCTGGCCGCGTTAAGTGCAGTAACTACTTATGTATTTCCACAAAACGCTAACGTTTCGATTGCAATAGACACCAGCCGAAAGACTATGGCTGGCACGAGAGCTCCTTTCAGTAGGAATAAGTCTTTCGGCTGGTGTCTATTGCAATCTAAACGTTAGCGTTTTGTGCCCATGTCAGAGCTACAGCTACTTCGATTGTAATGGAGATCAGCCGTTAGATGGAGCCTGTCATTTTTGTTGCATGTCGTGGTTGTATAAATCTCGTCATGTACCAAGAGTGAACAAATGCCTCGTCAAATATATACAATGTGTCCCAGGATAGATGTAACAAGAGGTGTAATGGACCAAAAATTTTGGAATTTTGGAATGGTATTTGAGGATTGAGTCCTGCTTGTTGTAAAACTAAAGTATACCAAAAATGACTTGATTTGGTGTTCTACAGGGTGTTTTATAAGCAAAGTTGTAAAAATCACCACTAATAAAGTACCTTTATTTTTCAAAATATGAAAAAATTTCACTAAGAAAAGTTATTTAGAATGCAATGTTATACCTCTACACCAAATTTCAGCAATATAAAATTATGTTTTTGAAACTTCCCATTTTTTCAATAAATTAGTATTTTATTTTGAACCATTCAATTAAAACTGCATAGAAATTATTTTTTGTGAATTAATATTTAAAGTTATGTAGAAGCTAAAAGTAGGCTATGAGAAAAGCAGTGGATAGACATTAATATTATCCTTAATTTCTGTCTCAGTAATGTGGAAATAACTAATCTGGTCCAAATGTAACCCAAATCTCAGATGATCACAGAGGGCTGTATTTTTTGTTTTTATTCGGTATTGTTATATCTAGTTTATAGATCTACCTAGCTCATTTTCCATATAGCCGAGTCAATGAAGGATTTTACTTCTAAACAGAGATGGGTAAAGGAAACTTTCCAATGAAAGTTTCCAGGAAATTTTCGGGAGTTTCCGGACTGAAGTTTTGATAAAAATGAGAGTTTCCAAAGGAAGTTTCCTTTTCCTTCCCGAAATTTTGGGAACTTTCAAGTATTAAAATATTTTATTAAAAACTGTCATTCTCATTTAATGTTACCAAATGAGGAAGAAAAAAGAAAAGCTGTTGCGTCTAATCCACTTGTTTGAAAAATTTTCATTAAGGCACCTACGTACAGCAACCGAATAATGTATAGAAGCACTATTTATTTAATACGAAGGAGTATAAGGGCCAACAACTTTATTACTTCCACATCCAGTGGAAGTATAGTAACGACAAAAAAATTTAAAAAAATTTTTTTTGTTCAAATAGGCTTAGAATGTCCGAAACGTCGAGATTTTAAGTTTGAGAGAAAAAAAAATTCTGTCTGTCGGTCTGTCGGTCTGTCGGTCTGTCGGTCTGTCTGTCGGTCTGTCTGTAACTTTTTTGTGCGCACGTTTACTCTGGAACCGTTTGAGATATTGACTTGAAATTTGGTACACGTATGTACTTTAACGAGATCTAGAACTAGATTATATTTTCATCTTGTTCCGTCGAAGGGTTGGGGGGTAAATTTGGGGAAAATAGGTAAATCAAGCAGGTAAGAGTCCATAAAATTGGTATTTAGTATATACAAGAGAAGCTGAGGTCTCAAAAAAAATTTTGGCATTAGCCACCCCCATTACCACCCCCACCCCATTATTAAAGGGGATGAAAAAAATTGTGATATAGGGTGTGTACAAGAACCAGAAACCTCAAAATGTTTTTTACTTCATCCACCCCCACTACCACCCCCTTTCACCACCCCCACCCCGCTACCGATGTGGGGTATCATTTTATGGGTTTTTGGGGTAGAGGATTTCAAATATTATATTATTAATGTTCCATAAACAATTATTTCCACATACAAATTTTTTTCGTTGTGAGTGACTTAGATAAAAAATCTGGATGTGGAAGTAGTGATTCCTTGGGCAGCGGTTTTTTTATATAATTATGCCGAATTGTCACTTCGAATCGACAATTGTTTGCATTAGATGCAGACGCGTCGGCGTCGCACCATCACATAAAATTAACAACACAGATCCTGATATTATTGCTATTCTGCATCTAATGTAAACAATTGTCGATTCGAAGTGACAATTCGGCATAATTAAATTAAAAATAAAGTTGTTGACCCTTACACGCCTTCGTAATTTAAAGAATAACTTCTCTTTTTTTTCCTCATTTAGTATCTGATGTTCCTTAAGTCGAATGACTACCTTTTTACCAAACCTAACCGACTTTTATACAGAAAAGTGACAAATTTTAAATTTGGCTATTGAATACACCCTACATGTGATATGGAGCTAAACTTTTATATAGAGGTATCTGAGACAACTGCGAATCGAATACGCTATTCAATTTACCGATATAAAATTGCCTAATAGTCGATCTCGAAATTTCGACTTTAGAATAACTTAGTAGGCCCTGGAAATATGAAAATTACATATTTTTCAAAACAGTCAAATAGAGCTTATCGAGCACTCTATCTCAATAAAAAAATTAAAATCGGGCAACGCGTTCCAAAATAACAGAGTGTTGCGGTTTTAAATAGCACACACTTTATAAACATAATATTTATTTACAATTTAATTTTACCAAACTTTAATTAGCTATGTTGATATACAGATTTATTTAAAAATCGCATCTCCGTATCTATTTCATCTGTTTATTATAATTAAATTTTAATAACCTACAAAATGCTCTTTTAAAATTCAGGTAAATCAGTCTCAACGTTAACTCCTTTTAATGCCTTATCTATGGTGGGACGTCCATTTCGAAAGAAAAATTGACGCATTTTTATCAAAACTGTCTACTAAATCAATGGTAGTAATTTTAAGATCTTAATTTAATTTTGTTGCAGATAATTCATGTGTATTTTTATATTCCCTAACTACATTGTGATAAGCGTATTGTTAACGCATTTACTCAACTACTGAATGTAGCATTACGTGGGGAATTGTATAATTACGATAGTGTAAAGAGGCTTTATACTCAATATACTCATTGCTGGCTATGCACATGTGTTCATTACCTGAAATGCATTTGCTCTTACATTCAGTGAAAGTTTCGTCATGTGTATTAGTGTACTATTTAGTCATAAAGTAGCATTGAGAATAAATTGAATACAGTTCGAATACGTCGCTGAAATTGTGAATATTTTTATAAAACTTAGAGCCGCTAGATTCGGTCTCGTATAAACACATGGTTAACTAATCTACCTGATAATTTAATCAGTCCAGGTTTAAAGATGGTTGCGTACTTTGAGGCATTATTAACCGCCCTGTTAGTTGATTCAGTTTTTCTTTAGTTGGCATTATTAATTTGTTGCTTCTTCTTCTTCTGTTGTAATACTTGAATGTAAATTGTAATTAAATAGTATAGAGTATAGCCCAGACGACAGAGAACATTTTATTGTGAAACCCACAAAAATTTGCAAACTGATTAATTTTTTTTTTAATGAGTTAATGAAAGTGTATAGAATAATATCCGGAAAAGTTTACATTTCACTCGGATGCAGAACACAAAAAAAAGTGAAAAAAAAATTTTTTATCCATTTTTTCAAAATTTTGAAATTAAGTCAGGGTAGGAAAAAAAAATACAGATGGACAGACCACGTGTTTCTGAACAAAAAATATGCTAATAAAATTTATCGCTAAAGCCACGGTATTCCTGGAAAAAAATAGTGAAATAACTTTGTCATTCTGCGCGGCCAGCGCGCACAGTTAAATGCATACTATGGAACCTCTAAAAATTCTTAACTGTTCTATCGAGTAAAATAAAGTTTTTTCTCTTTGTGATTACACGTTTTAAACATTTTTCTTAGTGAATAGGAGGATAAATAGTGAGTATGGAGGGAAAACATATAATTATCAATGCATACACAGACACCACACAGCCGCTGAATCGCTCGCATGAATTTTTACGTGCCTTTACTGATTGTATTTATTATCCTATCCACATTTCAGCTATATTCAATGAATTCCTTATACATTTGTTAATGTATTGGAAAAGTTCCAGAATTTATATTCAAAACAATCAAAGATATTTTCATAGTTGAGAGTTCGAATTGTGCTTCCCGAGCGAGCGGACGCGTCCGAAAAACGCTCCCATTTAAACGCGAGAACACCCGATATAAGTCCGCTAAATTTGATAAAACTTAGGTGAATTTATAGCCCAAAACATTCCGCGTAAATTGATATGTGATAACAAAAGAACAAAGTTGAAATAAAATTAATATTTGAAAATAACTAATACAGAGTTATTTAGTGGCAGAACCGACCAGTGCAGTGATATGCATAAAGAAACAAGCTTAAAGGACCAGGCAATAAATAACGGAAATATAAGCTAAGTAAACCCATTTTCATTTTTAAAGTACCTATCCGCCACCCAAGTTTATTTATTCAAGTTTATTTATTTCTTAATGACTAACAAGAAGTGCCTTCAGTGTTTTTAGGTCCAAATTCTATCTATATACAAAGTGTAAATGATGTAATTTTAAAGTTAAGTTAGTGACATAACTTGTATTTGTATTAAAAAGAGTGTGTTTTTATGGTGTTGCATATTTTGCACTATAAATGCTGTAATAAACTGCTGAGGGGCTGACTCAAACGACTTTCTTAGAAAATCTGAGAAGTGTACACCTAAACCCTTGAAAATGTCGACAGCTGTCACTATAAATTTATGGCATTACTGAAGTGTATTATTCTTTAAGATAAACAGGGTTTCTTAGATAAACAAGCCGCGACTTGGGTAACAAATGGACAACCGGACAACCAGAGGCGTACTATTGGTAAAATACGCCGGGGCGCTGAACCTCTTGCAGTTCAATGGAAATGCACAGATTTTCCTAGGAAATGGTATCTATACACAAGAATGATGGATCGAAGACAGAACGTAGGAACGAAAGATCATATGGTAGGCACAGAAACGGGGGAACGAGTCAGGGGCGTTAAAGCGGGGGGTGAAATACAGAAGAAATGATAACACATACACGAGAAGAGGCATACCACAGCAACAGTGGAGACAAACTGGAGGAAGAAGAGAAAGCAAAAAATAAACGAAAACAAGTACCGGACTATATACAAAATAACATAGAATATTGCACCCCGTTCATACTAGCATCCATCACCGAACCGGAACTCTTAAAATCAACATAGCATCAACAAGGAAAAGACAGAGGCGTTCATCGGAGACCTGAGAAAAGACGGTTTCTGGGGTGGGCAGGAGACGCTAGCAGCAACAGCAAACTTGAAGAGGAAAATAATAATACACCAAGAGGAGGGCGAAATTATAACTTTTCACCTCGACAACCAACAAGAAGACGACAACAAGCCAATTTAGACTGTGTACAGGAAGCAGGGAAATAATAGAGATAACAATTTTTGAGCTGTCATGTGGGTGATGGGTGTTTGAAGGCTAATACATACCTCGGGACGTGCGATTAACGATTTTGTGAGTAGTGACTGGTTTCGTACATAATCCAGACCTAGGTACAGTTTTTGGTGTAATGCAATAGAACAAGTCAAAAAGAGAAGAGAATGGAAAGGAAGAGAAGCATCACAGATAGGGACTGCTGATCTTCGACTTTTGTTGGTGTCTGGTTTAATAGGAGTGTGTTTTATGATATTGCATGTTCTTTGCGCTGTGAGTGTTATAATATAGTGTTGAAAATCTAATTTCATAATATTTTCCTAGGTAAATTATCAAGTGATGGTTTTCAGGTCAAAATTGTGCTCGTTGTTAAGTGTAAAATTCTACATTAAATTCTACACTAAAAGCAGGGAGACCAGGTTACACGTGGAAAACAACAACCGAGAGGATCATGAACAAACTACCAAACATATTGGGAAAGAAAAGCAAAGGAGAAAAATAAAATGAATTCCACAAAGAAATCGCAGTGATATGTACTCTACCAGAACCAGAAACCCAGGAATCAGAAAACTTAGAAGAAGAAGAAGATTTGTGGAAGCAGAAATACAAAAAGAGGAGCACAAACATTCCACAGCATGACACAATGCGGCCACGCATTTTACATATACCTACAGACATATACTCTACCAGAAGCAGAAACGAAAGAATCAGACGACTCAGAAGAAGAAGACAATCTGTAGAAGCAGAAACACAAAAAAGAGGAGCATAAACATCACGAACACAATGCGGCAACGCATTTCAAAAACAACTACACTGCCCACCCCACACTCCTGTACCATGCGTCATGTGGCTCTCGCTGCTGACAACAAGCACGACCCAAATCCAACCCAGCATTGGAAACCGAGGAATCAGAAGACTCAAAAAAAGAAGGCGAACCAAAAACACAAAAAAGGGAGCTTAACGCTCCCTCACGATACAACGCGGTAACACATCTCACAAATACCTACACCTCCCATCCCACATTCCTTTACCGTGCGCCATGTGGCACTCGCTGCTGGCAACAAGCATGACTCTAGTCCAACCCAATCGTTGGGAGTGGCAGAAATGCCTACCGCACGCTGGTAAATCAATCAATTAATCAAACAGCAAACTAAAAATAGGCAGACCATGTTACACGTGGAAAACAACAATCGAGAGGATCATGAACAAACTGGGAAAGGACGAAACAAACATACATACAGAAACGGAGAAATCAGAAGTCTCAGAAGATGAAGAAGGCTTGTAAAAGCAGAAATACAAAAATAGGAGCACAAACAGCAGCGACACAACGCGGCAACATATCTCACAAGAAGACCCATAATAGGCAGAAGTCCAGAACCAAAGATACAAAAAATAAGGGAGCTTAAACGCTCCCTCACGACACAATGCGGTAACGCATCTCACAAATACCTACACCTCCCATCCCACATTCCTTTACCATGCGCCATGTGGCTCTCGCTGCTGGCAACAAGCATGACCTTAGTCCACCCAGCGTGGACGTAGCAGGCCCCGCTGTATAACCTGGGAGTGGCAGCAATGCCTACCGCACGCTGGTAAATCAATCAATCAATCAAAACAATCAAAGATATTTTTATAGTTATAAGGATGAGATCGTGAAAATCGCATTTTCTTATCATGATCTGATTGATCATATTTTCGAAAAAAATGCATACTAGTAAACGATGTTGTGTTTGAACATTCGAAAAATATACATTTTATTAAAATTAAAATTATTAAATTAAAATGATTTGAGATGTACTTTTTTTTTAATCCTCGTTACTACAACTTAATAAACCATAATAATCATGAAGTGTACATACTTTTCACCAGTTCTCAATGAAGAAGGAATTTTTTTGAAGGGCTTTTATTTTTTTCTATGTTGTTTATTGCGACGATTGAGTTTGGGCGTGATAATATATCTAAGCATATTTTTCCCATCCATCCTTTGCTTGTATTGTTTAAAATAAAAAAGCATCAGAAAGCTACAATTTCCATCTTTTAAATGAACCAACATTCATATAGATTGAACAAATTCTGATTTAGTGACAAATAATTCAGTGCGTCGGTGTCACAGTCAAGCGTATTCAAGCGCGTGTACGCATGGATCTCGCTCCGAGTTCTAACGTTACAATTGACTATTTTTTCCGGGAAAACCATGGCTTTAACGATAAATTTTGTTAAAATATTTTTTGTTCATAAATATGTGATCTATCCATCTGTATTTTTTATTTTTTTCTAGCTTGATTTAATTTCAAAATTTTGAAAAAATGGATGAGAAAAATTTTTTTCATATTTTTTTTTATGTTCTGCATCCGAGCGAAATGTAAACTTTTCAGGATATTGTTCTATACACATTCACGAACTCATTAAAAAAAAGTTTACTTAGTTTGCAAAATTTTGTGGGTAAATACCTTCATCGACTGGGCTAGTACATACACTTCCTAGTTCGTATATTGAAAAGAGATAAAAAGTAAAAGTATATCTGATAAAATTTCTGTCGTGTGAGGTTATGTTATTTGAAATTATTGCTAGTTATTGTTATTATTAATCACTGTACAGTGTATTAAGTCAATTTCGAAAATATGTGAAAGCAGAAAAAAAAAGCGGGAATAATTTCTCCTCAACTGAAAGAAGTTTATTTAAGGAATAAAATGAAATGCAATGGGTTCAGGACTACATAAATATGGTTCAGAATTGGTAGGAAGTTACAAAATGAAGTTACAAAATGGTGTACTAGTCTTCAATGTGGGAAAGCCCCTGCAAAATTTTAGACGGTTCTGAGGTAATTTAGTATATTAAATTATTAGTAAATTTGCGAAATACACTACTGATTTTGAGTAGGTCAGGAATAGGTCGACGTCCTTACTGGTGAAATAACTTATTGGAGTTGTTTACATTTCTTTAATTGGCATAAAAACTGAAGCAGGCATGTGCCGGCAAGCTCAGATCAAAGTACCGCGTTTTTTGCTTTCGGTCGAACAATCAGGACACCGCCGTGTTATTGTCGGGTTTAATTAAATATCTCTTATATCTAAGTAACAGTTATATCTGCTTGTTGTTCCAGAGTTCATTACCATAGGGTCAATGTCTTTTCGATTTATTTCGATTTATTTCGCTATTTTTGTAGTGTGATTTGATTAAAACCAAAAAGCCACTTCTATCCAGCTTTGCTGTGTCAATCCCAAGTCTGATAAAGTGATATGGTTGTACCGCGTACGTCAGATTAGTTAAAGTCATTGGCGGCGCATTTCTACAAAAAAATAAGGTAATTTTTTTGGTCATTTTTTTAATTTTTCATATTTTTAACTCCTTTCGGTGGGGACAACCTACTGTTAAATTTTCCGCATGTCATGGTAGATCACGTTGTATATATACGGATTAAATGCGAAATTGTGTCAACCGTGTACTATTTTCTTCATATCTTCCTTATTATTTATGAACGAAAGAAAGTGAAATATGCAATTTAATTTATTTAGATTGTATGGGCAACACATTTCTTCTGAAATTATTGATATTTTAATTTGATTGCTCGTAATTATTTTACA
Source organism: Rutpela maculata (assembly GCA_936432065.2). Taxonomy (NCBI): domain Eukaryota; kingdom Metazoa; phylum Arthropoda; class Insecta; order Coleoptera; family Cerambycidae; genus Rutpela; species Rutpela maculata. The sequence continues at coordinate 68,333,159 of OW386293.2, forward strand.
AGGATTCCCTGAAAATAGATATCGCTAGGCTAGACAAATATAGTTTATGTAAAGGGTACGTAGTAAGGTACTGACCAAGAAGTATAAACATAGAAGGAGTCCTCAATGAAACGCGAGCCAATCAAAACATAGCGCGCAAGATGATGTCTATATAGACATATTTAAATGTTAAATAAAAATGTCTAATACTTTACGGCCCCCAAATTAAACACTAAAAAAAAATTATAAAGTTCAACGAGATACTAAGAAAAATGCACAAGTATATAAATCAAATAAAATTTCTTACCAATCTCTCATGACTTCGGGCATATTGTTAAATACTGTCTACAGTGGCGCCACGGAATGCTTGCCGTCTTTGTGTAACCCTTCCTTTAACCCATCTTGTTTATCGTTATATCTCTTTTTGTGTACTGACTGCATTTTAACCTTTTTAATATTCCACGAAAGTCAAAATAAATCTTTATGCGTTATTAGCATAGATAGGGTTTTTAAAATCCGTTTGAAAATGATTAAGGTATTGACTCAATTACTGGACATTGGGCATTTAATATTCAATAATAAATGTAATAATATAAAGTAGAAGTTGTAGTGGTAGCTTTATTGTCAGTCGAATAATGATTATTGTACTTGATCTGAATTAATAAATAAACAATTTTATTGTCAACAGTGTTTTTATTCTTAAATTTTTCAGGACAAAAAAAGTGTGAATGACTAAATGTAAATGAATGATTTTAAGTATTTTCAATATATTTTTTTTTCTTCTTTAAAATGCTAAGAATCCTATCATGTAATTCAGCACTTCGTCAGTATTAGCTAGAAGAGTAGTTGTTTTGATTGGTTCTCCAATAATGTGTTTTTTAAAGTATTTATCTAACTAGTATATTAGCTTGCTCCGATTAGGGCAACAATATACAGAAAGTAGGTATTTTCATAATAAATAAAAAAGTGTGTAAGTTGTGATTTGCATAATACCTAAATAATATTCTCTATTCAGGATATCCTTGAATTTGTCAACAAGACTGATTGTATAAAATGGACTTACTTCACAGTTCACATGCTTAAAGTAAAGTTGTATACATTCTAAGTGATTCGACAGACAAATCTATTGCAGAAATGACTGAGGTTAGTTGTAGAGTAGTATCACTATGACAAGATGCTTATAATAAAAATGCGCAGAAACGAGTTTGTGCATGACCATTTATTCTAAGCCAATGAGAGAGAATTTAGTTAAATTCCAGGTCGATACCAGTGGCATCGGTAGCTTGTAGTAGAGTTGTGTTTACCGGGGGTGATAAAAAGTGATGTAACCCTACTTTCAGTGCGAAATGTCTTCAATTTTTTCCGCCGTCGCACAGTGGGGCAAATAGCTCATTTTTTGGACAAACGATAATTCCCAAGCCTGGATTTAATGAAACTTAAAATTTTTTTTTTAAACTATTCGTTATAAAATTGCCTTTAATTCTATCGAGCCCGAATTTTAAAATTTCAAAATTAAAGATGGCTAATACGATATCGCGGACATAAATTTTGAAAGTAAATTAAATTTTTATCAAAAGATTGTTTAAAATTATAAAAAATTGTTACTTGGGGGTTTTTTTGGTTTCTAATATCATTTCTGATCCCCGAATTTTGCGATTCAAAAAACCAAGATAGCGGATCCAATATGGCGGCCATAATATTTTTTAAAATGAAATGTACATGCACAAACTATTAAAAATTGTTACTTAGGACTTTTAAGGGTTTCTGATGGAGAATCTGGAATCTAAATTACGTAATATCGTAATCCAAAATGGCGAATCCAATATGGCGGCCATAATATTTTTTTAATTGACATGTAAATGCGCAAATTGTTAAAAATTGCTACATAAGGGTTTTAGTGATTGCTGATCATAAATCTGAAGTCCAAATTACGTAATATCGAAATCCAAGATGGCGGATCCAATATGGTATCCGTAAATTAAAAAAGAATGACAAATCAAGAAGGAGACTGTTAAAATTTGTTTTTCGGGGGTTTCGCAGTTTGCTAATCTCGTTTCGGATATTAAAATTTCGATATTTTGCGAACCAGAAAATTAAATTCAATTTGGCTGCCATAAATTTTTTTAAAATTATGATGTACATGCGAAAATAGTTAAAAATTGTTACTTGCAGGTTTTTGTGATTGCTGACTACGGATTCGTAATTTCGATGGCAGATTCGAATATGCCATCTTATAAAAAAATGAGATAACCAATTAAAAATGATGACATCTTTAAACCTAATTTTTAATAATTTGCGTATGTACATTTCATTTAAAAAAATATTATGGCCACCATATTGGATCCGCCATATTGAATCCGCCATCTTGGATTACGATATTACATAATTTAGACTTCATATTCATGGTCAGAAACCCTTAAAAACCCTAAGTAACAGTTTTTATCAATTTGCACATGTACATCTCATTTAAAAAAATATTATGGCCGCCATATTGGATCCGCTATCTTGGTTTTTTGAATCGCAAAATTCGGGGATAAGAAATGAGATTAGAAACCAAAAAAAAAAAACCCCAAGTAACAATTTTTTATAATTTTAAATTTTAAACAGTCTTTTGATAAAATTTTAATTTACTTTCAAAATTTATGTCCGCGATATTGGATTAGCCATTTTTAATTTTGAAATTTCAAAATTCGGGCTCGATAGAATTAAAGGCAATTTTATAACGAATAGTTAAAAAAAAAATTGAAGTTTCATTAATTCCAGGCTTGGGAATTATCGTTTGTCCAAAAAATGAGCTATTTGCCCCACTGTGCGTCGGGGAGCTGTTAGTAGGTCGGATGGCTGGCTCTATCATTCACTAACCCAATACCGAGGTATAACCAAATAAAACCTATTTCATTTTATTCAGGAGGTTTTTTAAAGAAAAAAAATATTTTGGTTTCTGGTTCTTGTACACACACTAAATCACATTTTTTTTCATCCCCTTTAATAAAGGGGGTGGTAATGGGGGTGGCTAATGCCAAATTTTTTTTTGAGACCTTAGCTTCTCTTGTCTATACTAAATATCAATTTTATGAACTCTTATCTGCTTGATTTACCTATTTACTCCAAATTTACCCCCCAACCCTTCGACGGAACAAGATGAAAATATAATCTAGTTCTAGATCTTGTTAAAGTACATATGTGTACCAAATTTCAAGTCAATATCTCAAACGGTTCCAGAGTAAACGTGCGTACAAAAAAAGTTACAGACCGACAGACAGACAGAAATTTTTTTTTCGCTCAAACTTGAAATCTCGACGTTTCATGACATTCTAAACCTATTTGAACAATAAAAATTTTTAAAAATTTTTTTGTCGTTACTATACTTCCACTGGATGTGGAAGTAAAATCATGCCAGCTAGTAAAGTTTTTACTTTGCTTCGTATATTTTAATATTTTCCATAAAATGTCAGAGGTAACCACATAATCAAAACAATTATTTGCCATGCTTTCACTAACTCGTAGAGGCTCTGAACGATTAGTTGGATTTTTGTACATAACTATATTTTTGTTTTCATGTAAACTGGAAGGGTTAAAATCGGTTAAAATTGGATAGACGATCTAAATATGCTTGTGTAAATAGGCTGTTCTTTTTTTTAAATAATACTATTCCTAGTGGGATTTTTACCATCTAGCCTGTCTTCGTTTTGATCAAAATTATCGCTGCGATAAATGTAATTGTTTTCTTCAGAACTTACTGGAGGAACTCCAGGTGGTATAAAAATGTCGTCACCAGTTTTTACTAATACGTGACTAGCTAAAGACGTTAAAAATGTACGTATTTCATCGTAGGAATAACCATAGCCAAAAGCGTATCATTAAGTTCTTTCTTCTGACGGCACGAAACACATGTAGTGATATGTAAAGGATTAAAAAAATGACCTAAGCTGATTGTTTTTTTTTTTCCATAAGTATTAATATAAATTCCATTACTATAGAAATAACGTTTAAATCAAATTTGTCTGTCCTGACATATTTAGTATCCACGACATAAATGTTTATAACAAATCTGAAACTTCTTGTTTACATTTATGTTCATTCAGATTAGTAGTCGTGTTTTTTTTATAGTTTTAAAACATCCAGCTATAGCTTCTCTTAAGATACCGGCAGCTTTATCAGGAATTGTCAATTCATTCTCATGAACCAAGTTTTCTTCGCCTGATTCACTTGTGACTGACAACAAAAATTCTTTTAGCTTTATTATCACTTGAATGAACTGTTGTTGTATTTCTTTGTGTTCACAAAACACTTTGTTTGCTTAAATGCTTTTCTAATCTCTTTCTTATATTTCCACTGCTATAATAATCTAATTTTTCTTCCGTCATTTCTTCAAATATATCATTAAGGCGTGTTTTTAGAAATATTAGATTCTTTTTTGCAAAACAGCAAGATAAACCTCCTTAAATAAAATATTTAACGCTACTTTAAATTCATTTTTTTCTTTCAGTTGTTTAGTTTGTACACATTTAATTTTTTTTTTGCTAATATATTTTGCATAATAAATTTTATGATAATTTCCATTAGCCCAAATAAATCTGAATAAATGTGTAACCTGCCTTGTATTTCTGTATCACAATGCGACACTGCAGCTTTAATATATATTTTTTTCTAGTTTCCGCACCCGTTCCTGTACAAACTGGTACTTAAAGATGTTCATAATTTATTCTTAATTTGTCTGGATTTTCCACAAATCAGACAATGCCATTTTATTTTAAACTGATTTTTTTTCTTTATTATAACTACATGAAGGCTCACTTGCATTTTTTTATCGCGTTACTAATATCAGAGACAATACGTATTATCTTTGCTAATGTTATTTATTACAAAAAGATGTCAGACAAGAATAATGAAATCGGTATCGAAGGGTGTGCAAATAAGTGCCCACCACTTTGTTTTATAAAAATTTTAATGAAATTGCATATTTTCTTTCATTTGCACAATTAATAATAGACCTGATGCCAGTAACAGTTGGTTTTTTACCATTAGATTTTCACTGCTTTCAGCAGTTTCGTAAAACAAACATGTAGTTTTTCTCCATTGATAAAAATGAATCTACAATATACATAAACTGTAATAGCCTACATGTAAGTAAAATAGTATATACTTATTAATATTTATCCAGGCAATAATGAGGCCAGCAGCCGATACGTTTCTTGATGGGGCGAGAAAGTAGCGGGGGCGGGAAAGGAAGCCTCGCGTCTTCGTCGCCGTACTGTGCTTCGTTGTGTTTCAAGGGCTGTAACGCTTTTAGTTAAGAAATTAGATCCAGCATTAATCGAGACAAAATGAAGCCTATTAAATTTGTCAGTTTTTGGTGAAAGAAAAAATTGAATCGTTATATAAGAGAGTTATGGCGAGTTAAGAATTAGAAAAATGTTGCTGATTTGTGTATCTTTTTGAATTTTGCTAGTTTTTTTATGTTAATTTTTTAATTATTGCAATAAATTATACTTCAAATTAAAAAGCAATGTTTATTTGTCAAAACCAAAAAAAAAATTGTATTTTTATCTGTTTTAGTTCTAAAGTTATATTTGATTAAATCTTAAATTTCTAAATTTCTTTTTTTTTAGTTTTTTTCTTATATCTTCGGTCTCGACCAATGGAGAGTGTCGTCAATTTTGATTTCCTATGTAAAATAACATGCTTTAATAAGTAGTGAAGGTCCCATCTGGTTATACTTCAGTATTGGGTAGGTCAAGAAAGAGAAGGCTTTTCGCGCTCTGCCCGACGGGCTATGTGTAAACTATGAAAACACCAGAGTTGGGCAAGTTTTAATTTACTCCATTAGAGAGCTCCTCGATCATGAAAATGTTATTGCAATTACAGATCTTTATTTTCCAGATGACGTTATACCACTGGTAAAAATATTCGTACACATTGGCTCAGATCTGAGCATCCTCTCATAATAATGTTACTTTATGTAATTACTACACGAGAATAATACATGGGAAGAAGAGAATGGCCTATCATTCGAACTGGAGAAGAACAGAGTGAAGTAGAATTTTGTTTGCTGCTGACCGTCTGCCAGCCTTGAGCACGCCGATCTGGGTACGCGACCCAAAATGTTTTTTCTATATTCTTATTAGAGAGGTATAAATTCGAGACGGAAACTGTTATTATTCAGATGGACACTTCAAGCATTAAACAATTACTAGTCATGTTATTATTCAATATAGAATCCAGAGTTTAAAAGAAGAAGAGTAAGACAAAAACTCTTATTTTGGCTATTAGGGACTATATTTTTTTATTTTTAAAAAGTGCTATGTATTAACTTATAAATTTTCCTATTTACTTCTTCGATAATCATCTCTTACAAGGTGAGTCAGTGGTGTACTGAACTGTGAGGACCATTGCGTAGGTGTAATCCTCAATCAAGAACATAGCGAGGAATTATGGTGTCGATATTCTTTTTTCTATATTCATTTTACTGCCACAAGGACATAGTCAAACTTTGATTAATATTTTGGGGCCAGTGGTGTACGAACTACAGTCTCGTGGTATTAATAGCCACTTTTCGGTATCATTTTCACTGTCTTTGGAACCTGCCGAAAAGATTTTTAAGTGCATATTATAACTAGACAGTCGATGTTCAAACAGAATTTTGGAGACCGAGGGATCGCAATTGCCAAAATACCGTCTGTGACGAAACACAACGCCGAACCGTATAATGTTGATCGCAGATTCAACAGGCACTCAAGAAATGTCGGCGCTTTTGACCCATCATCAAATACGCCCCATCGCAAAGCCAAAGATGCCGACATTTTTTGAGTGCCTGTTAAATCTGCGGTTTACTTTACCACCTACTACTATTTTTGCTTTAATTTTAAATCTGTTGGAGATAATTAAAGAGCTATTTTACTCCTAGCTCGAATAGTACCTGGTAATTTATTGGTATTAATTACTAGTTTTATTTTCAGTGCGAGGTAATAATTCGTACATTTGAAACACTCACTGTGAGAGGAATTATTACTTTGTGGTTTTGGGTAGTTAATTAATACCTACCTAATAATAGCTACCGTTAATACTAGGGTATTTAATATTCAATTTTTAATTTTCTGCATTGTACATATTTCTGTCATACTGCATATTAATATTTATTATGTTGTACCCAGTATTCTGAATTAATTTGGATATATTTTTATTTTCTTTGATTCGTGTTGTGCTTTCCAAGAATACTAAAATGACTATATAAAAGTTACAAAAGTTAGTAGCTGCTCATCATAAAAAGTAACCAGCAAATTGTGTATTTAAAGACCTTCACTATAGCTATCTGTGACTTTGTGCAGAAAATGGTTTTCACACTTTAACTGCGAAACTGGCGTTCGGGGCATAAACCGATTGTACTAAAGAGAATGCAGCTTTGCATCACCGTCAATAAAGAGCGATGCACTATTATTTATTTATTTATTTGAATACACCATCCAACAGCCGAGCCCAATTATGAGATGGGAAAATACATTTTACAATAATAATACATTGGATAAATTAATTATACATTATACTTAACACATATTAAAATAATTAAATTAAAACTATCTATACATATATCATACTTTATATATAAAACAGTGTATTATACCTTACTTATGTATTTGATGCATATCAAGTGTTATTTATTATATATTATATATTTTTACAGAGTACAAGTCTATTGCTGCGTTTATGTCATTCCTTAGTAAACAGTTGAAATCATACTGAAGTATTGATTTAAACTGGAATTGAAATTATCAACTTGATCACCGACAGTATTATATAACTATCATAGAATAGATAGGAGACATTTTGAGGATATTTGCACGATTTGTGGGACAGTAGAATAGAACATTTTGACGGGCTTCCAATCTAGGTACTCTAAAATTAATTTTTGACAATAGCTCAGGGCAGTTAAATTATTTATGGATTAGTTTATACAAGAATACTAAAATGATCACCCTCCTTCTATTCCCCAAGGACTTCATGTTTAGATTTATCAATAACAGTGTATTTGGGTATCCCCGTTCTGGATAATAATTATCTGCCTTGAAAACTAAGTACTTCATAAACCTTCGTTGAATCTTTTCCAGTGACAGTGAATGAATATTATAAATCGGATCCCAAGTATCGCACCATACTCAAGTTTTGAACGTACAAGTGAGTAATACAATGTCTGAAGTGCTTCTACATTAGAATTTTTTTTTACAGTTTCTTAATATAAATCCTAGAGACTTAAGTGCCGAATGTGTTTATGCATCCATGTGCTTTCTGAAATCCAGTTTAGAGTCAAATAAAATACCTAAGTCTTTTGTTGTTTGATTTCTTATCAACTCTGTGTTGTTAAATGTATACGAGAACTCGATAGTATTCATTTTCCGCGTATACGATATAACCTTACATTGTGAAACGTTCATTTCCAATTTGTTAGCGGTACACCTTACTTCCACTTTGTATAACTCCTGTTGTAACGTTGTGCAATCGTCCATATTGTTAATATTACAATATATTTTGAGATCATCGGCAAATAAAAGTTTTTCGCATTCTAATTCCTTACATAAATCGTTTATAAATAAACTGAATAAAAGTGGTTCCAAGTTTGATCCTTGTGGCACCCCTGCAAGATAAGTATTCGACTTAAATCCATTATACTGGACATAGTGCAACCTATTTTCTAAGTGGGATTTAAAGAAATTCAACAATAACTCATTAAAACCAAAGTGATTTAATTTTTCTATTAGCAATTTGTGATCTATGCGATCAAAGGCTTTAGAGAAATCGGTATACAAAACGTCAACTTGACCTCTATTATCTAGAGATTCTGGGATAAACTGTGTTAAACAGGCCAAAGGGTCTCGCCGGTTAAGTATATGGAATTGGGCCCAGCGGCTTATTGGGCTATTCATTCACATGAATGTTGCTTAAGACTAGGAATGCTCAATAAAATATATAATAAACCTCTATCCCCTATATTAGCAGAGTTATGGGGGTAACAACTTTAAAATTAATTTTTTTCAAAACTATTGAAGATAATTAATTGAAATTAATAGAAGACGTTGATATAAAACAGCTTTATATTTCACATTTTTTTTACATTCCTATTACGTCATTTAGTATCTAAAAAAAATAATTTAATTTTTGAGGGTGCTGCTTTTATATCAACCCTAGAAAAAAATTTTTGGTACAAAAGTTATGTAATTTTTTTCGTAGAATCAGAATAGGGCATCAAAACTGGAGAGTGCCATTAAAAATTCAAAAGTTACCCCCACCCCAAGCTCATCAGGGAGGTGGAAAATTATTCTACCCAAAAGATGCCCCCCTCTGAACGGAACAACTTTTGTCTGAAACATTTTTCGCTGTGGATTAATTAAAATGGCCTAACCATATTATCTAATAAAATCAATACTTCTGAAGTAAAAAAAAATAATTGAGAGCCAAGCTAAAAGTAGTAGCATATTTTTTTGATTATTAGCTTCCAAATGAGTAGGAATTAAGTGGTCTAGGTCTTTGCATTTAAATTTTTTTTGTGTGCCTGTGTTCATTACCTAGATTTATATTTTTAAGCATCTTCTCCCAATTTGACCTTGAAGTAATTTTTACACACGATAAATATGTTAGTGTTAAATAATATATATATTTTTTGGTAGGTGTCACAGCACCCAAATTTTTTTTTATATATATATATATATATATATATATATATATATACTAAATGACGTAATGTAAAAAAAATGTGAAATATAGAGCTATTTTATATCAACATCTCCTATTAATTTCAATTAATTATCTTCAATAAAAAAATTAATTTTAAAGTTGAGGGTTGTTACCCCCATAACTCTGCTAATATAGGGGATAGAGGTTTATTATGTATTTTATTGGGCATTCCTAGTCATAAGCAACATTCACGGGAATGAATAGCCCAATAAGCCGCTGGGCCCAATTCCATATACTTAACCGGTGAGACCCTTTGTTGAGGTCGAGCGTTTTTCCATAAAGCTGTGTTGACGACTAGAAATTGAATTTTTTACACCAGAATAAATCGTAGCATAGATTGCCACCTCGAATACCTTCGCGAAATTGGGCAGAATTGATATACCCTATGTCTGCCTATTTCCACATTTGTAAAAAGAACACACTTTGGCTAGCTTCCAACATTCAGGAAAAGTAGAGATTATTATGCAGTATTAAATAGATGGCACTGTGAACATATTCGTGCAATCTTTGATTAAAAAGCTAGGAACCTGATCATGTCCCGATGTCATTTTATTTTTTAATCTTTTTATGGCTATTTTTATATCTGGTTCTGATAATTGATTATACACGGCAGATTACTTACGATATCAGGAGCTGGTATAGCGTCAGATAGCGGTAAATAAACACTTTTAAAAAATTGACTGAAATTATCTATGTTTTGCAGGTTCTCAATTTCTTCACCATTTGTATACATTCTGCCAGGTATTGTGGTAGTACCTTTTTTTGTTATTTATGTAAGACCAGAAATGTTTAGGGTCAACTATCAAAGCATTTTCCACATTTTCTAAATAATCATTATATGCTTCCTTGACCTGTAGATTTTCGTCGACCTTACGCGCTTGTACTCTTCTAATGAGTTTATATCATTATATTTTTTGTAGTTTTTGCGGTACTTATCTTTCTCTTTTATGTTTCTTATTATTTCGTTTGTATACCTAACAAGTACCATTATGTAAAAAACAGACTTTATTATGTTATTAAATTATTTGAAAAAAAAAATGAAGGTAGCATAAAGTTCCACTCACCTGAAAAAAGCTCTAAAAACTTCTCCACACCATAGTTGCTTGGAAATCTGTAAAGCGGATCTTTTAAAGCTTCAACAGTATGGACTTTGATTCTTTTTACCATAAATGTAATATTATCACTCTTGCCATCTTGATTAAAATCTAAAACCAAGAGAGAAAATATAATAATTTTCTAACTTCAGTCAGGATTGGATTATTAAAACTGCTTGTGAATATAAGTCAGATTAAGTATAGCACTTAAAATAAGATTAAACAGAGGAATTTGTTACAAAGAGTTTAGTTTTAAAAATGTCACTTAATCACACCAACAGCTTTGAGAACTTCCTTTTGCTTACTTTAAAACCAATAGCGAAGGCTTCAAAATGGAATTTTTTTGTGTATTTGAATAAATAATTTATTTTCTATTATCTCCAACAAATTCTCAGCTCGACTCTACTTACACTTGCAGTGTATAAAACAAACTGAAAGCAATTTGTTTATTGCTGAATCAATTACAAGGTACGTCTATAGGTCATAATTAAAATAAACGATGTTCCTCCTAAACGCCAGAAAAAGTTCATCATGAATATCAATATCTCTGAAATTCCCTTGATGAAAATCGCTCCTTTGTTCATTTACTGGCCGGTGTTCATTCTCTACGCGATCTACCCTAAAATCGTTATAAATGCTGGTATTTCTATTTCTTAAAGCTGCTTCCTAATTTGAATTTAAGATCAAGATCACACAGAGGAACCAGTAGCTTGAGATATATATATATATATATATATATATATATATATATATATGTATGTTATATAAAATTATACGCTTATTACCAAGACTTAGTCGTAGCAAACCTTCACAGGCATATTATATTACATGATAACGACTTCTCTTATTAATTGCTTATCTTCAAGATATCATATTACACCTTTGTTTCTCATAACTTGTGCAGACTGCAGAACTGCAATTCCTTTGTTATATATTTTGCTTACTCAGGTTCTGTATGTTATAAATATGACTAAACACGCTTTGTTGAATCAGTTATTAAACTCAGTTAGAATGCAACACTTCTAATTTATTATTATATTCCTTCTCCAAGAGCCAACGTTGGCTCCATTAAATAAATAAATCTTTTTTAAAAAGTCATTCATGTGAACCGTGATCTAACATATATATATGAAGTGTTGGTGTACCTCCGGGTGTTTTCCCACGTAGTTGATAGGCTCCTGCCGGAGCCATTGTTGTCTAAACGACGTTTCGGCAGAATCTCATCTGCCATCTTCAGGTTCTCGCTGAAAGCTGCCTACTGCTGCTCCTTGTTCGAGCAACGAGGAGCAGCCTAACTCAACCACAACTACAATTTGTCACGTTAGAGGAGGCAGATCTCCGTATTATGCCCCATATTAAACATGCAACAAACAGAGAGTATCAGAGAGTGACGGTACTTATTACCAGTCTCCATCGCTAAAAATATCGACCATCGATAACTTTATCGAGTTTGTCCTAAAAGTCAATTACAGATCGATAAATTCCACCGAGAGCGATTAATTTATATCTACTCGATAATAATGTAGTGAACTTAGCTCAAAATAATATGTAAAAAGAATTATTTTTACCGATGCCATAAAGTTTATACAGACGAGTAGATATAATGGGTTAAACAGGGTCGATAATTTTATCGACTGAACTGGTAATAGCACCGTTTGTGTGATAAGGACTACTTCCATTCAAAATTTCAGCCAAATCGGTTGAGATCTGATCAAGATAGCCGAAATTAGGTTTTCTCAGTTTTTTTTCATATATATATATATATATATATATATATATATATATATATATATATATATATATATATATATAAGTGACGGTGAGAGGTAAACTCTCAAATGGCCAGATGCTACTATATGTCGGACAATTGTCACTGGCGTATAGCGACTTGCTTTTTTGCAAGTACCAAGAGCGGCGACCTCTAGCCTATATACTCACTGTTTATGAAATAGGATTTGAAGGAAACAACTACTCAGCGGGCAAATACCCCGACCTGCATTGAATTACACCTTCAAATCGTGATCAGTAACCAACTATCATTTGTCTGTTCCTAACCAGACATAGACCGGTTTCGAACTTATTATGTTCTCCTCAGTATGCCATAGGTCATGGAACAGACAAATGATAGTGGTCAACTTGACTGGGTATAAGACTAGCAAGTTGACCACTATCATTTGTCTGTTCCATGACCTATGGCATACTGAGGAGAACATAATAAGTTCGAAACCGGTCTATGTCTGGTTAGGAACAGACAAATGATAGTGGGTTACTGATCACGATTTGAAGGTGTAATTCAATGCAGGTCGGGGTATTTGCCCGCTGAGTAGTTGTTTCCTTCAAATCCTATTTCATATATATATATATATATATATATATATATATATATATATATATATATATATATATATATATATATATATATATATATATATATATATATATATATATATATATATATATATATATATATATATATATATATATATATATATATATATATATATATATATATATATCAGGAGGGGGGATGGTCAGATATCTTCCCCAAATCTTCCAGATATCTTCCCCAAATTTAAACTGAAGGTTCCTTTAATATTGAGAATAAAAGGATACCATTTTCTTTTCTTAACTAGTTGTTTAAGTGATAAAAAAAAAAATTAAAACCACAAATTTGACCTTTAAAATATCCAAAATACCCCTTTTCGGCCAAAAAAGCATGGTTCCACCCCTTTTTGGAAATTAAAATTTTAGGGTTTTATTATACTCGTCATGACAAACAATTTCCGCAGGGTCTGCATCCATCTTAAAAATTTTCCCAATCCTTTCCTAAACCGACTCCACTATTAAGCTGCATTTTCTATATATTTATTTAATTTTTCCTGATTACTCTTAAGGTCAAACATTCTAATAACGATTCTAATAAATATTAAAACGCAATATTACACAACACTTTTAATTAAAATTTTTAACTTACGTTTTTGTCTGTTTGGTCATATAATTTACTTTATCATAAAAATAATTAGAAAAGTAATTGCTAATTCCTTTTTTAAAGACACGTACTTTGTAATTGTAATTAGTTCCTTTTTTAAAAAAGTAATTTGTAATTGTAATTATTTTTAAATTACAAGTAATTACCCAGCTCTGTTATATATGCACATTAATACTATGTACATACAAGCAAAGGAAAAAGAAAATAATTGCAAGAAACATTAGAATGTTTCTTGGTACTAGTTAGATAGCAATAAAAGCTTTATACAAATAATTATTAAGAAACGTCAGCCAATAAAAAATCAGAATAGCACATTTCTGAAAATCAGCAACGTACACTATTTTTTTTATGTTTTTACAAGTAAAGAAAGCTTCCTTTACCTTGACACGGTAAAATAATATAGAAGCGTTTTTTTACCCCATTTTTGAGAATTCATCCCCTTTAAAAGCAGCAGTTTTCAGGTGACTGACTTTATTGTTTGCGAAACATTTGATACACAACATTTGTACACCGACAATTTTTAGTATATCATAAGTTAATTAAAAAAAATTAAATTGCAAAATACGCAGACATAGATTTCAGCCGACTGCATTTATATGAATGTCATATTGACAAGCAACGTTTAAAACAAGTGGCTGACGCAATAAAATTATATAGGAGCGTTTCTTTTATTGTATTTTTAATTATTAATTGTTATTTAAAAACTCCGTAATTGCTGAAATGGTTTTTCCAGCTTTTTATTATGACACTTTTCAACTTCAGTCACACAATAAGATCATATACAATTTTATGCCACCAGCTCCCTGGCTATAAATACTATTGTCAAATTGTGAAATTCGCAAGAGAAAACAAATAATGTTGTTTACTTAAGCAAACGGCCAACGTAGTTTGAAACCTCAAAGCTGAAAGCAAATCCGTGTAGTTGCAAATCTCCAATCAAGTAGCACAATTGTCTCCTACTACATAAATATTGTATCTCAACTCCAGGCAAGACGGTTTCGGGTAAATTTAGATTAAACAACTTCGTATCGTTGTATGTAAACTGATACCGATACCTTCCATTTATTCAGACAATTTCAATATTTGTTTGTTTGTTGGTGTTTAATCCTAATACGAAGCCATAATATAGCTATTGTCGGTGTAGACTTTCTCACGGCTGTAATTTAATAAATGGTGGTTTGCAGATATTTCGCTATTGTGTATTCGATTTAAAGAGTTCTGCTATCGTGATCTAATGTGGTCCAAAACACTGGACACTCTAACCTTTGGTCGTCCACCACTTTTCAAAGCACACATTTTATACTTCAACATCTCATCTTAGTCCTCCGAAATCGTATGGAGTGCATTGGGCAAGATCAAATAATCATTGTAGAAGAAAATTGTTGAATGCAGTGGTAAGATGGTTACCCAACAGAACCTATCATTGTTTGTTAATACATATTTAATAAAAATTGAACTACTGCTTGTGCTAAAAATTATTGTTATGAACATATGGCAAAGAAAATATATTAGTTCTTATTAAACATATATATCTACAGTTTAACCTCTTGAGCATCTCATTCTGACTTCTATCGTTAGAACGTTATTGGAATATAAATGTTGTGTATCACATCACTGTTATTAGCCATCTGTCTTATACAGATGAATAACAACTAACATTTTACGGATAACCTACTACAAATTATTGCAAATAAAATATCACAGATAATATTACTCCTGGAGAGATTTGTGCTGTTGTTAAAACCAGCCTCATGTAGCATCACGTATGTTAGCTTTAGCATTATTCTGTTTCCCAAAAAATCCCAGGATCATTTGACTCGTAGGCGACAATCAATTATATTTGATTTTCGAACCCTCATTTATACAAATAAATGTTGAAATTAAATTAATTAAAACATTATTTAACACCATAAATAGGACCAAAGAAGGAATCATTGCTAAAAAACTACTCAAATAAAATCTTTTTCCATAACCGCTGTTCATCGAGAATATTTGCACATGGCTAATATACAGCATGAACCACGCTATTGTTTATTTTTAAATTCTTTTTAAGTTGGACTTAAATTAAAGCTGAAATCTTACTGCTAATAATCATGTATTCATGAAAGTTTCTCTACTTAACCGATTATACCGATTGACAGTGGGATCGGTAGCCAGAAAATTTGGTCAAAATACCTAATTTTCACATTTAAGAAATGTCTATACGAAATAATAATACAACCGCTGAGCATACTTCTGTATGTCATTCATTTACCAGAGGTTCATCCATTTGGATATTGTTGGTAATTGACCAGTGATTAAAAAAATTGGGTGATGGTCTGTGCGAGTGGCTATTTTGGAAAATCGACGCCATCGTTGATTCTCATTGAAAATGCACTGCATAGGCATGTGAGGTGTCATTTTGCATGTTTTTTAGGGTGCTGAACACGTTCCCGATAGTATAAATACTAAAAAGTGGTTACTAATCATTATTTAGTAAGATAGATACGAATCTACATCTTTTATTTCTATACTAAACAGATTTACATTGTTTTATAAAACACGAAGTAATATAATATGAATAAATCAGTGACATCACTAGTTTAGGTATATGAGATGACTAATATATAACAAAAAACAATATATATATAATATAATTATATCTATAATTTTAAACAGCAGATGTAATAACTTACGTTGCAATATTAGAGTACTTATTACGACAATCAATAATGGCTACATTTCTGCAATAATAGTAAATGCAACAAGATATTCCATCTGAAAAATATAAACATGAATCTCTTGCACACTTTAGAGATAAGCAACTAGGCACAAGTTCGTTGCTGGGAGGAAACAGTGAAGTTGTACATGAGGGCTGTAAACAATCACCTACATCTTCGTAACCAAACTGTATAGAATCAAGTTGCGTGATGCCATCGTTTAAACATGTTATATGTAAATGTGTCTTCTAATTGGTGTACTGGTTGGTGGGAGATCTTCTATGGAAATGTTTTTCCCATGTGTATCAAGAAACATTCGTAATTCGTCTATTGTTTTACAAACTGATTCTTTTCAAAACTTGTACGAGATATTTTTCTGCTAATTGTATCGACTGCTCCACTATTTTACTAGCAGGAATTTCGAAGTTTGTGAAAAATGCTTCGAGTGTACTTGCCATTCCAGCATGTTTTGTACCTACTTTGCTAGTGATTCTTGAAGGTAGTCCAATAATATAACAGAAGAACCAGAACGACTGTATCATTCGATAAGTACCGTCACTCTCTGATACTCTCTGTTTGTTGCATGTTTAATATGGGGCATAATACGGAGATCTGCCTCCTCTAACGTGACAAATTGTAGTTGTGGTTGAGTTAGGCTGCTCCTCGTTGCTCGAACGAGGAGCAGCAGTAGGCAGCTTCCAGCGAGAACCTGAAGATGGCAGATGAGATTCTGCCGAAACGTCGTTTAGACAACAATGGCTCCGGCATGAGCCTATCACGTGGGAAACACCCGGAGGTACACCAACACTTCATATATATAGGTATATATATATATTATATATATATATATATATGTTAGATCACGGTTCACATGAATGACTTTTTAAAAAAGGTTTATTTATTTAATGGAGCCAACGTTGGCTCTTGAAGAAGGAATAATACAATAAATTAGAAGTGTTGCATTCTAACTGAGTTTAATAACTGATTCAACAAAGCGTGTTTAGTCATATTTATAACATACAGAACCTGAGTAAGCAAAATATATAACAAAGGAATTGCAGTTCTGCAGTCTGCACAAGTTATGAGAAACAAAGGTGTAATATGATATCTTGAAGATAAGCAATTAATAAGAGAAGCTGTTATCGTGAAATACGATATACCTGTGAAGGTTTATTATGGCTAAGTCGCAATAAGATAGCGTGTAATATTATATAACAACTTCCCCCTTAATAAAAAAGTTGATGTTATGCAGCAACTTTTGAAAATTGTTAAAACGTTAAATGAATATAATGCAAAAATAAATTGAAACAATGTTGAATGAATACAAAGCAAAATAATAAAATAATGTAAAAGTTAAAATTGGTAAGCGATAATAAAACATTACATAACGTAATAAGGATAAAATACAATAGTCTAAATTAATAGACAAGGGTAAAACTCCACATGAAAGTCTATGTTAACTCGATGTCCTCTTCTTCTTGAGGTCTAATACCGGGTCGCTTTCTTGGAGGGATCAGTCTAGGAAATTTGGTAAATACTCTGCTTCGCTCTGAAGGAGGTGAAGGAGGGTTATCCGTTGAGGGTTGGATTCGCAATGCTCCACATCTTCTTCTTCTGCATTTACAAGTTATGTAAAGTAGAACCAATAGAATGATGAGAGTGATTATGAAGTATGTGAACCAAGATACATGTTTGGTCACAAAAGGTTCGTTTATGAGGTCGTCTAGGTCTTTGGAATATTGCTCTAGTTTGTTTTTAGCAATATCTAAATCTTCTACGTCGAGACTGTTTAATTTAAGCGGTTTTAATTTTGGGATTTCGATTTTGTCGGGCATGTGATTGCAGCATTCAAAAGGAATTTGGATTGGATGTGAATTGTCCTTAATTTCGGAAAAGTCTTTAGCACTGGCTTGTATTCGAGTAATGCCTGCATAGGCGTAACATCCTGGTTGTAGTTTTATGATGGAATTTTTGTTAATTAGCTCTGTTATGGATTCTCTCTTCGGGCAGTTGATGGTAATGTGAAGTGGTTCGGAATTAATTACTAGCCATGTGTTGTCTTCAAGTTCTTGGACGTTGTATCCTTGACTAATGATGAAGGAAGTTTGACAATTTTCTGGGAGTTTCGGCAATGGTTTTAATATTCTAGCTTCACAAATGGCATTTTGGTCGATAGGATAAGCAAACAGGTTCGAACATAGTTTGGTTCCAAAATAAAGTGGTTTGCATTCTTTCAAATTTTGTATAGGTATGTACATTAAAGAATCATCGTCTCTCGCGATAAACTTTTGTGAAATAGATAAAAAGTGATGTAGACCAGTTCTGTTATCAATTATAGGTATAGGGTACAGACGAAAGGTGTTGTAATTTTGAGGTTCAATGAGAGGTATTGTTAAAACAAATATTAAGTTAGAATCTAGTTGAAAAGCTTTTAGTTCAATAATATCCAGATATTGAGCAACTGCTGATAGTTTAATTGGAAGAGGTAAATTGTTCCTTCGCAAACTCTGTGAAATCTCTTGTAACGCCGTTACTAAGTGATCAGGTGTTATGATTGATGAATGAATAATTCCTAATCTGGCAAATGTTATTGAATTTAAAATATCGTTTAGATTGTCTTCGATGTACAAATAGCTGGCCATTAGTTGTTCGGAAATGTATAGAAATTTTAGTTTTATTTCGGCAGCTTGGATCGTTTGAGTCATAGTTTGAATTGTGTGCTCGATTTCTTTGATATCTTTGTTAAATGTTTCCTCATCAATTTGTAATTTTTGTATAGTTGAGTTGAAATTTTTGATAACAGAAGTTGTAACTGAGATTTGATTTTTGATTAAGTTTTCTAATTGATGTTCGTCATTATTTAATTTATTTATACAGTTAGTGTAGTACTCGCCATCTTCGGCGTCTAAGTTTCCGGTAATTGATTTGAATATTGTTCCGAAACCGTTAAGTATTCCGCGTTTATATCTCTTTGTGTCTGAAAAGACTTCGTCAAATTTCGTTTTTATTGAACTAGCTATTTGCATTAAAAGGTTAAACTCTGTTTTAACTTCGCTTCTAAACAGGATTGATTTTTGATCAGCACCATCGAGGGTGTTCAAGATTCTGTCTAAATTATTTTGATTCTTGTCAAAAGCTAGTTTGAGGGATGAAATATTTTTATGCACTAGTAGAGTCCATTTGTCATTTGTCACCACGATGTCCGTGTCTTGGTGATAGTATACACCAACAGTGTTATTGATCGGGGTAATTTTGTATTGACAGAGTGCTGATCCGAACAGCAGGAGAAACCTGAAAATAAATTTAATTTTCAGTATATGGTTTCATTCTATCAAAATTTACTTTAGTCTCTTGTTTTGTTTCGAGATTTAATAGGGTAGCAGAATTTTGAAAAATTTCTTTTATTTTAAAGGGACCGTTAAATTTGTTTTGTAGTTTGTTCTTAATTTGTGATTCTTTTACATAAACTAAGTCACCTATTTTGTATTCAGGTCGTTTTTGGGGAATATTTCTGTCGAAGCGAACTTTTGCTTTCTCTTTTTGAGATTGTGTTCGACTACGGGCTATTTTATAGTAGTGGGATATTCTATTGTTTAAATCTCTAACGTATTTAGTTATTAATTCTTTTTGGTTGTACAAAGTTTCGGGTGGTCTGTTAGATGTATGACCAAAGATAAGTTCATATGGGGTAAAACCGTGTGTTTTATTTACCGAATTGTTATAGCATATTACTGCATATGGTAAAATCGTGAAAGGATGTTCGTTTGGGTTTTCAGTTTTGTGGATTCTTATCATTTCGGCTAAAGTAGCATGAAATCTTTCTATGGATCCGTTCGATTGGGGATGTCCTACGCTTGAATAAGTTAATTTTATGTCGTAGAGGGTGCAGAGATCTTTGAGCAAGCGGTTGTCAAATTCGCCACCGTAATCGCAATGGATTCTTAATGGGGTACCATAATGTTGGAAATATAACAACAAAGTGTTTACGACAGATTTTGCTGATTTATCCGGGACTGCATATGCTTGCGTGAATTTAGTTAATTCGTCGCGAATGGTTAAAGCATAATTTCGAGTAGGGAATTCAAATAAATCGATATTGATTCTTTCGAATGGTGTTCTTGGGGTTTCTGTGACTACTAGAGGGTTATTAAGGTTTTTCCGGCATACTTTAGTTTTTTGGCAAGTTTCGCAATTTTTTATAAAATTTTCAACGTCTTTAGTTAGACCTTGCCAAGTGTATTTTTCTCTAATTCTTCGAATAGTTTCGTTTATTCCGCGGTGTAGATTATTTTTACCAAAATGATTTTGCTCCAATATAATTGGAATTTCGTCTTCGTCGGCAGTTCTGACGATATCTTGACAAATTACTACTTTTAGGTCTTTTTCCGCAAAAATGAATGATAGGATTTCAAGTATGGGAAGGTCTAAATTATTTTCGACAAAGTATGTCTTAGAGAGATCTAGAACATCTTGATTTTTAAATAGTACCAAAAATAGATGTTCAATTACAGATTCGATATCAAAAGGTAGAGGGATGATAAAATATCTCCTATGTCTGACTGTTTTGCTTGATACAATATTGATTTTATCGTTATGAAATTCGGGGTTTTCTTCGAATATGTCCTCGATAATTTTGTGATGTAGGTCTTGTAAGTTGTTTTGTTGGAAAAAGGTTATAATATCTTTATGTTCTCGATACAAAAGTTGTTTGTTCGAGGCTTTGATTTTCGAATAGTCAATTAAAGATGTTGTTTTATATAAGTTGGCGAAAGTTTCAAATTCTTGGGAAATCTGTTCGTTAGTGATTTCGTTATTATCGTCTGGGTTTTCGTCGTCGTCTGACTCTTCGTTGTTCGCGGCTAGAACCTTTGAATAGAATTTGGAACATTCAGAAAAATGATTAATTTTGATTCTGGAAAGTGCATCCGCGTTCTTATTGATTTTGCCGGGTTTATAAATTATTTCGTAATCGTACTCTTCTAATTTGAGTCGCCAACGAGCAAGTCTACTTCCTGGATCTTTTATAGAGAATAGCCAGGTGAGTGGTCTGTGGTCGGTGACAAGTTTGAACTTTCTACCGTACAGGTATGGTCTAAAGTGCTTTACACTCCATACTATGGATAAAAGCTCGCGTTCAATCGTTGAATATTTAGTTTCTGCACTGCACAAGGTTCTAGAAGCATAGGCAATGGGTAAATCTTTGCCAATAGGCCCCTGGCTCAGCACTGAGCCGACGGCAAATGCGCTCGCATCAGTGGTTAGAACGAAAGGTTCATCAAAGTTGGGGTAGATCAATATCGGAGTTGTCGTTAATGTTTGTTTCAAATTTTGAAAAGAATTTATACAATCATTGTCGAAGAGAAATGGTATGTCTTTTTGTAGTAGTTTTGTTAAGGGCTTGGTAATCTTGGAAAAATTGGGGATAAAGCGCCTATAATATCCGGCTAAGCCGAGAAATGATTTAATTTCTTTTTGATTTTTTGGTTGAGGGAAATTTAGAATAGCGTCAACTTTCGAAGGATTCGGTTTTACGCCGTCTTTTGTAATGAGATGTCCTAAATAAGCGACTTCTTTGCGGAGAAACTCGCATTTGTCGGGTTGAATTTTGAGATTGGCTTTCTGTAATCTTTTGAATACTTCTGTTAATCGAGAAATATGCTCGTGAATAGTAGGGGAGTAAACAATAATATCGTCCATATAAACGAGACATCGTTCATTTTGGATACCTAACAAAATGTTATCCATCACTCTTTGAAACGTTGATGGAGCATTCTTAAGTCCAAAAGGCATTCTTACGAATTCAAAATGACCATTTTCCACTGTGAAAGCAGTTTTTTGAATGTCTGCGGGATTAATTTCAATTTGGTGAAAACCGGAAGCCAAGTCTAAGGTTGTGAAATATTGGCATTTGCCAAGTTGGTCTAAAAGATCGGAAATGTTGGGCAGAGGATATTTGTCACCAATTGTAACCTCGTTGAGTTTGCGGTAGTCGACTACGACGCGCCATTTCTGTTTACCAGAAGCGTCCAGTTTTTTGGGAACTACCCAGACAGGAGAGGACCAAGGTGAGATTGAGGGTTGAATAATACCTTGACTTAACATTTTCGATACTTGGGACTTAACTTCTTCTTTATGGACCTGAGGATATCGATACGATTTAGTGAATATCGGTCGGGAATTTTCGGTGTCAATAGAATGCTTAATTTCGTTAGTAAAAGTTAAATTGTCTCCTTCCAAATAGAATATATCTTGAAAGTCTAAACAAAGCTGCGTTACTATTTCGGCCTCTTCTTCGTTTAGATGATCCAAGCGCAATTCGTTCCTAATTTCGAAGGATCTGTCTGTCTGTGGATGTTTGTCGGAATTTTGAGTATTTAAATTAAAAATTGATTTGAATTTTTGTACTGGTTCTAGTTTAAGGTTAGAGAAATTTATAGTTTTCGGTATTGCGTTAGCGTTCACGATCGAAGTTAAAAATTCTCCGTTGCTGTCAATTTTTACGAGAGCATTTGGTAGGCGTACTTTTTCAATTTCTTGGGCTAACAGTATAGCCTCAGTATTTTGCAGATTACATTTTAATTTACAGATTTTTTCCATGCGAGGTTCGATAGAAATTAAATTTTTGATGTTGCCTAAATTTGGATTTTGGTTTTTGATGTTAGAGTTACCAGTTGGTTGTACAGGTAAATTTACTGTAGTTTCTTCCATGACTTTAAATAATGGTACGTTTTTAAAATTCGTGACTAGTTGTTTGTTTTTAAAGTCTACTTGGCATTCGTAATGTTCTAGAAAATCTGCGCCTAGTAGTCCGTCAAAATCTATATCTAGATTATAGATATAAACTTTGTGTGACTCATCTGAAAAGGGGATGAGAACAGATTCGTTGATATAAATTTTTTGATCAGTAATGCCCTGTATAATTACATTTTCAGGAGATCTACGTCTATAATTTTCAGCTGTTTTAGGTTTAAAAATTGAAATTCCTGCACCTGTGTCTATCAAAATTTTAAATTTGCCAGTTGCGTCTTTGATGTAATAAAGATTTTTTGAATTTACGGTTAATAAGGTGTGAGAAAGCGTATTTACATGAACGTTTGTTCTGGGAAGTTCAGCATTGGATCGAAACTGTCGTTGAGATTCATTGTTTGTATTTGGTTTGATATTTGGTCGAATTGGTCCATTTGTTGTGTTGGAGTATCCGCGGGGTACTCCGGATCTAAGCGAAAATCCTGAGGATTAGCAGTATAATCCTCCTGTAGTGTTTGAGAATTAGCAGTATAATTCTCGTACTGCTCATATTGAGAATTAGCCGTATAATTGTCTGAAAAGTTTTGAGCGTTGCCTGAATCGTAATTTTCACAACTATCATTTTGATAATCGGGCGAGTAGTCATTATATTGATTATAGTTACATTGATTGTCATAATTGTCATAAGGTTCGTAATTCAAATGATGAGCTTTTTGCTGGTTAAAGCGATTAAAATTTGGGTTAGGTTGGATAGCTGATGGTCGCTGTTGCATAAAATTAGGGTTCGGCCTTATGGCTGAGGGCCTGTTTTGCTGTGATTGATTTGGCTGATTATTTTGAGGGAATGTCCTCTGACTAAATTGATTATTACTAGGTTGTGCGAAGTTTTGATGAGAAAAATTTTGTGAGTTTGGGTTTCCTTGGAAACTTGGTCTCTGGAAGTTTTGAGACTGTTGCCTTGTGCGGCATTCGCTTATTACATGTCCATTCCGTTTACAGAAGGAACAAAACTTTTGTTGCAAATTGGGACCTTGTGGTCGCTTTTGTTGAATTACTGGATTTTTGACCGGACTATTTTTTGGGAATTTTTGCTGTTCAAAATAAGAGAGTTGTAGCTCTCTACGAATTCTAATAATCGCATTCATTATAGAAGGAGGGTTACTGGCACGTATTATTCTGCCTAGATTTGGTTCTAGACCCGTTAACAAATTATTTAATGTCATAGTTTCAATCAGGTTTGTTTGCGCGGTTCTTTGCTCCGAAGTTAAATTTTGTTTTTGCACTGCAGCGTGCATTTTCGCATTGTGCGTTTGTAAACGCGAAACAAATGTTAAGGCGGATTCACTAGGTAATTGGTGAATTCGTTGTAGGTCCTGAATTAGGGACGTTAAATCTCGGGAGTCTCCGAAGTGAGTTTCTAGTAGTGCCTTTATTTCTGGCCATGTGCTAGGGTTGCGTGAATTTATAAGTTCGGCGGCTCTGCCTTTTAATTTATTTTTGATGTGCATGGTTAATAGAATTTTTTGGTCATGAATTGCCATACTTTGTGCACAGGAACACGAGTTTAGGAATGTCTGTAAATTTATGGCGTTGCCATCGAATTCTGGTATTAGTGAAAAAATTTCAGAGAGCTTGTAAGGCTCAATTTGTTGTGGTTGTTGTTGTTGTTCGGCTGGTGCCGGTGGCACTGGTTGAACAGTCTCTGGTTGAGCTCTATCAGGCATTTTGTTTTTTTATTTAGAGATTTTTGAACTAAAATTGGTTACGTATCAGCAGTATGATACGGAAATTAAATTAAAATTAGCTTGTTTTGTTACGTCGTAAATGAATTGTGTATTAACTGTATAATACACAGTCGTTTCGTGAATACGAAAATAAATAACTTAAAATTAAAATTGTTGCGTTGTAGCTTGTACAGGATTTCTTTGATAATAGAACTGGCTTGTTTGCCGAGTGTATTAGCGGTATAATACACGTAAATAATTGTGAGAAATAATAATTGTAAAATGAAATAACGAGATGATTCTTAAAAATGACTTACATTAATTTCATCTCCATGAGTAGGTTCTTCGTCCGTCAAGGGATTGGGATCCGCCACCACCAGTGAGGAAGGTCTCCTTGTTCTCGCAGATGTACACGCACTAGTTAGGCACCTTCTGCAGATGTTGTCCTTGTTCTTTTGCGCTTCACTACCAGTTAGGCTTCTTGTTCTGATGATGTTTACGGATCATACCGACTGCGCCAATGTTAGATCACGGTTCACATGAATGACTTTTTAAAAAAGGTTTATTTATTTAATGGAGCCAACGTTGGCTCTTGAAGAAGGAATAATACAATAAATTAGAAGTGTTGCATTCTAACTGAGTTTAATAACTGATTCAACAAAGCGTGTTTAGTCATATTTATAACATACAGAACCTGAGTAAGCAAAATATATAACAAAGGAATTGCAGTTCTGCAGTCTGCACAAGTTATGAGAAACAAAGGTGTAATATGATATCTTGAAGATAAGCAATTAATAAGAGAAGCTGTTATCGTGAAATACGATATACCTGTGAAGGTTTATTATGGCTAAGTCGCAATAAGATAGCGTGTAATATTATATAACATATATATATATAAAAAATAAGAGATGTTAGTGCGGACCAAAGCTTTATGGCAAACAGGAAAAAATCATGGGTAAGACCGCAAAGAAAAAGAGCAACCGTGGACACGTGTTTCGGACTCGTTGGTCCTCATCAGCACGGTGTAGCTAAGTTGAAAGGATAGGCACAACTTAGGAATTGACACAAACGGTGACCACTGACAGGCAGCCAGTCGCACATTTGTGGCAAGAGTTAGAAGACCCCGGGTTTCCGGAGCGACAACTAACACACCACGGAGGCAACTATAGCTACCTGCGTGGAATCACTGGACCCAACGAAGAATAAAAAATAGGAGATGTTAGTGCGGACCAAAGCTTTATGGCAAACAGGAAAAAATCATGGGTAAGACCGCAAAGAAAAAGAGCAACCGTGGACACGTGTTTCGGACTCGTTGGTCCTCATCAGCACGGTGTAGCTAAGTTGAAAGGATAGGCACAACTTAGGAATTGACACAAACGGTGACCACTGACAGGCAGCCAGTCGCACATTTGTGGCAAGAGTTAGAAGACCCCGGGTTTCCGGAGCGACAACTAACACACCACGGAGGCAACTATAGCTACCTGCGTGGAATCACTGGACCCAAGGAAGAATAAAAAATAGGAGATGTTAGTGCGGACCAAAGCTTTATGGCAAACAGGAAAAAATCATGGGTAAGACCGCAAAGAAAAAGAGCAACCGTGGTCACCGTTTGTGTCAATTCCTAAGTTGTGCCTATCCTTTCAACTTAGCTACACCGTGCTGATGAGGACCAACGAGTCCGAAACACGTGTATACACGTATATATATATATATATATATATATAGTCAGGTTTTCAAGCTACTGGTTCCTCTGTGTGATCTTGATCTTAAATTCAAATTAGGAAGCAGCTTTAAGAAATAAAAATAGCAGCATTTATAACGATTTTAGGGTAGATCGCGTAGAGAATGAACACCGGCCAGTAAATGAACAAAGGAGCGATTTTCATCAAGGGAATTTCAGAGATATTGATATTCATGATGAACTTTATATATATATATATATATATGTATGTATATATATATATATATATATAAAAATTATAGGAGATGTTAGTGCGGACCAAAGCTTTATGGCAAACAGGAAAAAATCGTGGGTAAGACCGCAAAGAAAAAGAGCAACCGTGGACACGTGTTTCGGACTCGTTGGTCCTCATCAGCACGGTGTAGCTAAGTTGAAAGGATAGGCACAACTTAGGAATTGACACAAACGGTGACCACTGACAGGCAGCCAGTCGCACATTTGTGGCAAGAGTTAGAAGACCCCGGGTTTCCGGAGCGACAACTAACACACCACGGAGGCAACTATAGCTACCTGCGTGGAATCACTGGACCCAAGGAAGAATAAAAAATAGGAGATGTTAGTGCGGACCAAAGCTTTATGGCAAACAGGAAAAAATCGTGGGTAAGACCGCAAAGAAAAAGAGCAACCGTGGACACGTGTTTCGGACTCGTTGGTCCTCATCAGCACGGTGTAGCTAAGTTGAAAGGATAGGCACAACTTAGGAATTGACACAAACGGTGACCACTGACAGGCAGCCAGTCGCACATTTGTGGCAAGAGTTAGAAGACCCCTGGTTTCCGGAGCGACAACTAACACACCACGGAGGCAACTATAGCTACCTGCGTGGAATCACTGGACCCAAGGAAGAATAAAAAATAGGAGATGTTAGTGCGGACCAAAGCTTTATGGCAAACAGGAAAAAATCGTGGGTAAGACCGCAAAGAAAAAGAGCAACCGTGGACACGTGTTTCGGACTCGTTGGTCCTCATCAGCACGGTGTAGCTAAGTTGAAAGGATAGGCACAACTTAGGAATTGACACAAACGGTGACCACTGACAGGCAGCCAGTCGCACATTTGTGGCAAGAGTTAGAAGACCCCGGGTTTCCGGAGCGACAACTAACACACCACGGAGGCAACTATAGCTACCTGCGTGGAATCACTGGACCCAAGGAAGAATAAAAAATAGGAGATGTTAGTGCGGACCAAAGCTTTATGGCAAACAGGAAAAAATGTTTGCCATAAAGCTTTGGTCCGCACTAACATCTCCTATTTTTTATTCTTCCTTGGGTCCAGTGATTCCACGCAGGTAGCTATAGTTGCCTCCGTGGTGTGTTAGTTGTCGCTCCGGAAACCCGGGGTCTTCTAACTCTTGCCACAAATGTGCGACTGGCTGCCTGTCAGTGGTCACCGTTTGTGTCAATTCCTAAGTTGTGCCTATCCTTTCAACTTAGCTACACCGTGCTGATGAGGACCAACGAGTCCGAAACACGTGTCCACGGTTGCTCTTTTTCTTTGCGGTCTTACCCACGATTTTTTCCTGTTTGCCATAAAGCTTTGGTCCGCACTAACATCTCCTATTTTTTATTCTTCCTTGGGTCCAGTGATTCCACGCAGGTAGCTATAGTTGCCTCCGTGGTGTGTTAGTTGTCGCTCCGGAAACCCGGGGTCTTCTAACTCTTGCCACAAATGTGCGACTGGCTGCCTGTCAGTGGTCACCGTTTGTGTCAATTCCTAAGTTGTGCCTATCCTTTCAACTTAGCTACACCGTGCTGATGAGGACCAACGAGTCCGAAACACGTGTCCACGGTTGCTCTTTTTCTTTGCGGTCTTACCCACGATTTTTTCCTGTTTGCCATAAAGCTTTGGTCCGCACTAACATCTCCTATTTTTTATTCTTCCTTGGGTCCAGTGATTCCACGCAGGTAGCTATAGTTGCCTCCGTGGTGTGTTAGTTGTCGCTCCGGAAACCCGGGGTCTTCTAACTCTTGCCACAAATGTGCGACTGGCTGCCTGTCAGTGGTCACCGTTTGTGTCAATTCCTAAGTTGTGCCTATCCTTTCAACTTAGCTACACCGTGCTGATGAGGACCAACGAGTCCGAAACACGTGTCCACGGTTGCTCTTTTTCTTTGCGGTCTTACCCACGATTTTTTCCTGTTTGCCATAAAGCTTTGGTCCGCACTAACATCTCCTATTTTTTATTCTTCCTTGGGTCCAGTGATTCCACGCAGGTAGCTATAGTTGCCTCCGTGGTGTGTTAGTTGTCGCTCCGGAAACCCGGGGTCTTCTAACTCTTGCCACAAATGTGCGACTGGCTGCCTGTCAGTGGTCACCGTTTGTGTCAATTCCTAAGTTGTGCCTATCCTTTCAACTTAGCTACACCGTGCTGATGAGGACCAACGAGTCCGAAATATATATATATATATATATATATATATATATATATATATATATATATATATATATATATATATATTTACTAAACGTAATTTCTCTCTGAAGCAACCCTCTATACATCCTTATTTTAAAAATAAGGAAATTGACCAGACTACAACAAATTGCAAGTCTGGCGCGTTAAGTGTAATAATCACATATTACTACAAAACGCTGTAATTCGATTTTAGCAAACACCGACCGAAAGACTTATTCCTAAATTAAAGGAACTCTCGTGTCAGCCACTGCACACCACTTGCAGACTGCAGTTTCGAGCTGTTGGCTCTCATCAGTGCAAGGTAGGCATGCAGTGACTGGCAACGAGATTTCGGGTGACATGGTACATGCTCACAATCTTAAGATTGCAACATGCAAAATAAATCGAAGGCGCCATCTCGCGGTCGCTGTTCACTACAATCGAATTGTTTAGCCTGAGATGGGCAGCAAATGTTCAAAAATATGCTTCTAGAAGGCAGAGTATTTACTAAACGTAATTTCTCTCTGAAGCAACCCTCTATACATCCTTATTTTAAAAATAAGGAAATTGACCAGACTACAACAAATTGCAAGTCTGGCGCGTTAAGTGTAATAATCACATATTACTACAAAACGCTGTAATTCGATTTTAGCAAACACCGACCGAAAGACTTATTCCTAAATTAAAGGAACTCTCGTGTCAGCCACTGCACACCACTTGCAGACTGCAGTTTCGAGCTGTTGGCTCTCATCAGTGCAAGGTAGGCATGCAGTGACTGGCAACGAGATTTCGGGTGACATGGTACATGCTCACAATCTTAAGATTGCAACATGCAAAATAAATCGAAGGCGCCATCTCGCACTACTACCCCCTATCACCACCCCCACCCCACTACCGATGTGGGGTATCGTTTTATGGATTTTTGTGGTAGAGGATTTCAAATATTATATTATTAAAGTTCCATAAACAATTATTTTCACATACAAATTTTTTTCGTTGTGAGTGACTTGGATAGGAAATCTGGATGTGGATGTAGTGATTCCTTGGGCAGCGGTTTTTTTGTAGTGATGTGTCGATGGTCCAATGGCTAAAGTTTTCGCATCCCTGACATGGTGTTTTTTTTTCATTTCTTTAATACATCTTTTTTTCACAACAAAGTTGGTATCACAAAATTTAGAATGTCCAAAAACTAACATTATTTACAAGAAAACTGCGAAGAGTATCCTATAGAATGTGTAACAATTATACAAAAACTCAGTAAATCGGCGAAGAGTATAATGCTTCCACTAGTTGAAATTTGATTTAGCCAGTGAGGAAATTTTGTTAAATCAAATTTTATCATTATTGTTGCTATAAAATACTTTATCCTGTAAGATTTCTTTTCTAAACAGTTTACATTGAAAACAACATTACGATTTAAAATTTACATTAATATTTTTCACGATTTAAAGACTCATCAGTTGTGACTGCTTCGACCCTAATTTACGACAGTCTAGACTGTATAGATTAGAAACAAAAATAGAGTTAAAAGAATATAGACCTATGTAATGTACCGTTGTTAATTATCTGGTCTTATTTGAAATAAGATTTATTTTTTTACAGATATATATTTTTCAAACTACATGTTTATTCATGGAAATTTTACGCATTATTTGTGAGCTTGTGCAAAGCAAATTACTTGAGAACGTCGCATTCTAAGAAATATATTACGCGTAGCTGCTTTATATTTCAAAAGGATATTTATGTAATTATATAAAACTTCAAAGAGGCACCCATAATACTTTCCTAAATTGTATACTATGAAAATGGTTCCGTACAGAAATAGATACCATTTTATTATCAAAGCCAATCCCTTTTCTTATTACAGTACAGAAAGAGGAATTATCAGATCATATATGCACAGAGCCAAAGAAAAAGAAAATTCAATAACGCGGTATATATACCTGTATTCCTGTAGATTGCATTCACCCTCTGTACATGCCGTGTCATAACTTCGATGCATGCTTCTTCAGTGCCATATTTAGAAAAGAACTGATGATCCGCTTGTAGATATAACATACAAGTAGTTTTCTTAGGATCTATTATCGCTCGTTTATTAACGTTTCGAAATATAAGGCCAGAAATATCAATATTAGTTCGGTTACCCATAACCATATCTATTTCCTCGTCAATTGGTTGATTTAGATCAAAAATTGGAGTAAAAGGACGTTTCGTTCTGTTTGGAAAAAAATAGTTAGGGGGTACATCATAAGGTAATTTGGCTTCAGCTTCCAATAGCCATCTTCTACTTCTATGTTTTGAGTAACTTTCTAAATTATTATTTAAATGTAGGCGATGTGAGGCACATGATTGACCTGAAAAGAATATAAAAACATAAATTAAATTAAAATTAAAACCATATTTTATTAAAGTAAGAATTTTAGTATATTTTAAGGAAATAAATCTCTTAATCCTTGATATTATTTCTATATCACTCATTAAGAACTTAACTGATATACCAAATTACTTATATAAAACAAAAGATAATAAAAATAATGGGATCTTGGAGGAATCACCTGCACATAATGAGCGGGACAAAACTTTTTACAATTAAAATGAATTGTTAAATCAGGGGGTGATGTTAATATCTACACAGCTTTAATATATAAATCGCACATTTTCTTTTGTTAGTTATAACGAAATACTCCAGTTATTCTATTTTCTCATACCTTTATTATACCCATTAGATTCAATCAAATATTATATTATAACCGGACAAAAATTTCATCATATGAAAATTATACAGAAATTCGTTTTATAACATTCTGATTCTTAACTAAAATGATGTGTATTCATGTGTGTAGATCATTTCTTGTAAACGCGATAACTTCTGTTAGACTTAAATTTTTTATTTCAAATTTGGAATATATGAAAATTAGCGCGGGTAGAATATAACCTCATTAAAATTAGGCATATCCGTCACATAAAGTGATGTCATTTGTACATCAAAATATAGTCACTAAAAATCACTACTGCTTATAGTCTAGTGACTTGCGTCTTGAAAATGTCTCGATACTTCCACTTTTGAGTAATAGCAAATCCTTTTAACCATGAATAGAACTAGTCAAAATAAGTATGTTTTCGAACAGACCCACCTCGAGAAATCAGGCCTGCTCCCCCTGCCCCCCCAAAAGGGCTACCTGTTCTGCCTATCAGTGCTATTACCAGTCTCCATCGCTAAAAATATCGACTATCGATAACTTTAATGTAGATAAATTTTTTTTATCGAGTTTGTCCTAAAAGTCAATTACAGAACCAACATCGATAAATTCCACCGATAGCGATTAATTTATATCTACTCGATAATAATGGAGTGAACTTAGCTCAAAATAATATGTAAAAAGAGTTATATTTATCTATGCCATAAACTCGTAATAGGCTTTCTACAGACGAGTAGATAAAATGGGTTAAACAGGGTCGATAATTTTATCTACTGAACTTAATAGCACCGTATATATATTTTTTCTTCTCAAAAACGGTAGGAGCTAGAGGAATGATCTTGGCGCCATTAGATAGAGTATAAAATTTTGCATAAGACCTTTATTTTTCTTTTTGCTATTTTCTTTTTTTAAGGCCCCACAGCAAAAAAAAGCGAGAGGAGCCATCCAACAACGACACATGGTTGGATATATCTCTAAAACGACCCAATAAATCAAAATTCTACGGGATATAAAAAATAAGAACCATTATTTTTTCTATCGATTGTTATATTATTTGTATATGTTATTTGCTTAAATAAAGCCGTGAGTGGTGTACAAAGAGAAAGCTGCACATGTGCATAATGAATTTATTTAAAATAATTTATTATCATTATATTACAACCCGCAAAAGACATTGAAATTTGCTTATAATTATCAAGTAGTTATTCAAACAAAGTTGAGGTTGCGCATTCTCCGTTGAACTCAACACGATAACAAAAAAAAACGTGGAAGTATAACCGTAGCCGCCTAGACAAACATTACTCCTTCTCTATATCCCTTATTTTAGTTTTGCATTGACTTGTTTATATATGGATGTGAATCGACACGATTAATGTTTCCAACTGACTTAATAAATTACTTACGGCTTAAAAAAAACAATTCTTAATTTATGTAAAAAAAAAGTAAACGTATACGTTCCTATTATTGTTCTGTGAAAGTAAAATTTCTCGTTATCGATTTAAGGTACAGCTTATTTGGTAAGTAAAAAGTCATCATAATAACGACCCATGTCAAATGCAATTATTTTCACAAAAAAACCGTACTGTTGAGAACTTACCTCAAACAATAAATGCCTTGTCAATTCATATCAATAGATGTATTTATCCAGCAGGATTTGTTTGAGGTAAGTTCAGTCAATTGATCATAGAACTCCCATGTCCATCGAAATGGGGATGGACTATAGATAATAAGAAACAGATGCCCCTCTGGACTACTTCCAAAAATGAGAACATTTCATGTATTGTTAAAATGTAAGGGCAAAATTTGTGGGCCTAAGTTCAAATGTTCTTTAAAAATTTAAAATGTACAAAATTATGTTCATGTGTAGAATGTTGCAATTAAGTTATTTAATTTCAAATTTACTTTCCTTAAGTAGGTACTAGAATTTATTTATTTTATTTTCTGTTAAATGTTTTTTGTTAATTTTATCAATATTTATATATTTTTTTGTTAATGTATTATAGAATAAAAAATAGTGAATATAATATTATTAAAAATAAGTTATAATGCAATTATATACATCGTTTTGTCTATGCACGTCACTGGCGACTTTATTTAAATAAATAATATTTTTAAATTATATACCAATTGACAGAAAAGGTAATAATGCAGTTTTTTTATCTAGTGCTTAATTTATTCGGTCGTTTGCGTGACAGCAAAAAACTTGTTATAGCTAGAATGCCCTCACCATATTTTTTTGCTAAGGGGTTTTGTTTAAAAAAAAATAGTAGAACAAATAATGTGAAATAATTTTGAAAAGGTACAATCAATATTTTCGCAGTTTGTAACAACAATAATAAATTATTTTAAATAAATTCATCATGCACATGCGCAGCTTTTTCTTTGCAAGCCACTGACGGCTTTATTTAAACAAATAACATATACAAATAATATACCAATGGATAGAAAAAATAATGGTCTTTATTTTTTATATCTTGTAGAATTTTGATTTATTGGGCCGTTTTAGAGATATTGCCAAACATGTGTCGTTGTTGGAAGGTTCCTCCCCCACTTTTTTTTTGCTGTGGGGCCTAAAAAAAAAAAAGAAAATAGCAAAAAGCAAAAGAAGGGTCTTATGCAAAATTTTATACTCTATCGAATGGCGCCAAGATCATTCCTCTAGCTCCTATCGTTCTTGAGAAAAGAAAAAAATATATATAAAAATATATATATATATATATATATATATATATATATATATATATATATATATATATATATATATATATATATATATATACAGGTAGCCCCTTTGAGGGAGAGCAGGGGGGGCAGGCATGATTTCTCGAAGTGGGTCTGTTCGAAAATCTACTTATTTTGACTAATTCTATTCATGGTTAAAAGGATTTGGTATTACTCAAAAGTGCTATTATCGAAATTTAGTATTTAGTCTCTAGTAGTACGTCAGAAATTTCAGCTGATTCGTCCTGCATCTGTATATAGTTTTTAAAACAACATTGTCTAGAAAAGTGTTTGACATATTTCATAATGAATTTTGTAACTGTTACTATTCTTTCCTGTTTGATATTTACTGTGATAGATAATTAGATAAAAACAGTCGTTAGCAGGCAATTAATGTACAAAAAGAAGTGTTTTTTACAAACCTTTACGTGGATCTTGGACATCTGAAGCTCTGTAAATTATCGAGTGAAAGGATGGCTCTATCATATCCTTAGAAGTTAAGTAACGACTGACTGGCTCTATGTGATAATTTTCTAGCGCTGTGGAAATGGTACCCTCGAACAAACCATTGTTGGTAATGATTCCATGCACTACAGCCGTTTCGTCATCTGTAAACAACGACTGAATAAGTGATCCTTTTAAATATTCAATGTGTTTAAAAAATAGTTATTTTATAAGTAAATTAATTAATTTTGAGACGTTTTCCATCTAAACCTTCAGTGCAAATTAATTATGTAAGTCCACTGTAGTAGGATTCCCAAAAGAAAATGGCAATATTAAAGTGTGTTAATAATAATCTACTAAGTCTTCAATAATTGTTGTACACTATGTAATTTAGAATATAATTCTATACACGAAAGCCTAAACAGAACTTAGGAGCTATTAGTCCAGTCCTCCGATTAAAGAACTTATATCTAGATACATAATGGCATTGATTTCTTTGTCGCTGAAAGACTCCCAATCTAAGGCACTTCTTCCCATAAGTTGCTGATTGGCCCATCGGCGTATTCGCGGCCGCTCGTGCACGATCGGCTTCAGTTCGATTATCATAATGTCAGTTGACAGTTCGGCCATTAATGTCAATAAATGTTTTTCGTGTTCTCCGACCAAAAACTGGTGAAAAAGTAATTTTATTTTAAGTTGTGATTCGCTTAATACCTAAATAATATTCTCTATTCATATTTACACAGTTTAGTGACAATATATTTTGTGCAAATAAATAGTGAGGTGCTGTGCCGTTTGCAGAAAGCAGTTTAGAAAAGAAGAAAATCGATCGTTCCATAGTCGTAACATGATGAAGTTCAGTTTACAGTTATAAAGTAAATAGCAATTAAATTTTAATATCCTTTCAATACATATTTATCTTACTGTTTTATCTTACTGTAATATCGTATGCCTACATCACGTTATATAAAGAGCCGGTAATGCAGGAATTGCAATAATTCATTTTAATGAAAATATTTACCATTCTACACATTTTCTACACACACAATGCCACTGTTGCCTATGGGATGTGATGTTCATCTATCCATTTTAATGAACATATAATGTGACTATGTTAGGAGCAAACAAGGCATATAGTGAAAAGGTAGCCTGTTATGTATCTAGATATAAGTTCTTTAATCGGAGGTCCAGTCAATGAAAGAGTTGTAGAGAACATTTTGGAGGGGATAATCTTTCCCTTCAGGAATGTGTTGGGGGTAGTCGGGAGGTAAACATACTAAAAGTCCCCACCCCTAGCCCCGCCGCTTCAAGGGGAGAGGGGGGTGGAAAGGTTCCTTTTTTCGATTCTTCGCTTATAACTCGGAAACGATGCGTCGTACGAAAAAAGGTAATCTATGCAAAATTATACGTAATTAAATTTCTCACAAGAATGTTTATATTCATTTTCTTCCTATGTGTTATATTTTACAAGATATTCGCCAGCGAAAATTGATAATTAATAAAAAAAAATCAATTGTGTACCTTGAATATTTCTATCAAAGCGGTTTACCGTGGTGTGCTAATAAATCACAGTCACAAAACAATCTGCATTTTACAACACTGGACGTATTTACTAACGTAATATTTTGTAGAAATCTAGACATTTCCTTAAATATACAGTGTGACTCACTTAAAATGAAGGGACCCTTATAACTTTTTCATTTTGTTTCCGATTTGAATCAAATTTTACTCAAGTATAGAACAAATTAGGATCTACTTATGACCAGAAAATCATTCACTTGCTATAAAGGCAAAGCTACCTGCGGTACCAAAATATGAGGAAAGAGATTAAAAATCATATCGATTTTTAATCTTACGAACGACGAATTTTACGTAGCCACCACAAATTGCGGAAACTGAGGACCCCCTTTGCCAGATGAGCTTATGTATTAGATATCCCCCATCAATAACCAAATCAAATTTTGGTGTATATACGTTTGTGCCGCCGATCGGATGCATTTTTTAGAATTTCTAACACTCAAAATGTTTTATTTTTTTTTCAGCATATTTTGGTACCGCAGGTGGCTTTGCCTTTATAGCAAGTGAATGATTTTCTGGTCATAAGTAGATCCTAATTTATTCTATACGTGAGTAAAATTTGATTAAAATCGGAAACAAAATGAAAAGTTATAAGGGTATCTTCATTTTAAGTGAGTCACACTGTATATTTAA
The DNA here is from genome assembly GCA_936432065.2 of Rutpela maculata. Taxonomy (NCBI): domain Eukaryota; kingdom Metazoa; phylum Arthropoda; class Insecta; order Coleoptera; family Cerambycidae; genus Rutpela; species Rutpela maculata. The sequence continues at coordinate 68,370,322 of OW386293.2, forward strand.
GGAAATGTATAGATTTCGACAAAATATTACGTTAGTAAATACGTCCAGTGTTGTAAAATAAAGATTGTTTTGTGACTGTGATTTATTAGCAGACCACGGTAAACCGCTTTGATAGAAATATACAAGGTACATAATTAATTTTTTTTTTATTAATTATCGATTTTCGCTGACGAATATCTCGTAAACTGTAACACAGGACGAAAATGAATATAAACATTCTCATGGGAAATTTAATTATGTTTAATTTTGCATAGATTACCTTTTCCCATACGACGCATCGTTTCCGAGTTAAAGCGAAGAATCGAAAAAAAGGAACATTTCCACCCCCCCTCCCCCCTGAAGCGGCGGGGCTAGGGGTGGGGACTTTTAGTATGTTTACCTCCTGACTACCCCCAACACATCCCTGAAGAAAAAAATTCTCCCCTCCAAAATGTTCTCTACAATCCCCTTTTGGGCATTCATTGATTGGACTATATAACTTTTTTCTCATTTAAACCAAATTGTATTCAAATATAGAACACAATAGAGTTTACTTATGATTGCTAAGAAAAGCATTGCCTCCTACGGATACAAAGCCGCCTGCGAAACAAAATAAACGGATACATTTAAAAAAATCGTATTAGACATTTTTTTATCGGAAAATGAAAGTTGTTCAGAATTGTCCAAAAACCTTTGTCCAAAGTTTCACTAAAATAAAAAAAACTAAAAATGCAAATTACTTGATAACTAACAGTTTGCGTTTATTTTCAAATAAAATTATAAGCACAACAATGGAAATAGCAATAGCAGTAGCAGCAGCAGTAGCAGTAGCAATAGCAGTAGCAATAACAATAACAATAATACCGATAGTAACGCTAGTATTATTTCACAATAATAATTAGAAAATGCGTTTATCGTCATAATAGCTTTTTGCAATTTTTTATTATGTATGAGGAGGGTTGAAAATCAACTATATTGAACCCCTACCTTTTGTGTAACTTTTTATTCAATTTTATTCTATTCTAACGATAGTAACGATAGCAACGATAGCAACGATAACAGCGATAACAACGATAACAATTATAACCACAATAACAACAATAATAATAATAATAATAATAAAAATGGTTGGCAGGCCAGATGCAGAAGATGCAGAAGGTGGTTATCTTGGGGTCACTTCGTCTACTTAGGACACACGATTCGGAAATTTACAGTAACTAACCCCATAGGTCATGGGGAGTGGCTGTAAGTCAATCGCCGGCGCGACTGCCGTGTGGTGTCGGAGGCCACGGTGGTCCTGTCCGGCATCGGTCAACCGAAATTAAAAATGATAATAATAATAACTGGGAAATAATAATCGCATTATCACAAACATCTGTCATACTATCGACATGTCGCCCTATTCGCCGTGTGTTAGCCACTGACGGAAACGCTGACCTGCAAAGGCCCCGTCTCTATCAGAAGTAACACCACTAACGTAAGTTGTAAAAATTAAAATAATAATAATAATCGAGAGTCTCCATAACAGAATGGTTCTGGATGGAGCCTGTAGGATTATCAGGAGGTCGGATCCCCTCCTCAGCAAGGTCCGGGACCATGACAATGCAGGGGGGGGGGGGGGGGGGGGGGTAGGAGCGTTTTTGTTTAAGGCAGCACAGAGTTCAGCCGATGAACTTGGCCTCTCCTTCGTTGTCGAACGGGCAAATCGAGACTCTGTCACCGAGTTAGAATCTGTTCGGCGAAAAGTCCAAATTAAAGCTGCAGAACACAACTTCTCTCTGCAGCTTCATAGGGATAAGCCAATACATGAAGTCTTCTATAAGAATATAGAAGACCTTGGTTTATCCGAAAGGCTAATCTTTGCCTTCTTAAGGTCAGCCGGGCTGAACTGAGACCGAGGGATTCATAATGGCTTGCCAGAATGGTGTATTCAACACTCTCGTTTATCGAAGTCGTGTCATGACTCTCTATACCCATGGGTATAGAGGTCGCTAACGTCAGCTGCAGGGCCTGCCGCAGGGTGCCAGAGTCTTTGATGCACTTGTTGTTGGCTTATCCGGCATATTCAGTCTTGGCCTATATCCAGAGGCACCACGGAGCATTACGAGTGCTTTATTATCACCTATGGGATAGATGACATTTCGCTCCGGAGGATATTGAGTGCGTTGTGGGAAATGAGAAGTGTCTAATTTATTGGAACTACTCGTTTCCCACCGTCAGGTAAATACAAGCCAACAAGCCTGACGTAGTCCTCAAGACAACGTTTGTCGTGGAGTTCTCGGCTCCCGCGGAGAACAACACTGTCTTGGGAGAGGAGGAAAAACTGACAAAATATCGAGATTTGCTCTTCGAACTCCGGAGACTCTATCCAGACCATACTGTTAAGATAGTGGTACTGATTATAGGAGCCCTCGGTGGAACGAGACACACACTGCTTTCAGAATTGAAGATCATACCGGTATGCCGAAATTCGGCAGAGGTTTTAATCGGCAGAATGCAGAAGGCCGTCATCCTCGGTTCGTTACATCTGCTCAGGGTGATTCTCGGAACCAGTAATCACTCACCCCACGGGCGTGGGGAGTGGCTGCCGATACTACTAGCTCCCCTCTGTGAGTGTCGGAGCCACAGAGTTTAAAAGGTGTCTGGCTTTCACAAAATAATAATAATAATAATAATAATATTTATTCAACTATAATACACATATACAGGAAAAGTATTATACAGGAAAAGTATTACAACAAATAATGTGCGCTTAAACTCTTATTATGAGTTTGAGCGCGCACATGATTCTAGCAATATAAAAAACAAAGTTCTTTTACTTTTGCAAACACTACTACATATAGTTATATTAAATAAATGTAAAATGTATATTAATTATTTATATATACATTTTTAAATGATTAGAATAAAACTAAAGTGATATTCTGATAATACCTTAAAAAAACTAAGGAATATCCTCACGGATCTATACTCACATACGAAATGATCTAAAATAAGAATAGTAATGATAATAATGAAGTTAAAATCATATTATTGAACTTTTAATCATATATTCCAAATAGTTCTGCTTATTAACTATTTAATTTATCGAATATGTGGTGCACTCTATTCTATTTCCTTGTATTAAGACAATAGACAATTTTTTAAAAGATACCTGTTTATTATTAACAAGTTGTTCTTTTCTCTGGAAATTCATCAAAATGTGTAGAACATTTCTTTCAAATCTTTTTTAATATAGCCTATTAAAGAATTATTAAGAATTATTAACCTATTGGATTTCGAAGATAAAATTGTTCCAGTAAAAGTTCGTTTTGGTTTTTATGATATTATTAGATAAATACTTTATATGCTAACTCTGGCAGATGCTAGAAGAAAGATTAGCAAATAGCGAGGTAGACAAGTCAGATTTTCATAGACGCGATATTGCATCTATTGTAACTAATTTAAATGACCAATGTGACAGTGATTCAATATAGTCAGATTTATAACTTTAAATTAACATGTCATGTGCTAAGTTTCTGTACTTAATTTATTACATCTGATTACACGGCCACACGAAAAAAAATGGTCTGGCTTGCAGACCATACCAGTGTATCCTCATGTATTTGGACCCGCTGAAACCGAATCCGAAGTCAGAATTGTCAGATTGGCTCGTTTTTCACCGCTAACCTCAAAAAAGTGGTCTGGCTTGCGGACCATACCAGCGTATCCTTATGTATTTGAAGCCTCTGAAACCGAATCCGAAGTCAGAATTGTCAGATTGACTCGTTTTTCAGCCCCACCCCCCAAAAAACACCCTCCCCCTTCCCAAATGGTCTTTCCGGTTGACCATACCAGTGTATCTTATGTATTTGGTAAGGATACACCGGTCTGGTTCGCCGCACAGTTCACTTTCTTTTATTTTGGGGGTGTTTTTTTGGGGGTTAGGGGTGAAAAACGAGCCAATCTGACAATTCTGACTTCGGATTTGATTTTAGCGGGTCCAAGTACATAAGGATACACTGATCTGGTCCACTTTTTTTGGAGTTAAAGGTGAAAAACGAGCGAATCTGACAATTGTGATTACAGATTCGGTTTCAGAGGGTCCAAATACATAAGGATACGCTTGTATCCTAATTTGAGTGGACTAATGATGAAATAAAGAAAATCTATAGCAGAATTAAGAGTTTATGTGAGACAGCAGCAATGTCGTGTACATTGTGTTGGTGGCGTACAAAGGAATTTTTTTTTTGCATTTGTTGGTCGCTACTTAGAATTTTACTCAATAATTTTAATCGTTTGCTAAATTAGAAGATTCAAATTTAAAAATTATGCCAATCTTCGTATTTCGTAGTATCAGATCTCTTTCCCTCTGTCGGGTATGGTCACCTTAATGATGCAACCTAACCGCACCTTTTTAATGCGGTCATATTTTTATGACTGCATAAATGCAATCAATCATCGACAGTGGTAGTCAACATTTTAAAACAATCCGAAATCTGGAAGCAATGAACATTTAAGTACTGCAAACAACTATTTTTTTAAATGATTAAAATATAAGGTAATTTGAGTGATATGTTTTATAATTTGTAATCACTTTTTTCGATTTAAGTCACCCATTGTAAATAACTTAAATAATGATAATGACTTTAATTTAATTTTAATTCGATTAAAACAGATCTAATAAATACTTTTCCTTTACTTTTAATTTATCTCATTCATTATGTATTGTTTCAAAGAATATAAAGCTGTGACTATTAATGTTAAGCTATTGGAATTAAAAATTTATAAAAATAAAATAATTATTTTTCAGGATCAGAGCTGGGCAGTACTTGAGTACAAGTACTTGACTTTGGTACTTAGAGTACATTTCATGTACTCTACTCTGTACTCGAGTACTTTCTTAAGTCAGTACTTGGTTACTTGCTGTATTTCGCTGGTACAATTCTGTAAAAGGCGACACTGACTTGACCTTGACCATTGACTGTATTAAACGAATGGTTGTTCTTGCTGCTGATAATCCCACTTCTCCAACAGGACGAAATAATTTAGATATAATAAGAAACCAAGAGGAAAAGGAAGAGAGTGATTACAGTTTTTATAACTTTAATGAAACCAAAGAGAATGTGGAAATGGAATCCAATCAGGCGAAGTCAAAAATTGAACTGGAGTTGGTGCGATAAGTACTTGGACGATAAGCGAAGTAATATAGATATTTTGACAGATTACCCCAATATCAAAAAGCTTTTTGTTAAATATAACACTTGCCTGCCTTCATCTGCCGCTGTCGAGAGATTATTTTCATACACTACCATCAATAAACAGTCCTCGGCGTCATGCCCTTACAGACGAATATTTATAATAATAAATAATTTGAAGAGTTGGTGGTGATGAAAGCCAATAAAATAGGCACATTTTAAACCAGAATTACCAGAAATGTTAATATTGGTTGGTAATATTTTTGTTTTATTATTATTACAAATATAAATAATATTAGTAAATGACTAAATAAGCGCAGTACACCACACTTGTAATTTCTAACATCGTTAATCCTAATATATAAAAGATTAAGAGACTGAAGGGTATTTGTATTTATATATTAACATATTTTAGTCCTTCCCAGTTGTTACTTGTATTTTTTTTGCTATAATGGTGTACAGGTAACAATACAATTGTTTCAGCTGAAACGCTTGTTAGTGCAGTCATTGAAGCGTAAAATAGGGTTTTACCTCCTAAATATTTTACTATGAATCGATTTACATGAAATTTTGGAATTAGGCTTATCTTACCCTTACTTCAAAAGTGATATTGACCCGACCTCCGTTTTTTATTTTTAAGGGGTGAAAACAACCCCTTAATGAAAAAATTGACATTGAGCCTTTTTATCGCTAGAAAACGTGTTTAATAATACGGAGTGACATTTTATAGTATTCTCTAACACAATTACCTCATGTTTAACCCATTTTCAACCCCTGAAAAACTTTACAACCCCTGCAAACGACCCCCAAATTGAAAAAAATCACAAAAAATTACTTTTATATAACTTAAAAAGATTTAAATATAGAGTAAATATTGTTTTACGTTGTCTACCTTGTTTGTCATAATTTAACCCCTTTTCAACCCTTAAAAACAACCCCTCTATAAAAAATTGTATAAAAAAATTTTTTTTGGTGAACTGAAAAGGATTTAAAGGTTGTTCCACGTTCTCGAAAATGACTTTCATATGTTTAAGCTTTTCAACCCTTAAAACTACCCCTAAATTAAAACATTGAAAATATAAGTTTATACAATTAAAAATAATTTGATTATAAAGTAAAAAATCACACTTTTTATTGAATAAAATATAAACTTATAAGTTATCTGTAAATATACTAGATCAAATTAGTAATTAATTATAAAAAAATTTGCATTACAATACATAAAAAAAAGACATTACAAACAAGAGCATTACAATACATAAAAAATTATCGTCTATAAAAATAATTATTCATGACTCAATATCAGAGCTGCTGTCGTCAAGATCTTCTTCTGGATCAATTGGAGGGCTATTCTGGCAGTTATCTCCACTGCATGTTCCACAAGTTACATTGCAAAACAGCCCGACTCTTCGGCATCCGCAAGTGGCTCCGCAACCTTTTTTGCAGTTGCAAAAAATCATTTTGAGCAACTGTTGCGGTGCAGGTGGATCAGCAGTTTTTATTGGATTTAATAACCCTTCATTACTGACCCATCCCCAATCAGTTGGATGAATATTTTTGTTGCCAAGCCAAATCTGAGTTTGTAGATAAGCCCTCTTAGTATGCTCATCTATGGCACGAACTGTTGGAACTAAGGATGATAATTTTGCGGCACTGTTTTTCGTGGTTGCTTTAATAAAACTTTCATAGCGCATCTTTTCGAGATATTTTGTAAAGTTTTCTACGCGACTCTATTTATTTGGATGTATATTTTTAGCAAGTTATAGCGACTCACTCACTGGAAATCGAGAAGTTCCAAAAGCGAGAAGTTTTCATGGAGTCGCTAAGAAACAAAAAGGAAAACTCGATTCATAATGGAGAAGTTTCCATGGAGTCGCTAAGAAAAATAAAAAACATTCGATATAAAAATATAATATCAATATAAAAAAAAATACTAATATCACATAAAATATGAACATGTATTAAAAACAATATAAGTATATTTACTTCCATTTTAATTTTATTTATAGCGATAACGCTATAAATTTGGTGACCCCGACGTGATCATTTTATGCCCGACGTGATCATTTTATGTCCAACATGATAAATATATGCCAGAAGTGAAAATTTTATGTCCAACGTCATAAATATATGCCAGAAGTGAAAATTTTATGTCCAACGTGATAAATATATACAAGAAGAGATTCAATATATCAACTACCATATAAATTGACCATTTCATGAAGAGAAGAATTTTCCCGATGAATTTTGAATAGAGGTTCCAAATTTGAATAGATGTTCCTATAATTTATGGTAATTTCCTAATTCAATCAACTGAAGTTGTACATTACAAGTACTGTCATCTGTCGGTGAGTGAGTTAAAGTACATTCCCTTTTTATCTGAGAGAGTAGTCAATCAATCAATCAATCACAATCGATTAGTTAAGACAACTTTCAGACGAGGATTTTCCTCAAACCCATTATGTCACGTCTGTCAAATTACCCCCATTCTGGAAATCAAAACCAGAAATTTGGTTTACCCAGATCGAATCACAGTTTTCTGTTGCAAAAATTGTCAATGACAAGAAAAAGTATGATCAGGTTATAGCTAATTTGCCATTAGATGTGATAGATAATATATACGATATAATATCTAATCCCCCGGAAACGGATCTCTATATAAATTTAAAGAAAGTTTTAATTTCACGTTTATCATCGAGTGAGGAAAAACGTCTGAATGATCTGTTATCAGGTTCCCAAATGGGCGATCTGAAATCTTCAGATTTCTATAGATCCATGCTGAATATGGTTGGAGGATTCAGCATGGTTAGTCAAGACTTATTGATAAAGCTATGGAAAAGACGTTTGCCTCAAACAGTATATATTGCCATTACAGCTTCAGGGAAAACAGACACAAAAGAGATTCTAGATATTGCGGATCGGATCTGGGAGTCCTGTCAAAATTCAATGGTTGCATCGTACTCCAAAAATCCTCTTGACTCTGAGTCAACCCCGTTATCAGATTTAACTACCACTATCAAAAAATTTTCAATCACTTTCCATGATTCAATTAATCAAGTATTACAAAAACAAGAAATTTTTAATTCTCAATTAAACTCTTTAGAATCCAGACTTTCCAATCAATCCTTCGAGCCTCAACCTTCTACTTCATGCTGCAACAATTGCAAAAGTAGAAGCAATTCACAAACTCGTACCACTAATCGCAATCGTTCACCCAGCCGTAATAATGTTTCCAATAAATTTGATCGTACAGACAATACTATTTGTTACTACCATCAACTTTATGGTGCCAATGCCTATCGTTGTGGAGGCGAATGGTGCAAATTCAGTAAGAATTGTAAAAAATCTGATAATTCTCAAAGATGACTGAAGTTTGATAATTTTATGACGTCTGATTTTGACATTTCTAACAGCAAACATCGTCGACTTTTTATTTACGATAGATCTAACAGAATGAACTTCCTAATTGACACTGGTGCCGATTTATCTGTGGTGCCACGCAATGCTTTCACAGATTTAAAAAAGAATTTCGATACGATATTAACCGCGGCTAACGGTTCAACCATTTTTACATACGGTAAGAAATTGTTAAAAGTCAATCTAAACTTACGTAAATTATTTCCTTTCGTTTTCAATATAGCAGACGTTGACATACCGATAGTCGGAGCAGATTTCTTGTCTCATTTTGGTTTAGTTGTCGATCTTAAAGGAGCTCGAATAATTGATAACAAGACTAATTTGTCAGTTAATTGTTTTATTAAAAATAGTCCTTTAGACAATTATAGATTAGATACACTTAAATTATTTCCTTTGACAGATAAATATAACAAATTACTTTTACAATTTCCTAATTTAATTAGTTCCCCAGATTACAATTTACCTATTAAACATTCTATTGTACATCATATAGTTACTGAAGGTCATTTACCTTTTTCACGACCTCGTAGATTAGACAATCTTAAATTTAAAATAGCTCAAACAGAATTTAATAACATGGTAGAATTAGGTATCTGCCAACCATCATCTTCTCAAGTTTCCTCTCCACTCCATCTAGTGGCGAAAAAAGAGAATGACTGGAGACCTTGTGGAGATTATCGACAACTAAATACGATTACCATTCCAGACAGATATCCATTACCTCATATCCACGACTTTAGCTCTCAGTTGCACGGCTGCACTATTTTCTCCAAGATTGATTTAGTGCGAGCGTACCATCAGATACCTGTCGCTGAAAATGACGTTTATAAGACAGCTATAACAACTCCATTCGGACTGTTTGAATTTTCCCGCATGCCTTTTGGTCTACGCAATGCCGGTCAAACTTTCCAACGTTTTATGAATGAAGTACTTGTCAATTTACCTTTCGTTTTCGTCTATTTGGATGATATATTAATCGCAAGTCAATCAGATGTACAACATTTGGAACATTTGGAAAAGGTTTTCAAGAGATTAGACACATACGGAATTAACCTTAAACCATCTAAATGTATCTTAGGAGTTGACAATTTAACCTTTTTAGGTCATCACATCTCTTCATCAGGTATTTTACCATCAACTGAGAGTCGAAGTCATTAATAATTTCCCTTTACCGACAACTCTAAAACAACTACAACGTTTCATAGGTATGGTGAATTTTTATCATCGTTTCATACCTCATTTTGCTGAAATATTACTTCCCCTATATTCTCTTTGTAACAGTTTATCTCATGATAAAATTACAAAGATAAATAGTTGGCCTGATCAATGTTTAGACGCATTTTCGAAAGCCAAAGACGCAATAAGTAATGCAGTAGTTTTAGCTCATCCTTGCAATAATGACGATACTATCTTATCTCTCTCAGTCGATTGTTCTAACCTTGCCATGGGTGCAGTTTTAGAGCAAAAAGATAATAAGGGATTTCTTGCTCCTTTAGCATTCTTTTCCCGTAAATTAACCACAGCACAAACCAATTATTCGGTTTTTGACAAAGAACTTTTAGCACTATATACTGCAATCAAACATTTTAAGTTTATACTTGAAGGTCGAAAGTTTAATTGTTTTACAGATCACAAACCTTTAATCAACGCTTTATTCACAAAAGCAGAAAGATCTCCTCGTCAAATACGTCATTTAGAATACATAGCTCAATTTTCTTGTAAAATACAACATGTTAAAGGAAAACATAATGTAATAGCTGACAGCTTGTCACGTATTTACGACACTTCTTCCTTAAAACAAGATATTTTACCACTTCAACTTAAAAATTCTCCCTTCCTTAATGTTAACTTTGACCTAAAGTTGCTTAGTGAAGCTCAGGAGAAAGATTCAAATCTCAACTATTTATTGTCAGATAAATCATCACTAACTAAAACCAATTTCATTTTAAAAAAGATACAAATTCCAGATTCAAATGATTTTATTTGGTGTGATGTTTCTCGTGCAAAAGTCAGACCTTTTGTCCCACTTGTTTACAGACGAACGATATTCGATATTTTTCACAACTTATCTCATCCTGGTATTAAAGCCACTAGACTGTTGATTTCAAATAACTATTTTTGGCCGAAAATGAACACAGATTGCAATTTATGGTCAAAATCGTGCATTAACTGTCAAGCTGTCAAAGTCAGTCGACATACGCGAAGTGCTCTCGGGAACTTCACCATTCCGAAAATCAGATTCGACCACATCCACATAGATTTGGTAGGACCATTACCTCCATCCAAAGGTAACTCTTACATTCTTACGGTGATTGAACGATTCACTAGGTGGCCGGAAGCGTACCCTCTTCGCGACATCACAGCAGAAACAGTTGCGCGTACTTTATTTGAAAGCTTTGTTTGTCGATTCGGTGTTCCCTTGTCAGTAACGACTGATCAAGGAGTACAATTCGAGTCAAAATTATTTAATGAATTTGCAAAGTTTTTAGGTTTTCATAGAATACGTACAACTCCATATCACCCAGAGGGCAACTCTTTAATTGAAAGATTTCATCGCTCACTTAAAACTTCCTTGTTAGCTAGAGCCAATACATCACATTGGACAGATGAATTACCCATCATTTTATTAGCATTTAGGACAACTCCCAAGGAAGATCTGCAATGTTCACCTGCTGAACTCATATATGGTCAAACCCTTCGTTTACCTGGCGAATTTTTCGTTGAATCGTATAATTCCCCAGATATTCCTTATTTCATTGACAAATTACGCATTTATTTTAATAATTTAAAATTTGTTCCTCCAACTTCGCATGGCAATTACAAAACATTTGTTAGTTCAGATCTTGCCTCTTGCGATTTTATTTTCGTTCGCATTGAACGTTTAAAACGTTCATTTACTCCTTTATATGAAGGACCGTTTAAAGTTTTATCTCGTTCAGATAAGTTATTTACCTTTAAGAAAGGAGACAAAGTCATAACTGTCAATATTGATAGGGTTAAACCGGCTTTTGTATTAGTTGACAGATGTGACACTTTGCCTACCCCGATTAAAAAAGTACGTTTTGCAATCGACACGTTGATTGATTGACTATTTTCTTTTTTAACGAGGGGGTGTATATAGCGACTATAGCGACTCACTCACTGGAAATCGAGAAGTTCCAAAAGCGAGAAGTTTTCATGGAGTCGCTAAGAAACAAAAAGGAAAACTCGATTCATAATGGAGAAGTTTCCATGGAGTCGCTAAGAAAAATAAAAAACATTCGATATAAAAATATAATATCAATATAAAAAAAAATACTAATATCACATAAAATATGAACATGTATTAAAAACAATATAAGTATATTTACTTCCATTTTAATTTTATTTATAGCGATAACGCTATACAAGTCCATACAAACATACCATGCAATATCTACCTGCTTCTAAAATATCTTCGAGTTCAGATGTACTATTAAAAAATATCTGAGCCTTATTTCTCAAATCTTCCTTTTTTTCTAAAAGATCCATGAATTTTTTTTTTGCCTTTATTATATGACGCCGATGTTGAGTCACACCCAGTGAAACAATGTGAAAAAAGAATCAAGTTTGAACTATTTGGATAATTTAGTTCTAAACTTTTATATAGCATACATATTTAAGAAATTCGTAACGAAGAAACGGAGCACGCACAGCAGATCACCTGGCTTTTTCGTGGTCGACCCATAGAGCAATACACATACTTACACTCGTTCAAATGTGTTATATATACATATATGAACGTTGGTATGTATTCATGCCTATGTTTCCTATATATATATATATATATATATATATATATATATATATATATATATATATATATATATATATATATAAGAACAATCTAAATTTAGTAGGGCTTCGGGCTTGTCCGAAGCCCTACTAAATTTAGATTGTTCTTTAACTAGTCGGACGTGACTATCCTTCATTATTTCATTATTTTATATATATATATATAAAATAATGAAATAATGAAGGATAGTCACGTCCGACTAGTTAAAGAACAATCTAAATTTAGTATATATATATATATATATATATATATATATATATATATATATATATATATATATATATATATATATATATATATATAAAATAATGAAATAATGAAGGATAGTCACGTCCGACTAGTTAAAGAACAATCTAAATTTAGTAGGGCTTCGGACAAGTCCGAAGCCCTACTAAATTTAGATTGTTCTTTATATATATATATATATATATATATATATATATATATATATATGCCATATATGTATATATATACATAAGACAATAGTTTTGGGTCCATATTATTGTGTACTTTCACTTTGCTCCAAATATTCATGCTCCGAAATTTTTAGTTTACTAAATAGAAAAAAATAAGATTAGTTTTTGGACCGTAACTCCTACAATTTTAAAGCTATCACAACTCAAAAAAAACCATTTTAAAGGTAATTGAAAGAGCTACAACTTTTTTCATTATGATATGTAGTGAATAACCTTTTATTTTGAAACGGAGAAGGGTCAAAGGGCTCGAGAGAGACTGCGATTGCGCTACCGCGCGCTCTTTAAACAATCATATCTCCGTCAATTTTGGTGTGACAAAAAAAGAAAAAAAACCAAAATTTTTGTCAAAAAAAGACCTACATTTTTTATTATCAGTTTTTTACGTATCTTTCATTATTTTTGAAATATTATGAAAAAAGGTGTTTTTTTCAAAAATGTAAAAAAAATTTTTTTCTCAAAATCGTGATTTTTTTGAAAAATATGTATTCCAAAGCAGCCAAACCGCTGGAATCCAATAAACTCTTCATATTAAAGTTAATTCTAGACGGAATACGATTAATTTTAATTTTGGTGGAAATGGCACTTATGAAACACATCGATTTTTAAAAAAAAACATTAGATGTCCCTCTTTTTTTCATTACAACTCACTCACTTTACGCGCAAAAGACTTTTAACACTGCTCATTTTAAAGATTATTTTAAGCACTATAAAAAAGTTTCTTATTGTCATGTGGATAAAATGTATCCGTTGTCCGCTAGATGGCATTGAATACATCGATTAAATTTCAGACAAAAAAAAAACGGCTTTGATCTTCAATATCTCGCTTAATATTGCACTTAGAACACTTTATAAAAAATCAATTTGTTTATTTTTTCACTTGCTATAATTTTGTTCATTATAAAATTATCGTTAAAATGCATATTTTTTGAGATATTTGCAAAAAACCGTTGAAAAACGTGGGAAAATTCCGAATTTTCAATCGCCAATAACTTGAAAAATTATTGAGTTTTTGAAAAAACTTTACAGAACATTTTTTGCTTAGAATTAGGTCTTCTCTCGATATCCGAGGTTATTTTGAAAAAAAAAATTCCCACCACCGAGAAGGGGTGGCAACCACCCCCAGGGTGAGAACGGAGGTCGGGTCAATATCACTTTTGAAGTTAAGGGTGAGATAAGCCTAATTCCAAAATTTCATGTAAATCGGCTCATAGTAAAAAATTTAGAAGGTAAAAAGCTTCAATGACTGCACTATGTGCCGTATTATTGTACTCAGGACTCGGTACTCGAAAAATTGTACTTGAGTACTTGTACTCGTGTACTTTTTCATTATTTTAGTACTTGTACTCGGTACGCAGAAGCTAAAAAATCAATTGTACTCAGTACTCAGTACTCAAGTACATTTTAGCTGTACTCGTTTCAGCTCTGTTCAGGATGATAGGGCCCACTATTCGACTACTTTAATAAAAAAATCATGATGCTAGTACTAATAGTTAAGCCAGAATGACAAAAATTTGTGTGCCAAACTGGAGTTTAGTTAAAGATACTCGAAAACCTATCCTAAATCCTCCTAAATCAACAAAGGACCCCGGAGAATTCTTATGGGAAATGGCTTTCGGTCAAACTCTTTGAAACTCTAGATTCTGGTAGTTCTTGATGTGTGAAACAAAAAAGGGCACTAAGTCCTAAAAACTCGTGGTTTTGAGCTATAGCTTTGGACTTTACGTGCATTCTGCAGCATAGTTAATATGGCATTAATAAAAAATCATGAGTTTTTACTACTTAGTGCCCTAGAGAACTTTCATTCTACACATCAAAAACTACCAGAATCCAGAGATTCAAAGAGTTTGACCGAAAGCCGTTTCCCATAAGGATTTAACTATGCTGTAGGATGCACGTAAAGTCCAATTTCAGATCTCAAAAGTTTTTAGAACGTAATGCCCTTGAAAACGTTCGTTCTACACATCAAGAACTACCCGAATTCAGAATTTCAGAGACATTAACCGAAAGTCATTTCCCATAAGAATTTAACTATGCTGTAGAATGCACATAAAGTCCAAATTCAGAGGGCTGTAGTACAAAAACTCATGTTTAGGACTTAATGCCCTTGAGAACTTTTGTTCTGCACATCAAGAAATACCAGAATCCAGAGTTTCAAAGAGTTTGGCCGAAAGCCATTTCCCATAAGGATTCTGCAGGGTCCTTTCGCATAACATATTTGGCGGTCAAAGCGATGCATATTGAATTCTTCTAACAACCTGCGCCCGCTGGTCCATCCTCAATGAAACACCCTGGATAGCTATAGTTATACTAAGTATAAGTGATATAAGTTATACTAAGTAATACGAAATTTTATGATATCAAGATATCATTCGTAAATAGTATATTGTGTATTTAGGTGTGAAAGCAATACATTCCCGGACGACGATGCAAATTGTTGGCCGAGGCGCTAGCCGAGGCCAACAAGCATCGAAGTTCGGGAATGTGCTTTCACACCGAAGTACACATACTATTTTTTCTGAAATCGTAATCAGTATTATTATAACTTAAAGAATTTGTATTTATGCATAACATTTCTTCATTAAAATCTAACTGCTTACTAATAAATGCAATTTTAATGTGAGTTGGTTTGTCTGCGTGTATTTATTTACTGTCTAAAATATACATAAAAAACCGTACGAGAATGTTACTTTCCCGGCCTAGGCCGGGAAAGTAACATTCCCGTACGGTTTTGTTGATCGTTGCTTGGCAACGGATCTTTTCCGGTCTGTTTTCTGATGGTTTCTTAGCAACGGACTAAAATATTGGAATTGTGCATTTTTCGATCTGAAATCGCGCCGAAAATGTAGACATTGCCGATCGATTTCAGAAAAAGTAATATTTCATTCAACATTCCGTATAAAAATTATGTTTACTAACAAACACGATTTGTAAAAATGTCTGCTTAATATCGTGTCACCAAAAATTAACTTACAATTTAAGAATACTCATGTTTACACGAACGACAAATATGTAACAGTATAATCAGGGATTAGCAATTAATGTAGCAGGTTTTATAAACGATAAATTTATGAGAACCCAAGACGTGTTATGAATAATTGAATACAGTTTAACCATTTCTGATTTCAAATTGATATGTTTTGGAGTCATTACCATATTGCACTGAATCATTATAATTTTAAAGAAGACAGCTTAATATTATTTGAGTATAAAAAAATTTACGAAGTATGCAAAAACTATTACATAACAGTGTATTTTATATTTTCTAAATGTTTAGAGAACTTGAAATGGTAATACAAAAGTACGCGAAAAACCGGTATATTTATTTAAAATTAAGAAAAATGGAATATCGTGATTTCTACGTGTATATTGCTACAGAGCTTCTCATTCCAGTCTTCTTGGCGACTAGTCCTCTTTCCAGTACACAAATGTCGCGTACGCGTTTTTAAAATTAAAGAGAACATACAATTTGTCTTAGTAAGAAAATTAGAAAGAAAACATAAAATATGAAAGAACCCTATACCCAAATATATTTGACTAAAACTAAATGTACAGGGTGCGGTCGCAACAGATAGAAAATGTGAATGTGGAAGTAGTGATTCCTTAGGTAGCGGTTTTAATTAATGGGTTGTAATTAACGCTTGGTAATTTAATGCAGTTTGCAGATTAAAAAATACTAAATGTTCGATAAAAAAAATTAAAATGCAGTATAAAATAATAAGAAATGCGTTATATATTTTTTAAAATCACAATATAAAATATACAATTTGCACGGTAAGTTCTGGTCGGTATTTTAATGAAATATGCACACAAAAGTGATATAAATGCTCGATAATAATTTACGTTCGCCATTGAATGAAATTTTGTATTTTATAGTAATGCACTCTAGAAAAATATAAATTGCTCGATAACTTATGTTCACTTTTAAATCAAATTTGCACTTTATAATAATATGAAGTGCCATACATCGCATCGCAAATAAACGGGCGTTTGTTTACTGTTTATTGTTTTGTATTTTATGCAATAAATGTTTATTTTGTGTTCACTGCTTTTTCATTTTCAATAAAAATATAGATACTCTGTGTGAGCTTTGAACTTTTGAGAATAAAATCATCATTTTTATTGAAGTGTAAGTATTCTTTCACGATCAATTTTCTACTGAACATTCATTATATATTTATCGAACATTTATTATTTTTACTGAATATTTTGTAATTCAGGATAGGATTTTGCAGAGTAAGAGGGAAATATGCGATTATTTTCGATTTATTATAAATATTTAAAAAATCATTATTGGTATATCTTTAAAATAGTTTCAGGTAATTCCCATTGCTCTAAGGAATGCAACCATGTACAGTTTCTTATCGTAAATTTTGTATATAGTTAAATGCCATATTTTAATAATGAAATTAGGAACCATTTTCATTGACAAACTACGACATTCAAGTACAACGAAAATTTACAATAAAAAAATATATAATTGTATTCGTTAGAACAAAAGCAAGTATCTAAAACAGTGTTAAAGATTATACTATGTTTGGTTTTTAAATATTTATAATAAATCGAGAATAAACGCATATTTCCCTCTCACTCTGCAAAATCCTATCCTTAAGGAAGCATTTGAATTTGGCACTGACCATTCGTTGTTTATCGAAGCTATTACTTTTTATGAAATATTTTTTAGTTTAACAAAAATTTGAATTTGATACTGAGCATTCGTTACATTTTTCGAGCCAATATTATTTTTATCGAATATTTATTAATTTAGAAAGCATGTGAACTTGGTACAGAGTATCATTTTATTTATCTAGTGTCTATTATTTTTATAGAAAATTCAAGCATGTAAATTTATATCAAGGATTTATTACATTTATCGAGCCTCTTATTGTTATCGAATATTTACTTTCTTAACATGTTTTTGGATAAATCAACTGGAAAATGTAATATGCATTGGGAATAAAATATCAAGCATGAATTTGTACCCTTATTAATCTGAACTACCTACAGTTACAATAAAATATTAATATTAACGATGAACTCATTTGCGAAGAATGAACGGGAAACTGCAAAAAGGCGTGTTGATAAATTCTCATCATAAAATATGCAAGACGATTTGAAGATATTGAAAAAGTAACAATGTTATCGACCTAACGTAACTAATGACTGTCACATTTCCTGAAATTAAAATATGTTAGCCGTTAGTATTAGGGCAGAATTTTATATTGATATTGACTAACAACGAAAATAAATGAAATACAAATCTATTATTAGGAAAAATCTGAGTATGTTTTCTTTACTAATGGAAATACGACTTTAGTGATTATTATCGATTTATGGAACTTATTTTTCGTATTAATAAAATAATATAGATGACAGTTTTGCCTTTAATATCATCTGCTAATTCTGAGTTTTATTTAAAACGAATAATTTCTTTGATTTTGTTTATTAAACGAAACATTTTAAGAATAATTTATAATTAATTTACGCAAAAATATGATGAAGCTTGGTCTGCCAACATTTTCGTCGTGAAAGCATTTGAAGTTCACGTATATAATTTTACTAACAGTAAAACCTTGTAGAGTTTTTTCATTTGTATTTTTAGCACTGCACTCTGGTGAAATCTATGAAAGTCAAATTGGTCTAACAACCATGTCTTTCATATACGTGAAATCATTTCCTCCGATACAATTTAAATTATTTGGACGTTATTTGGATAAATATCATTGTACCAACGAACCAATCATTACTCGTAATAGTTCATTCTGTAGGCATAATGAAACATGTTTCTTTAAAAATGTTGCTTGCTTTGTTAATATAACAACAAATGCGTTTGTATTTCCTCCCAATGCACTTTTAAAAACATCTATCTTAAATTCATAATTATTGCGGTTTGTAAACGAGGACGTGAATATTTTCAGCCTTTCAAATTTGATTTAAAAATAACCAATAAATATTTAAAAATTAATATCTTTCATTTCTGCTTACACAATTATTTAAAAACACTATTTTAGATATTCAGCAAACAACTTTCTAAGAAACCATGCGCTCTTTTCATATACTATTGATGCAAGCCTAATCACATTAGTATATCAACAAGAAGTCTCCCTTGCGAGACGTCTCATCAACTTCTTTCATATCTAACATTCAATATGAAAAACAAGAAATTAACCATTCTTTCTATATACTTACTATCTAAGTCTGATTATGCTACTATATTTATATTATAACGAAGGCTTCTTATAAATTTTGCAGAACTTCCTTCAGCTTTACATTGTTCTTAAACAATGATGAAGTTAATAGGTCTACTTATTAATTATTCTTCATCAAATAAATGTACTTCATTAAAATACAACAACTGAATCTCAAGAAGACAGACATGAAAATATTTCCTCACCTAAAAAAGTGTAAAATGTTATTTCATATTTATTAGTTTAACTGATGTTTATAATTCATTAATTCCGTATATACATTTTACGATTTTTGTTCTAGTGGTAACCTAATAAAGAGCAATATTTCATAATATATTAACACCCACCTGCTAGTCTGAAATATTTTTATATCTAAAGTCTTTATCCGTGGAACCTTGATATATTGTACTTAATGACCAAAATAAATCTCTCTTGAGGTAAAATTTATACCCGCCCATTAAGTCCAGAGAATGTGGATACAAAAAAGTACTATAATGTGATATAGAGGAAATGTCACTCAAAAATGTAACTAAAGAGAGTATTTGAATTATAGTAGAAATATAAATTAAAAATTACGTTTCTTACTAGTTCACGTGACTGTTGATCATACATGTTAATTTATTTTATTGGTTTTAATTTATGCACTACCAACATTATCGTAGTGTCCTAGTTGTCAGTCCATCCTGAATAAATGTATACATACAGGGTGATTCAAATCTTATCAGAAAACATTCAAGGGGAGATGCGCTCTTAATATTGGAGTTCAAAAAAAAAATTATGCCAAAAGTCAATAAACTGTGCGTAAAAAAATTAAAAAACGCTGCTTATGGGCGAGGTCAAATCCGTTTTCACCATACTCGTATATGGATACGAAAAGTTAAACAATGGTAGTTGCGGTTAGTGCTTGGAAGGGTGACCTCCAGAAAAAATAGAGCGACCTCGCATCACCATCTAGCGGCTCGTATACGCAGAAGCTATGTAATCTTAGTCAATGATTGCATAGTGGATATACCATTCTTTCGAGGGTACGTAAAGCAATCGGTCCCTTATTGTTTCTTAGATGTTAGGCAAGTAAAAAAATGCTCATTCTTCTTACTAAAAGAAGTTCGCGTCGATGATTGGCCGTCGCGGAAATAGGCCGTTAAATGAATAAAAAAACGCTACTTAGTTGGACGACTGTGTTTAATTCGAATCCCAACAGTATTGCCCATCTTTACTTTACGCCTTGGCATACATTAGTACGTAATTTTTCGTCTATCGATTGTAATAGGTGCGTACAGAAGAGTAGACTGTTTTTCGGTGTTGTTATTTTAGTGGTAACCTCAAACGTTCATACTATTTTCAAAATGACATATGTATGTACAGTAATGCGGAAATGATGCAGATAGTTTACTGCATGAAGATTTGCATGGATAATGAATCTTCCTGTATACAATATATTTAATATTAATAAAACTGGTGATGCAACAATGTGACACAGGCCACATTTTATATCATGATATGAAGATAGAAGTTCTCCAATCAGCGGGAGAGATTCCTGTCTTAGATATTTTTTGGTAAATTCTGTGACGGATTCTCACCTTATCTTTAGTTAGTTTTTGTAAAAGCGCATAGGTCAAAATATTCTTTAGAGAAATTGTTTGCTTTTAAATTTGCTCCATTGTTAAAAATAAAAAATACAAAATTACAAAACATTTCTAGAATATTAAACAACAGCTAAATAATAATTTAAGAAGGCTAAAACTAAATCTGCTATATACTTTTATTAAAGTTGAAGCGATATATCAAATTATTGATATCATTTTTCAGAAAATTGCGCTACAATTAGAATAAAGCATTCAACGACGACAAACTGGAGTGGAAGTAAGTTGGCTAACTTTTAGCGTCAAGTTTGGGGACATGAATGTTGGTTCATCAAATACGTCAATAGGAATTAAATTTTCATTGACTTTTAAAGGAAGTTCACTTTTTGTTTGCTAGTAAAAATTCTATATTAACGTTTATTCTATCTCTTAATAATTATGGATAATTTTCTTGTAGATTTTAATGGTGCTAATGAAAAAAAAAATCATAAATGGTTTTCGAAAGTTTAAAATTTTCTATATATTTTTTTTTTTAATAAATAATATTCATATTTTCATTATTCTTATTTAATAATAATAATAATAATATAATAATAATAATAATAATATAATAATAATAATAATAATAATAATAGTACTCCTCGACCATCAGAACAAAGTGATGTTTGTCATCGAATTCTCAGCACCTGCTGAGACAAACATCGCTTTGAAGGAGGGGGAAAAACGGACCAAATATCGTGATCTCCGGTATGAGCTCCAAGTGCTGTACCCAGACTACTCGGTCAAGATGGTCGTCCTAATAATCGGCGTACTCGGAGGGATGAAGCCTTCGCTGCTCTCAGAATTAAAGATCATACCGGCCTGTCAGAATTCGGCAGAATGGTTGGCAGGTCAGATGCAGAAGGCGGTTATCTTGGGGTCCCTTCGTCTGCTTAGGGCACATGATTCAGGTGTTTACAGTCACTAACTCCACAGGTCGTGGAGAGTGGCTGTAATAAATTAGCCGGCGCGGCTACCGTGTGGTGTCGGAGGCCACGGAAGCCCTGTCCGGCAGCGGGAAACCGAAAAAAAAAAAAATAATAACACATTTATGATTGATCAATAAATTTACAAATTATTTTAACAAAAAAAATAGTTAATTTTGATAAATAAAAGGTAAAGGTTCAGAATTCTGTGTAACAGATTCTGCTTTTCCACCAATACCTATTCACTAAATTATAATATAAATTTTATAATGATGGAGAATATAATAAATAGAAAAAGAGCGAGAAAGCGGAAAGAAGAAAGGAAGAAAGGATTAATAAGATAAGAAGTTAATGTGATCGCCGGTTTTGCAAAAAGTGCTTTTTAAGTTTAATTTTAACTGAATTGTATGATAAGTTGAGGTTCATATTACCAATTTTGTTAATGCAAATTGTTGCGGTGTTGGGGAATGGTAAGTATATTTTTCCTACGTATATTCATGTTGTGTACATCAGTCCTAAATCTTAATTTGTTATATAAAAAAGGTAGTGATTTCAATTTTAAAACCTTGAAAAACAAACAAGTCATGTGTAATTGCCGCCGATTGTACATATTTAACCAGTTAATATCTTGGAGCTTATGTGATATTCGGTTGCGTCTCCTAATTACGTATATAAGACGTAAGCAGGAGTTTTGTAGTTTCTGTATGCGTCTGATCTCAGTTCCGTCCAAACAGAGTCCATAAACACTGTCACAATAACTAAATTGCGACAACACGAGGGATTCATAATTTTTTTATATCATGATTTAGGAAATAACGCTGTGCATATATCATTTTAAGTGAAGCATATGCTTTTTGTAATTTGTTTGTAATATGTTCTTTAAACCTATGATCAATTACACAGGCACACAAAAAAAAAATGCCGAGTGCTAGAAGGCAGACCTATGTATTCTTTTAATAATATAATATATTATAACTTGTGCTGGCTGACAGAGCATAAATAACAAAGTTATTAGCTTATTGTTAAATGTTACTAAAGTTAAAGTGACACAGTGTTGTTAAACAAGAACAGAACAGAACACTCTGCTGATATAATATATGCTGTACATGTTTCAGGTCAGTGTTTTTTAAATTGAAAAGTAATACACATATGCAGATATTCACAAAGTCAATATAATCCATAAGGCGCACAATTGAATACACGAAGGCTAGATTAGATTAGATTCCACAAAATTTCTTGCTAAATTTCTTTAAGACACACTCCTTCAGTGCCGATAAAAAGTTTTTTGTGGATAATACACCAAATTAAATTAGTATGGGTGATGAATTGACAAATACTGAACTTTATATTAAACTACTAGAAGCTATTCAAGCAGGAAGTAAGTCAGTTAAAGACGAAATAAAATCGGAAATTAAAATTGAAAACCAAAATAGGGGACGGTAGCTCAGTGGTTTAGCGCGTCTAGCTTGCATACTGGCGTACCTAGCGAAGCAGGTTCAATCCCTGCTCATCGCGAAATAATTTTAATTATAAAATTATCCCCAAGAAGTGGTTCGGACTCCACTATAAGCTGTAGGGCCTCGTTTCTCTTTACCTAACACAAAATCACTCTGGATTTTCAAGGAGTTACTTCGGTGACTTGAGAAGCGGTTAAGAAAACATTTTAAGAAAACATTTTAAAAACATTAAAAAACATTTTTTTAAAAATTATTAGACAGATTAGAAGATCAAACACGCAAGACAAGTGAACTGGAAAGTAAATACAAACAATTAGAGTTAAGATGCATAAATCTGGAAAGGAGCTATAGGAAAAATAATTGTGTTATATTTGGTCTCTTTGTCCCTAAAGATGCGGATCTCATAGAGTATGTTACTGGTACTCTAAACAAGTTACTTGATATCAATATTGCCTTAGCTGATATAAATAACGCATACCAAATTAATAAAGAAGAGGTACCTCCAATTAAAATAGAATTCATCTCACATTTAAAAAAAACTGAAATATTTAAAAATACCCATAAATTGAAAGGAAAAAAGTTGTTTATAGCGCATGATCTTTGCCCAGAAGATCGTGAGGAATATAAAGTTTCAAATTACCACCTTAAACTAGCCAAATCCCAAAATTATGCAGCCAAGATTAGAGGACATAAATTAATAGTTGGAGAAGAAGTGTATACCGTAGATAATCTGAAACAAATGAATTTAGAGCAAGCCTCTGACGATAAAAGTATTCCAGTTCAACAAGCAAAACTTCCATTATCAAATAGTGCCCCTACGACACCTTCAGAAACAATAATAACACCTTTTGAGAAATTCTCTGAAAACACTGCTGACAACAACATAGTGAATGATCAAGCATCAAAGAAAAGAAAAATCTCAGAAAGAATTGCTGCTCAAGTTAACACAAAAGCTTCGGAACAAAATATGAAATTGGCTTTGATACCTCAACAAAGTGAATCATCCAAAACTAGTCTTAAAAAGGCAACTAAGCCTTAGGAACTGAAATAATATTTTAAATATTGTTGTTTTTATGTCTACTTTTAAAATATTTTATATTATTATTTAATAAGTTATATCTTTTATATATATTAATCATTACATATTAGTCTTTACATATTTTTCCCTGTCGTACTATTTTATATATGTTCTGTTTAGTACTTGTACCTTTTATATGTTTGCTATTTTAGAAAATATTAATACCTTTAATCATAGGTTTAACTTATTTCTTATTGCAAATTATCTAAAGTTGGCATGGATCAATATATTAGGGATTTTAATTTGAACACTGTTGAAACATTTACCTTAGCAAATTGCATGGAAGCAAAAACAGTTTTGAATGTAAATGAACATTTAAAAAATTTTAAAATACTACATAACAATATTCGTAGTCTAAATAAAAACCTGGATGAATTCAAAATACTACTATACAACTTGGAAATAGGCTTTGATTGTCTTATTTTAACGGAAACCTGGAAACTTGAAGACCCAAATCTTTTTAATATAAATGGCTATGATATGATATACAACTCAGGAGATCTAAATCAAAATGATGGAGTTGTAGCATACATCAAATCTGATCTAAATTATAACTATGAAATCAAACAAATAAATAATATAAAACTACTACAAATTGTGATAAATATTGATAAACATACAAATTTTAACATAACTTCCATTTACCGTTCTCCATCAACTGACCTTTATGATTTTAATGTACATTTGCAAAATTACTTTCATTCCTTAAACTTAAAGATTACTATATATTTGTAGGCGATTTAAATATAGATATTTTGAAAATAAACGAGTCTTCAAGTGGATACATTGATGTATTAAGTGAATTTGGCTTTATTTCCACAATAAATAGTGCAACCAGAATCGATAAAAACCATAAATCATGTATTGATCACATCTTCATTAAAACTAAAGATAATAATACAGACTCTTTAATACCACTCATAATAGAAACCGATGTTACTGACCATTTTACAACAATATTACAAGTTGTCCTAAAACATAGTACATCAAATAAAACCAGTCAACAAAGCAATCAGCGAACATGTAATAAAATTATTGATGAAAATAAGTTAAAAATAAAGTTAAGTATTACGAGCTGGGATTCTGTGTACTTTGCCCCAAACATTGATTCCTCAGTAATTAACTTCATCGAAATTATAAACCAGGCAGTGAATGATTGTAGTACTACAAGAAAATACAAAAGAAAACATACTAAACAAACAAAATGGATCACAAATGCTATATTAAAGTCCGTAAACAAAAAAAACCAAATGGCAAAAAAACTAAAAAAAGACCCAAATAATCATGAATTAAAAACTCAGTATAAAAATTACAAAAATTCATTGACAAAGCTTATAAAAAAAACCAAACAAAATTATTATAAAAATATTATAGACGAAAATAAACATAATTCCAAATCATTATGGGACATAGTACAAGATATCACAAAGTCCAAAAACAGAAAACATGAAATATCGTGTGTAAAAAACGAAAACGGGCAATTATTGAAAGACTTAAAAGATGTATCAAATCAGTTTAATAAAACATTTGTAAAAACAGGAAAAATACTTGCTGAAAAAATAAAAACAAACGTAAATAATAAATTTCAAAGAACATCTAAACTGCACTCATTCGTATTATTACCTACAGATAGATATGAAATTAAAAAAAATAATAAGCGAGCTTAAAACTAATAAAACTCCAGGCTTGGATAACTTAAGGGCTGAAACACTAAAACAAATATCTGAATATTTAATAGATCCCATAGTTTTTATTATAAATAATTGCATGGAACTGGGTCATTGGCCACAGGATTTTAAAGACTCCTTAGTAATACCAATTTACAAAAAAGGCGATATCAATATAGTCAGCAATTATAGACCAATTTCTCTAATAACAAATTTCGCCAAAATTTTTGAAAAAGTCATAAAAACTAGATTGATGTCTTACTTAAATAAATATGAAATACTATCCAACAAACAGTACGGTTTTAAAGAAAAGAAGTCTACCCAAGATGCTATATTGGACCTAATATCAAATATAAACGTCTCTCTAGACAAAGGTACACCATGTTTATGTACTTTTATTGATCTATCCAAAGCTTTTGATACAGTCAGTCACCCCTTGCTCTTACAGGCCTTGGAAGATATTGGAATAAGAGGAAAGTGTCTAAAATTATTTAAAAATTATATATCTAATAGACACCAATGCGTAAGAGTAGAAGGCGTCTGTAGCAATAATTTAAAAGTAGAATATGGTGTACCACAAGGTACAGTATTGGGGCCGGTACTATTCCTTATTTATTTAAATGATTTATTCACTTTACCTAGCGCAGGAAATATTATAGGATTCGCAGATGACACCGCAATTGTTTATAAAGCCAAAACTTGGGATGATTTGCAGAATATAGTAGAAAATGATTTATCATATTTGAAAAGCTGGTTCGATAAAAAATTGCTAACACTAAATCTAGATAAAACAACCTACCTAACCTTCAGTTGCAATAAATTAAATATGCCATCTTTTAAGTCTCTGAATATTGAAATCCATGGAAAAAACCACAGTATACTACCCGAAACTAAAGTCAAATATTTAGGAATAATCATTGACCAGCACTTAAGATGGGATTTACATATACAATTTGTCGTTAAAAAACTTCAATTTATTCTATATAAATTTCGACAATTATGCAATGTTCTTGAACAGAAACAAATGAAATCTGTATATTATGCGTTAGTTGAAACACATTTGACTTATGGCATTTTAGCCTGGGGTGGAACGTCCAAAAATCATATAAGGCCTCTCGAAATTTTACAAAAAAGATTTTTAAAACTAATGTTGCATCAAAAAGTGTCCTACCCGAGCAATCTGGTTTACAGTGACGCTAGGGTTCTTGACATAAGACAATTGTTTTATTTTTATAGCAATATAAAGTACCATGCACATAAAAAGCCATTCATCCTAAATCGTCATGATTATGGCACTCGAAATAAACATCAACATATATCTCCATTTATGACAAAATCTATAGGACAGAGATCTTTTACATTCTTAGGCCCAAAATTATACAACACTGTTCCTGAATTTCTGAAAGAGAGGACTTTTTCTTATTTTAAAACTAAATTGAAAGCTTTTATATTATCTTTACCAAGAGATATAATCCATAACTATATTGACATTACGAATAATTAACTAAAAATAGAATTTCTGATTATAATCATTATTACTCTAAGGTTTTGTGGTATGTGAAATGGGTATATTGCCAAATGTTTCTATTGCTCCAAGACTGTAAATTTTGCTTCCAATTGTTGATTGTGCATACTGCACATGTATTATTTTCATATTATGTAATTTTATGTGGTTCCTGTTTATAAATGTGTTCCTTCTCGAAACAAGTATATATTATATACTTATCGAGTAACTTTATTTATTTACCATTATTTTTTATTATTTACATTGTATATTTGATACTTGTAAAGTTGTAAATAAATAAATATTATTATTATTATTATTATTATGTATTCCCATGCATTTCGACCCGCTGAACACGAATGATATCCGTTTTGCCGGATTGGCTCTTGCATTTTTGCTAACCTCAAAAAACACCCTAAAATGCCCGAAAAATCCCAAACAAGTAGATAAAAAGCTTAAATGAGCTGATCACTATATCTATACGTAATTTGGGGCGCTCAAACTGAATATGAGGTCAGAATTAGCCGATCAGTTAGGAATTTTGACATAACCTCAAAAAAACACATAAAAAATGACCAAAAATTCAAAACAAATAAATTAAAAGGGTAAACCAAGAACTTTAAAACTAACATAACCTAAGACAAGAACATTGAACCAAGAATTCTTAACCCAACATAACCTGAGACAAGAACTTTAAACCAAAAACTTAAACCTATTATAAATTAAGACAAGACTGTTAAGTTCCTAAGGCAAGAACTATTAAGGTTTAGAGTTCTTTGTGTAAAGTTCCTGTCTCAGAATATGTTATATTTAGGTGCAAAGTTCTTGCCTTAAGTTTTGTTAAATTCAGAGTTCTTGGTTTAAAGTTATTTGTGTAAAATTCTTGCCTTGTTTTTAGTAAATTCGATGTTCCGAAATATAGAAAAAAAAATCAACGATAAAATAAAAAAATATATTTACCTAAAATGTTATAGTATGGAAATAGTGGATAAAGGTTTTCCAAGGTACCTTGCATCATATGTTACAAGATGTTGGACAAATGGAAAGAACGTTAAAAAATAAAATATAAAAATCCAACAATATGGAAGGAGCCTGAAATCCGTGAAGAGTATTATTTTTTAGCAATACAAATGTTTCGGGAATTAATGTTAAAAAAGGGTTAATGGAAACTGATTGTTCCGAAAGTCAAGATGACAGTGAATATGAAGATAGTGAATGTGTGTTCCATAAGAACTAAAATTCCCAATATTTGGTGAAATGACAAACTTAATAATGTTATTAGAAATCTTAGTCTATCTAATGGTAGGGAAGAATATTTAGCGGCGATTATGGTACAAATATTTTTTATTTTATCGCTGATTTTTTTTCGGTTTTTTGGAACCTCGAATTTACTACAAACAAAATAGAAAGAATTCGCATTATTTACACAGTTGTGCAAATTTCTTGTACTGATAGGAAGCCAAGTTTCCCACCTCACTAGAGCTGCGGTTACATGATGACGACGCCCGCGGTCCCGCTTTCCCAATCTGGCCGGCCACCGATACTGGGGTTTCCCTCCCCTGGATCGTAAACTCTTTTTCTACTTTTGCCATGACGAGATTTTTCTTACCTAGGAACTTAGCCGAAATTAATCGTTGCCCGCCGTCACCACGTGGAGATGTCCTAGTCGCAAAAAAAGAAAAAGAAACAAATGGCATATGACAATCAAACAGACTAAAGAAAACTATACAGTTCTAACCAGCTCTAAGAAAAAAAAGTAAAAAATCATCAAGGGAGGGTGTAGGTAAATGTTAAGACCAAACGATATTCCTCTCTCAACAGAGCAAACTTTGTCAGAAAATTTTTTCCTAAAAATGTCACTGTTCAGTAATATTTTCCTTTAGATACTTGAAAATTTAAAAGTTTGCGCTATAATTCCGACTACGGTATTGTGTTCAGCTCGTGAAAATACGTCGGAAATTATATGTTCAGATATTTTGTAGAGCAGTCAATTTCGGGCTATGATTCAGTCATTTTTGGGTACGTTTTCATCCTAAATATGGATTTTACAAGATATTCGATCATCGCGCATAAATTCTGACCTTGAATTCGGTTTCAGTGCTCCAGATTACGTATAGATATAGTGATCAGTTCATGTAAGCTTTTTATTTATTTATTTGGGATTTTTCCGGCATTTTTTAGGTGTTTTTTGAGGTTATGTCCAAATTCCTAACAATTTCGACCTCAGATTTGGTCTCAGCGCCCCAACATACGTATGCAAATGGTCGTCAGCTCATATAAGCTTTTTATTTACTTGTTTGAGATTTTTCGGGCAGTCTTAGGGAGTTTTTTGGGGTTAGGAAAAATGCAGGAGCCAATCCGGCAAAACGGACATCTGATTCGTGTTCAGCGGGTCGAAAGGTCGAAATGCATGGGAATACATAGGTCTGTCTTCTAGCAATCGACATTTTTTTTTGTGTGTGCCTGTGTTATCAGACCCAGACTTTTGGTATGATTTGTAAAAGGTATTAAGTCATTTCCGATACGCAAAACTAGATCATTCTGAATATTATTTCTTAAATTCTCACTACAGAATAATATAGCACAGGATTTATTTTCAACAAATGGTTAATGAAAGTGGTAAAAGGAGCTTCTAAATCTTTATTAATCAGTTGGTTTGATTCATGTAAGTCATTCAAATTGAAGGAACAATATAATTGAGTATAATCTGCGTAAAAATGATATTTACAAAATTTTATTGATTCACAGAAAGTTGACGTGTAAACTGTGTATAAAAGTGGACCTATGATACTACCTTGAGGAACACCTGTTAAAACATTACATTGTTCTGATGTGTTACTGTGGAAATGAACTTGCTGAAGCCTATCCGTTAAAAAAGATAACAGTGCGCATGCACTGTCATTAAATCCGAGAAAGTGTAAATTAGATATTAAAATGGTATGGTTTATCATATCAAATGCCTTTGAATAATCTAATAAAATTAAAACACTAATTTGACTTTCATCACTGGCTTTAATAATGTCATCTGTTATATCTAATAGAACTGTAGCACAACTATAACCCTGTCTAAATCCTGATTGTTTATCTGGTAATATATTGTTGGAGTTTACTCTTATTTGTATCTCCATAATTTTTTCAAATACTTTGGACAAAACAGGTAAGATACTTAGCGATCTAAGATGACTGAATTCAGTCGGATTGCTAACTTTTGGCAGAGGAATGAGTAGCTTGTTTCCATGCCAAGGGAAAATATCTATACATTCGTTTATGATATGTGTAATAAACGGGATTATAAAAGGACAGCAAAGTTGAATCAGTTATATTTAACATATCTACACCGAAAGCTGGTGACGTAAATATGTTTTATTACGTTACCCACGGTAAATTCGTTTGTTAATTCGAAGGAGAATAAGCTAGAGACACCCTGTTTTATATTGTTCGAATAAAAGTTTATCCTGTCGTCATTAGGCAAGGAATTATTAAAAGCGGAATTAATAAAAAAATTATTAATTGCATCTGCATCTGTTAAATGTTCTGGTAAATTAATTTTTTTTTTCTTAGCAATATTCAATTTTTTTAATTCTTTCCATTTATCTTTAATATTAGAATTTTGTAACTTAAATCTTAAATAAACCTTTTTTCCTGTTTTTATAGCAGAGTTTGTCAAGTTCCTTAACTATTTATAATATGTCCGATGTTCATTTGTACGAGTTTGTTTATATATTTTTAATGCTCTGTCTCTCAATTTCTGCATTAATTTTACGTTATCAGTTATCCAGGGTGCATAGTTGTCTCTTTTTTACAGTGAAAGTTTTAATAGGGGCGTGGAAATCAAAAAGCTCAATAATATGGTTGTTCAGAAATGAAATTTTCATTTATAATATATATTAGATTCCACGGAATAGACTCTAAGTCCTCTTGAAAATTATCAATGTTAATATTTTTTAGACGCCTATAGCTAATTGTTTTAGAATTTATTTTTGTTAAATTATAATAGATTTTAGAATAAATTAGAAGATGATCTGATATTTGAATATCCATAACTCCAGCTTCACATATTTCATTTCCATTTTCAAAATTTACCAAAATTAAATCTATTGTAGAAGCAGTCGTGTTCATGATGCGTGTTGGCTCGTTAATTACTTGTTTGAAGTTAAATGTATCCAAGATCGAATTAAATTGCGTACACAAATTAGAATTTAAGTTTAACATATTAATATTGAAATCACCACAACATATTACATTGTTAAAATTTGAATAAATATCAGTGAGTGTATCCTCAAATTTATTAAAAAATGACATTATATCTGTATTAGGACCTATAGCAATTTCCTGTTTATTATCTGTTAGTTTCTATCATAATTGTTTAACATATTCATGACAGTCGCTAGTTAAGATATTATATTTTATGTTATTTTTTATATACATATTAATTCCCCCACCCCGCGTTAAACGATCTTTTCTGATAAAATTATATTGGTCAATTTTTACCATATCACTGCAAATAGCTGTAGACATCCAGGTTTCTGTCACCCCAATTATATCATAATCCCATCTAGTTATCTGGTCTCGAAATTCATTAAAATTTGCTAATAGTGATCTCACATTAACATGTGCAATACTAAGATTCATCTAAAATATAAAAACCGCTGCCCAAGGAATCACTACTTCCACATCCAGATTTTTTATCTAAGTCACTCTCACAACGAAAAAATTTTGTATGTGGAAATAATTGTTTATGGAACTTTAATAATATAATATTTGAAATCCTCTACCCCAAAAACCTATAAAACGATACCCCACATTGGTAGCGGGGTGGGGGTGGTGATAGGGGGTAGTAGTGGAGGTGGATGAAGTAAAAAAACATTTTGAGGTTTCTGGTTCTTGTACACACCCTAAATCACATTTTTTTTCATCCCCTTTAATAATGGGGTGGGGTGGTAATGCCAACATTTTTTTTGAGACCTCAGCTTCTCTTGTATATACTAAATACCAATTTTATGGACTCTCACCTGCTTGATTTACCTATTTTCCCCAAATTTACCCCCCAACCCTTCGACGGAACAAGATGAAAATATAATCTAGTTCTAGATCTCGTTAAAGTACATATGTGTACCAAATTTCAAGTCAATATCTCAAACGGTTCCAGAGTAAACGTGCGCACAAAAAAAAGTTACAGACAGACCGACAGACAGACCGACAGTCAGACCGACAGACAGACAGAAAAATTTTTTCCGCTCAAACTTAATATCTCGACATTTCATGACATTTTAAGCCTATTTAAACAATAAAAAAAATTTTAAAATTTTTTGTCGTTACTATACTTCCACTGAACGTGGAAGTAAAAAGAGACAAAAGAAGATAGAAATAGAGTAGATAGGAAATTAGTAAGTAAAGAAGACTAAAACTTAAAATAGATTAAAAAATTCATCAAAGCACTACCTCATACATATAAATATACATATTACTTGTTTTACTCACCTATAATGTAAAGATAAGTGTAAACACTTTTATAAATTATAATATTTATTTCAAGCAAATAATAATGTAGTAGGTAAAAACCTAAAAACCCTAAAAAACCCTAAAAAGAATAAGAGTATGTGAATCTAATGTTTTATAAATACAAAGCTAGGCTAACCAAAATTATTATATTACCATATTATATGCATATATAAACTACTAAATAAAAATAATAACTCTTTTTTTACATAAGAACATGACAATTTATTTAAATTACGCAGCATTCTTAATAGTTAATATATAGTTAATATTGAGGACTAGAACCGTAACATAGTAATCAAAGAATACAGTCACAGATACATCCACCCACACACATAGCCACTTACACACACATCCTCCACCATACACACACATGCACAACAACTGACAAACTACACATTAGGGTTGGCTAACCCGAACTGGAACTGATACTTTGGAACAGGTCCAGTGGGTTGGTCTAGTGGAACTGATCTCCGGCAGGTACGAATATTAGTCCGAGTACGCCGAGTCCGGCTGAACTTTTTAGAGACTCGGTACGGCGCGCGCACTTTATAGACGTATGGACTGGTTGAACTAAACGAGTACGACTAGTACATTACAAGATTACGAGTCCCGTCCCTTTATACCAGTCCAGCCCACTGAGTTCAGTTTGTCTGCCGGTCCGCTCAGCCGTTCACCGTGCGAGTTGGTTAGCATGGGCTAGGAACTGAAACTGATCTTTGGACTAGGTTCTTCTCTGAACTGGATTAGGTCCGAACTGATCCGTAAAAATATTCGGATCAGCCATCCCTACTACACATGTGATCAGAAATCCGCCACGTCTCCGTCGTTGATCCTGGGCAAGGCAGAGAGCAGAGCACAACCCTATATTTTACATAAACTTAAATATGTATATACAAAAAACACCACATTGCCTGCGCCGATGTGAATAGTAGCGACAAAATACGCCGATCTCCCGTGACATACGCGAAATCGAAAAATCCCGATTTTGTCAACTCTTTGTGGTCCAGTTTAAAAACGAGAGCTTTTTGGACGCCAATGTTACTAAAATTTTTTATAGGGATGATGACTATCATATCAAAAATTCGGCCAATTTGACGGAAGCCGTTTTTCCCCTATAATGTGTGCGGGGTCCTTTCACGCATTGAGATATCTGTAAATTTAACCAAGATTGCGGGAGGTCGAGCATTATCAATGTTTACATTTTTTGTGGCACACGATGACATCTTTTTATGGCTCCTTCATTTATGTTTTTTATTTTCATGGTATCTTTGAACAAATTTAATACAATTTTCTTTAAGTCTTCTCTCTCATTTTCCTGAATACCAAATATTCGTATATTACTACTTCTGGAATATTGTTCTTGTGCATCTAATCTCATTTTTAATTTTCTTTCTTATCTTCAATTTCAAACATAAATTAGTCTATTTAAGAAAGGTGTTTCCGATACATTATCTGGGCAAGGACATTCAGGGATCGGTGGAAATGAAACAGCGGATCAATTAGCAAAAGAGGCTGTCGAAAAAACTGAAATAAGTAAACAACATTATTCTAAACTCCGATTTTAACAACTTGTTTAAAGCAAACAAAAGAAAATTGACAAAAGGTATGGGCAGAATATGTTAGATTTTCGAAAAATCACAATTTTTTCCTAAAAATGTCACTGTTCAGTAATATTTTCCTTTAGATACTTGAAAATTTAAAAGTTTGCGCTATAATTCTGACTACGGTATTGTGTTCAGCTTGTGAAAATACGTCGGAAATTATATGTTCAGATATTTTGTAGAGCGGTCAATTTCGGGCTATGATTCAGTCATTTTTGGGTACGTTTTCATCCTAAATATGGATTTTACAAGATATTCGCGCATCGGCTGTCGAAAAAACTGAAATAAGTAAACAACATTATTCTAAACTCCGATTTTAACAATTTGTTTAAAGCAAACAAAAGAAAATTGGCAAAAGGTATGGGCAGAATATGTTAGATTTTCGAAAAATCACAATTTTTTCCTAAAAATGTCACTGTTCAGTAATATTTTCCTTTAGATACTTGAAAATTTAAAAGTTTGCGCTATAATTCTGACTACGGTATTGTGTTCAGCTCGTGAAAATACGTCGGAAATTATATGTTCAGATATTTTGTAGAGCAGTCAATTTCGGGCTATGATTCAGTCATTTTTGGGTACGTTTTCATCCTAAATATGGATTTTACAAGATATTCGCGCATCGGCTGTCGAAAAAACTGAAATAAGTAAACAACATTATTCTAAACTCCGATTTTAACAATTTGTTTAAAGCAAACAAAAGAAAATTGGCAAAAGGTATGGGCAGAATATGTTAGATTTTTGAAAAATCACTATGAACTTACTCATCCTTCTATACCCAATTCAATTCCTTATATATTTGATTATTACAATGTCCCATGTTTCTACTACTTTAACTAGGTTAAAGCTAAATCATGTGTGACTAATAAAAAATATGATGTTAAAGTTGGGCAAATCCACGTTGGGAATGCCACTAGCGACAAATAAAAAATAGACTTGTGACTAATAAAAAATATTGAAGTTAAACTTTTCTAGATAGCTATTAAATCTATCACTGATAATCACAGGTCAACATTTGATCTAAGAACAATCACCAGACTTTACCAGAGTATACATAGGTTTTTTGGGTCACTGATTCCGAATCCGAGGTTGGTTAAGCTTCATCACGTCAGGTTCTTGGTCATTTGAAGGTCAAACTGAGAAAAAGTGTTGTAAAAAATTTGAAAAAATTTGTTTATGTTTCTGAGGTCGCTGAATTCAAATCCGCTGTTATTTTTACCCTTCAAGAACATCGGAACATCTAGAGGTTATTTCAAGGCATTTTGAGGTCAAATTGAGAAAAAGCGACTAAAAAATTTGGAAAAATGCTTACATGGGTTTTTTGGGTCGCTGACCTCGAATCCGTGGTTGGCTTCATTCTATCAAATCGGATTCAAGGTCATTTGAAGGTCAAACTAAGAAAAAGTGTAAAGAATTTGAAAAAATGTATGTTTATGTTTCTGAGGTCGCTGAATTCAAATCCGCTGTTTTTTTACCCTTCAAGAACATCTAGAGGTCATTTCAAGGCATTTTGAGATCATTTTGAGGTCAAATTGAGAAATAGCGGTTAAAAAATCTGGAAAAATGCTTACATGGGTTTTTTGGGTCGCTGAGCTCGAATTCGTGGTTGGCTGGACTCTATCACATCGGATTCAAGGTAATTTGAAGGCCAAACTGAGAAAAAGTTGTGTAAAAAAATTGAAAAAATGTATGTTTATGTTTTTGGGATCACTGAGTTCAATTTATACCTAAAATTTTTCAGTTTCTTGGTTTTCAACATTCTTGTTTTAATTTGATCATGATATGGCCTTAAAGAAACTTTGAGATGAAATAACGACAAAAAAAATGTTGACCTGTGATAATTAACAATACTATAAAGCGAAAATTGGACAAGCCGATAATGACATTGCCACTTGTACTTTACCAGTGAATAACTCTAAAATCAACAAACAAAAGTCACTTAAATATCAGAAAAATCTAATTTATATGGGGCGACCAGATATGTTAAACAGGCAGAAAAAGGTTCACCTCAAGATAAACTAGGCATCGGTTAGCCAGTACTTCGGAGGCGAGAGGTTAATGTAGCCACTATGTACAAAAATTTGGGTTAGTACGGCAGTTCAAGCGATAAACTAAAAACAGTGACTAAAAAAAAATTTGAAGACCTTTGGTTCTTGTACACACACTAAATCTTCTTCTTGGATTCAGTCGTATCTCTCTGAGAGAACTCAGCAGGTTCTTGTTGACAGATATACTTCGGTGACATTCTCTGCAACATCTGGAGTGCCCCAGGGTTCATACATTGGTCCCCTATTATTTAATTTATTCATCAATGATATTGCTAAAAATATTGATTGTGAATTTTTACTGTTTGCGGACGATCTGAAAATATTTAGTGATATTTATTCTCTGAATGACTGTGCCCAGATTAAAAAAAATCTTGATTCAATTTATTCATGGTGCGAAGACAACAACATGCATCTTAATGGTGACAAATGCTATTCCATGACATTCAGTCGCAGGTTGTTACCCATAAGTCCTGACTACAGTATTAATAGCGTGAGCTTGCATAACATAACCACGGTGAAAGATTTAGGTGTTATATTTGACTCTAAACTTTATTTTTCTGAGCATTTCGAACACATGATTGGGAAGGCAAATAAAATGTTAGGGTTTCTTAAGAGAATGGCTCAGGATTTTTCAGATCCTCGATCCTCGAATATTTTATATATATATCTCTAGTTAGATCTATTATGGAATTTTGCAACATTGTTTGGTCACCGTATTACAACATATATATCAACAGACTTGAATCTGTGCAAAACAAATTTGTCAGATTTATGTGCTATAAACTGAGCACGAGGGGTCTATTCTTAACCTGTGAGGAAGCAAAATCATATTTGGGAATTACTTCCTTATATAGCAGGCGCCAATATTACGATGTTTGTTTCGCCTTCAAAGTTATTAATAACTACATCAGTTCTCCTGATTGCTTGGAGTCTATGCGTTTTAATGTACCATCTTTTAACACTAGAAATATATCAATTATGTCTGTACCTTATTGTCGAACCACTTACGCTATGTTCAGTCCGGTGAATAGAATAAGTTCAACAGTCAACAAATACTGCACTGAACTTGACTTATTTAGTAAATCTCTTGACGGTTTTAAAAACCAGGCTAAACGCGCTATTCTGCAGGAATTTTTGTTATTGTTGTTATTCAGTTTTTAATCTTATCTTTGTATTTCGCTTTTCCTCTTCATGTTTATTTTAGTTGTTGTTTTTAGGATTAGTATCACAATATGTAAATGTATTTACCTATACGTAAATAAATAAATAAATCACAATTTTATTTTTTTACCTCCCTTAATCAGAAGGTAATTGGGGTGGTAGAGAGGGTGGCTAATGCCAAAAAAAAAATTGAGGCCTTTGGTTCCTGTCAGGGACCGTAACCGAACCGAAACCGTAACCGAAAATCGCACAGTAATTACGATTTTTTTCTAACCGAAACCGAAAACCGGATTGGCGCTGCTTTGAAAACAGAAACCGAAAACCAAATTAACGCTGCTCTGAAAACCGAAACCGTACCCGAAAACCGAAAATGGTGTACGTTAGGTAACCGTAACTGAAACCAAGCCGAAAAAAAATTCGTTTTCGGTCCCTGCAAGCATTAATTTAATTTGAACCGAAACCCTAACCGAAAACCGCACCGTAATTACGAATTTTTCCTAACTGTAACCGAAACCGAAAACCGGAATGTGAGATTCTGGAAAACCGTAATCGTAACCAAACGCTGTTCTGAAAACCGAAACCGTAACTGAAAATCGAAAATGTTGTACGTCAATTAACCGTAACCGAAACCGTACCGAAATAAATTTCGGTTTCGGTCCCTAGTTCCTGTATACACATTAAATCACAATGTTACTTTTTTACTCCGTTCAATAATGGGATGTAGGTCGTAATGGGTGGTGGGTAATGCCTAAATAGCTATTTATGTAACCAGTTACGAAAGACGTTATTTTGTGTAACGAGGTGGAATTTGCTGGACGAGCGAAGCGAGATCCCGCAAAATAACACGAGTTACACAAGATTGTCTTTCGAAACGTATTACATACATGATTTTTTCTAATTTTAAAAGTCTAAAAACAATTTAAACATAAATGAAATAGGTGTATTTAAAGATCTTAAAAATTAAGTAATCTGTTTCATAGTTACCTTTGCTGTTATCACACATTATAATTTTAATGTCAAAATTGACGGACGTTATTTAGCCAAGTTACAATATTATTTGAAATCCTAATTTGATAACACAAGGTAAATCGTATTAATGAAAAAGTTTTGTTAGCATATTTTGGGGGAAAGAAGAATTTAGAAGCTTCCACTTTATGGACTTAGTAGTCCATTTTGTGTTGAATAAACATTGTTTCTTTTTCTTTTTGAGAGTCGTTTATCTTTCTTAATTGATGACATAACGAACTTTTCCTCACCAGTTACGTAAAATTTTACTTTTCATAACTGGTTACATAAAGCAGGGCGTTTTGACACTTACGTCAGTTTTGAAAAGTGTCACTTTATATGTCAAAATTAGAAAAAAATATTTAGATCTTTGGTTCTTGTATACGCACCAAATCACAATTTTATTTTTTACTCATAGGATAAACTCCTTTTTTTTGTAAAATTTTGCTTAGAAAATGTTCAAGACTTAATAGTTTACTTTAAACTTTTTGTGTAAATTATTTAGGGCCGGTTTTATAGGTTCAGATTAAACCAAAGTTTAACTTGAAGATTCACCTAGAGGTTTAAATTGTAGATTTTAGTGCTTTGTAAAATATCGTTTTATAAGCGTTTGTCAAGATCGTCAGTGTTATGGTTATAGAACCTCCCAGAATCGACGTAAGTCGAAGAATAAATAAAAACTTCGACTTAGGAAACAAATTATCAATAGACAATTAATTTATAGCATAATATATTTCAGGCATCTGCGGAGACTGGCACAAAAGGACTTATACACGTTCACAGAAAAGTAAGACACAACAAGGCGCACAATTCAAAAGTATGCCAAAAAGGTGAAAAGGTGCAACTTCTAGTCAAACTCTAGTTTAATCTGAACCTATAAAACCGGCTCTAAATCGAGAACATTTGCGATCGTGATTGTAAATCTGACAGTTTGTGGCAGTTTGATTATATATACTACAGAGCAATAAGTAAATGGTTTGTATGCGTCGCTTGTCTTCAGATGGGTACCATCGAATGATCATCCACCTGTTTTCACCTAGCTAGGTTTTCTGGCCATTGTCTTTTTACTCTTCTGTTCACTAAGGGCTGTGTTGCTAATTCCCTGATGAGCTGGTTGTTGTGGTCACTAATACGATCTCTATATTCAGTGGCTTATCTGCTAATCACTTCGTTTATGAAAGGAACTCCAACATCTTCATGGAGGGTTTGGTTAGATACATACCATGGAGCATTTGTTATGATTCGAAGCATTTTGGTCTGGAAAGTTTGGAGTTTGTTGGTGTTCGATGGTTTGCTGCAACCCCATAATTCTATGCCATAGGTCCAGGTAGGCTTTAATACAGTCTTATACATGAGTATTTTATTTTCTGATGATAATTGGGACTTTTTACCCATTAACCAGTACATATACAAACCTTTAAGTTTAGTTGTATTTTTTGGCCTTAATATGTATTTTCTACGTAAGCTTTTGATCAAGGTGTAGTCCGAGATATCTGACTTCAGATTTTACATGTATCGGTGTGTTATTTATAGTGACTTAAGGGCATGTGCTTCGTTTTGTCGTGAAGGTGACTTGACTTTTTCACTATTGACTTTGCCATCTCTCTTTAACCAGTCATGCAGTGAGTTAAGTTGGTTTTGTAGATTTTCCGATGCTCTAGATTTAGGTCTGATGAAAGGCCGTGTCATCCGGAAATGTAGCCATTGTAGTAGAATTTCACTATGGGATATCTGAAGTAGTGAACAAATAAAGAAATGGCCCAAGAACACTGCCCCGCGGTACTCCTGCTTTTATATGATGTAGATCCGATAAAGTATTCTCAGATTTAACTTGGAAATAGCGGTCAGTTAGATATGATTTTAGTAGAATGTACACTTGGTTTGGCATATGTATTTTTAACTTGTAAAAACGCCCCTGATGCTTGTTATACGTTCAGGAACACAGGCACACATTTTCTTTTCTTCCACTTTTATTTACTATTCGATGGCACTGTTGAATGGTGGAAGTTTGATATTAAAAATTCTTTTGTAAAATTGTATAAATACACCGTTGGTACATAGTAATTATAAATAAAATAATAATTGTTGAATTTGTAATATGTTTTATTTTGTCTTTTGTCCAATTGAGAGTAAATTAAATCAATTATGTGCATTTAAAAGCTAGACGTAATTTATTCGCTGGTAAATTTAAAAAAGCTAGCTTGCGTTTATTCAGTGTAAAACTGTTGTCATTAGTTGAAATTTAAAAATTCGCGAAATGTCATTGGTCTATAATTTATGACGGAAATAATCCCTTTAATAATAAGCGGGTGGCTAATGCCAAAAAAAAATTATGAGTCCCTTGGTTCTTGTATACACACTAAACCACAATTTCATTTTTTTTACTCCCTTTAATAATGAGGTGGGAATGGTAATGGAGTGATAGTGGGTGACCTGATGCCAAAAAAATTTTGAGCCCTTGGCTTCCCGTATATACACTAAATCCCAATTTTATAGATACTAATTTTCTTGCTTTATCTATTTACTCCCATTTTCGCCCATTTTTCCTCATTTCCCCCCAATCCTTCAACGTAATAAGATCAAAACATAATTAATCTAGTTCCAGATCTCGTCATAGTACATAGATGTACCAAATTTCTTGTCAACATCATAAACCGTTCCAGAGGCACCGAAAAAAGTTACAGACAGAAATTTTCTTTTGCTCAAACTTAAAATCTCGACGTTTCATAACATTCTAAGCCTATTTAAACAACAAAAATTTCAATTTTTTTTACGATAACTACACTTCCACTCCACTACGCAGATGTGGAAGTAAAATGCTCAATGGTGATAACGATTTTGACATTTAATAACCTCCTGGGGTTATTTAAAAAATATTATATAGAGAGAATGTTCCAGTAACATAGAATAATTGTAAAACAAAGCATTAACTGCGTTTCGGACAGTAACTCCTGCCATGATTGGAAATGCAGCAAATGTTGTAAGGAAATGCAAAAATGCATATATGTCAATGGAAGACAATTCGAACAAGTATTGTCGTTTAGTTTTCCTATTTTTGGCAAAATTATTTTATATTATAAGAAGTGTTGTTGTTGTTGTTGTTGTTGTTGTTGTTGTTGTTGTTGTTGATAGTTTTCCATGGCCTCTTCACAAATATATTAAATTTTTCGAAAATTAACCACTTTTTCTAGAGATAAATATGACATATCGTTGGATAGGCTAATTTAATTGATGACTGAAATAAGTTACAGTGTTCCATTTAAAAAATCTGAGGCATGCATAATTTTCTTCTTATCAGCAACGGATTCTACTCAAAAAAGTGCCTTAAGAATGTGTTACTCGATTTTCGATTCGACACTTGGTAATTGAGATATAGAGGTCATCCAAAAATGTCAACTTTCCAAAAACGCTCTGTAGCTCGGTAGTCGAAAAAGATGGACGATCGCGGTTTGCGCCATTGTTTGTTTCTCGAAAATCGAGCTCAGGACACCTATATTGGTTTTTATCTATATGCCATAGTTTTAGAGAAAACCTCAAATCCCATCTAATTTGGTCCACTCTGTAATTTATTTTTTATGTTTTTATTGTTCAAAAAGATGTTCGCAGTCAGCACGTCCGCTTGTATTTTTGTGCGTTCAATCAAAGACTTAGTAACATTTTGCTCTATAATGATAATAAAATAATTTATGTAAAACAAGACAGTTTTCACGCCTATGGCGATCACCTGTTGTATGCTGAACTAACTTCAGTAAAGAGAGTATTCTTCCATTCATATGTATCATTGGTTAAGATGGGTGAATTTGACCCTGCCCTCACGGATGGTGTTCATGTTTTTTACTTGGATTGTTATCAATATCACTTACAATTTTGCCATATGTCAGCCCTTAATATTAAACTGTTTTCGAGTAAAAAAATAATTTTTATATATTAAACATAACCGATTCAAATAAAATTTTAACTAGTTATAGACACTTCCAGAACA
Organism: Rutpela maculata; assembly: GCA_936432065.2. Classification (NCBI taxonomy): domain Eukaryota; kingdom Metazoa; phylum Arthropoda; class Insecta; order Coleoptera; family Cerambycidae; genus Rutpela; species Rutpela maculata. The sequence goes on from OW386293.2 coordinate 68,412,920, forward strand.
TAAGCGTGGAATAAATTAGAATAGAATCTGACAACGGGAACATTGAAAAAAAAATCAGGAATGTTTCTGTTCTTTTTTACTATAAAGTTTGTAATGAAGCATATTTTAAACCCCAATAAACCATTTATATTTACCAAAAATAGATATGTTTCTGTTGAATTATTTAATAAAAGTTACCAGGCTGTGAAAAATAATTATATCACCGCATAAACTAATAGGCCTTACCAGGCTCAACCGAAACTGAAAATGCATACTAAACCGTGATCTCGGCAGAAAGCATTCAGTTGCTACCAGTGAACAACAGCGAGCAGAAGTGCCTTCTCCAGGGAACCCGCGAGCAGACGTAAGTTACAATATTTGAATTATATTTCCGCGACACTGTACTAAGTTGCGCCTACGTCAATCAATATCCACGCGCACCGTCTCCCCGTCATTACCGCGAATAGAGGGGATAGAGGACTAGATACCCGAGGCACTGAGAGCAGACAGTTCAGTTCCTCACGAGCTCCAACAGCGACCAGACGTGCCCACTGCAGCCAGCTCCGGAAATAAGAGTAAGTGAAATTTTTCTAAGACCGGGAGACAGAAAATAATGGTAAAGTCCGCGATTTCTGACTTGTAAAATATTTTTCATTTAACCGTTTCACCTGAAAATAATACAAGTATTCATTTACCGCTACGCACCGTGTCTGCACATTCTCCCACTCTACCGGCTTGTTGAAAGAGAAAAGTCTTTATTAAAACTCGTGATATCAAACAGTCGTGGTCGGCCGTTCCACGACTCTAGACGTACCCAGCTGTAAGTAAACAGGAGCCCCGCCAACCGTGCAAAGACCGATCCTCGAAGATTGCTCCTACCACGACTACGTCATTACTGCACGCAGCAAATATAGAGTTCCCCACTCTAACCGTGAATCTTCTGTTATAGTCACCGCTGAGAAGACCGGAACGAGGAGTGCTACTCGAGACCGGACGTGGGCCAGGACGAAAAGTGAGTAGGTTCATAAATAATAGGTAGAGGTAACGACTAGGCTGATATTAGGGATTCATATCTTTCTGTTCTTTCTTTTGGTAAGATCTGTGTTCTCGGGGTACCAGAAGGTCTAGCCGTTTCCCTGAAGGTACGTCGTGGGCATAGGTTGGGCGCACCAGCGACTCTGGGGTCTAGTCGTTCTTTTCAGAGGCTGTTGGTGCGTTTGCCGCTTCAATAATTCTTTGTTGTCTATAACACTGTTACTGGTAAAGTTCTGTGTTCTCGGGGTGCCCGAGGGTCTAGCCGTTTCCCTGAAGGTACGTCGTGGGCATGGAACCCACACACTAACGACTCTGGGGTCTAGTCGTTCTTTTCAGAGAACGTTGGTGTGTGTACCACCTTAATCATACATTTTATTTCAGGCCAGGAGGACGAGAGCATCTGCTGGGTTGCCGCTTCCAGGATTCTTTTAGTTAGGTAGAGTTCTATGTTCTCGGGGTACCCGAGGGTCTAGCCGCTTCCCTGAAGGTACGTCGTGGGCATAGGATTAGCACACTAACTACTCTGGGGTCTAGCCGCTCTTCCCAGAGACCGTTGGTGTGCATACCACTCTAATCATACCTTGTTACAGGCCAGGAGTTGCAGAATGCCGCTTGACTAATCATTCCTCTCTTCCAGCTTTGAGATTTCTGGTATTAGCCAAGTTTGACCCTTAAAATAATTAATTCTGCTGCTTTGTTTGGTAACTGCTTGTTTCTTCCTGGTATTTAATGACAACCCGTAACCTGATTAACTCGGCAATTCACTCCTTTAACCTGTCATTGTCTGTCAAACTGTACGTCACCGACATTTTTACCGTCATATCGCTGCTTCACTCCTGCTTACCTTAGTAACGTCACCGTATCGCATGGTAGCACTTACCGTAATCATCAGCACGTCACAGCCTGGGTTTGCTCTTTTGTGCGTTATGAATGTACTGTATATATTAAACTAGTTAAGCTGTAAATAGTTTCGTTATCACTGTAACTTATAGGAAATAAATAGATATTCTGTTTTACCGAATTCTGTGTTTTACTGCTGTTTGTGTAACAGTCCAATTTTCCCAAATTGACCCACTGGAAGTTATTGTTTTCTCCACTGTAGCTATCCCAGCCCTACTGTAACAGGCTGTGTTAAAAGGCTAGTGTGGGACCTTTGCCCCACGTAAAAAATTGTAAAGGTGGCGCCCGAGTAACCGAACCGTTGCTAAGGTGCCAAAAGTGACCACTTTCCGGCATCACCGGAAAGTATACGTCACAAGTTTCGGCACAAGTACCAATTTTTTTTTAAGAATCTTGGGATGGTTTTTTACTACACATATTTTTTTAAAGCGATCAAATGGATACTTGGGACTTGAAAAAAATTAAACGTTCTTTTTTATTTTTTTAAAATTATGATACGCTGATGTTAAAATTGTCATATATTTTTTGTAGTATCTTGGGATAGCATTATATAATACCCAATTTTTTGAAATCGGTATTATCAGTAGAAGGTCCTAAAAAAAATATCCTATCTTATTTTTTTAAATTATGATACGCTAAAAAAATATGTCTTTATCCGTGCTATCTTTGCGCACGCCTAGCTTCAAGTTGGCGTCCTGTCGCAAATATTCGCGACGTTGTCAAAGATCAGAGACAAAAGCCATTTAAAATGGAGAATTCTGAAGTGATCAAACGCAATAACGTTGAGCGAACGGACAATGTAGAGAAAATGGCGACACCGCAGGTCGTTCCGGTTAGTTGTTAGTTGTGTGGTAGGTATCTGGTTGGTATCATCCGTTTATCATGAAATATCTGAATAAATAATATCATGCATTTTAAGAGCATAAAATCTTGTTGACAAACTCGAAATGACCCAACTAGTAATGGTAAAGTCCGACAATTTCAGCATTTTAAAAGTCTTTGGACGTGCAAACTGTGCACTCTTAACTTAGAGTATTGGAAAATAATGCACTGAGAAAAACAGTTTCAGGCAAAAGGCAATACTGAATATCAAAAAATACGTATCTCTTATAGAAGAAAACGATTTTTCTATAGCACTAAAACACCAGTTTTGTTCATGAACTTAACTACATCAGAAAAATTTATTTTCGTGCTTATACATACACATGCTGTCTTATATATTTGTGAAATTCTATAGCAGTAGTACATAGTAACTTATATATCGGAGATTTAGAAACTTGAAAATTAGAAACTTTATTTCTCTAACTCGATATTTTGTTGATGTTAAAATATTTTATTAAAAAAAATAGGGGCTTCTAAATATTAAAGGAGTTTTGTCATTCCAGATTTTTTTCTTTAAATTGATGAATTTTGGTGAAAAATAATTTCTTCTTATGATGCCGATTTCAAAAAATTAGGGCTTATAGAATACTATCCCAAGATGCTACAAATAAAATTATGATAATTTTAGCATCAGCATATCATAATTTAAAAAAAATAAAAAGATTTCATTTTTTTAAGGACCTTCTACTGATAATACCGATTTCACAAAATTAGGAATTGTAGCATCAGCGTATCATAATTTAAAAAACTAAAAAAGGACATGTTATTTTTTAAGGACCTTCTAATGATATTACTTTCTAGAAAAAAAATTTGGTAGTTGTGCCGAAACTTTATAGAGGTTAAAAAAATTCCAGAAAAATTGATGATTTTTTTTTTCAATGTTCCCATTGTCAGATTCTGTTCCAATTTATTCCACGTTTATGTTCTGATAGTATCTATAACTGACTAAAATTTCATTTGAATCGTTTATGCCGTTCAATAGATAAAAATTGTTATCGGAAATCTTTGATTTTTTTTTTTATTAAAAACTGTTTAATATTAAGGGATGAAATTTGGCAAAATTGTAAGTGATATTGATAACAATCCAAGCAAAAAAAATGAGCACCATCCGTGCGGGGGCAAATTCACTCCATCTTAACCCACTATACATAGCTTTTGAAATCAATATTTAGATCTAGGGGAAGTTACCATGTTTACCAGAAAAGGTTTACATGCATACAGACATACATACAGACGTACACAAATTTTTTATTAGATATTTGAATTTAGCGTATTATGAAACGGATCTCTGCACATTTTTTTCTGATGCCTATTAATTTTTTTATATCATATACCTATTTGATTAAATCAAATAGATGTAATAATGTGCGCATACATGTAATATGTATATTGTACGTATAACCCAGACTTACATGTACAATTTCACAATAACCTATTTCAGAAAAAATAGTGTTCCACATAGTTAAAAATACTTTGCGGAAACAATTACATAGAAAATAAAATTATATAAAAAAAATATTTTTAAGGAAAAGCTTTTATTTGAAAAAACTACTAAAAAGTAAAAATATTTTTTTTTAAATTCATACACCTGGAAACAAAAGCGTTGGAGGCGGTCATATAGCGCTATTGCATAGTTAATTTGCTCAATTGACCGCCCCCAAAGCTTTTGGTTTCCAGGTGTATGAATTTTAAAAAAAATATTTTTACTTTATAGTAGTTTTTTCAAATAAAAGCTTTTTCTTAAAAATATTTTTTTTATATAATTTTATTTTTTACTTTTTAGTCTACTTATTTTACAGACAAAATCCTTTCATTTGCCGCCGCCATCCACCCCTTCCCTCTTCCGTCTTCTCACCTATCTAACACTACTTCCCACCCCTTCCCCTGCCTTTTCTCATCGCTTCCCACCTCTTTCCACCCCATTCCCACTTCTTTCCACCCCATTCCCACCTCTACCCACCTCTCCCATCCCTTACCAGCCTCCCACCCTTTCCCATTTCTTCCCACCTCTTTCGCACCTCTTCCCCATCTCTTCCCACCCCTTCTCCACCTTTGTCCACCCCTTCCCCACTTCTTTCCACCTCTCCCACGTCCGCCATATTGAATGTAGAATGACGTTACATACTTTATCGTATTTTACTCGTCAAACCCTTTCATTTGATACCCATATCAAGGGGGTTGTGACTAAAAAGCCGATCCCCCATCTCGGGACGTCCGCCATATTGAATTTAGAATGACGCCACATTGTTTATCGTATTTTACTCCTTAAACCCTTTCATTTGAGACCCATATCAAGGAGTTTGTGACTAAAAAGCCGATCCGCCATCTTGGGACGTCCGCCATATTGGATTTACAATGACGTCACATAGTTTATCGTATTTTACTCGTCAAACCTTTTCATTTGATACCCATATCAAGGGGGTTGTGACTAAAAAGCCGATCCGCCATCTTGGGACGTCCGCCATATTGGATTTAGAATGATGTCACATTGTTTATCGTAGTTTCCTCGTTAAACCCTTTCATTTGAGACCCATATCAAGGGGGTTGTGACTAAAAAGCCGATCCGCCATCTTGGGACGACCGCCATATTGGATTTAGACCGATAATGGCTATACTATGTTGCATTGTCTCCGGACTTATACACGTGTGACAAATTTCAAAGCTCTAGCTTAATTAGAACTAGTCGAAATTCAGCTTGCAAGATTTGACCTAAACTAACAAACAAACATACAAACACACATACAAACATTGCAAGTTAAATAAAAGCTTTTAAAAAACAAGCAATGTTAATATCACCTCACTAGAGGAAGCTTATGCTCGGCAAAACAATTTTTATGGTAAAAGTAATAAATTGTGAAAATCTAAACATAGTATTCCCTCGTTAAGTAAAATTAGTCAAGATTCTCTTCATTAATTTTAATAAAAACACTACAAATTGCATTAATCAAATAATCAAACACCACATACAAAGTTCAAAATGCAGACTTCTTTCGGTTCACTGGGCCATGGCGTCATTGAGTATTTAATTGAATTCTGTTTTAATTAATTTTACCTAAATGTAGTTGCTGAATATATCCACAAAACGTCTGGTTTTAATAAAATACTTTGGCTGCGGGAGAGGCACAAAGTATAAATATTTGAATATTCTTTTTCACTGAATATTTTTGTCAAATTAAAAACAACGCACAGTCACAGTGTTTAGGTTTTTTTTAACTTGCAAAAGCATTTTAAATTAAATGTAGTTCTTTAATAAACAGGCCTCGGCTGCGAGGTACTTATGACGTTAATACCAGAATCGGCTCTAGGTGATATGAACAATATGACTATTTTCACGCACTCTACCTAATACTATAGCTTACCATATCATTCGTAATGTTTAACCGAAAATGGCTCATAAAAGATTGTAAACAAGCTATATTGTATTGAATTTATTGTTGAGTGTAACACTAGCAAACGCACAGTCATCACTTGCTAAAGACGCATTATTAGAATAATGTAAATAATCATTAATGAATTAAGAACATACATATAAGCGATGTTTCTAAATTCTAAATGGTTTACTCCAGCACCTTTCACTAAATATTCTCTTGTACTATGATCGTTCAACGTCTGCCGAAGTGACTGGGCGTATATTTCAAAAATGTAAAGTTTCTCTTAGACGACATAATTACTTCCGTAAAGTGATATTGTCGAGGTATTTTTAGACAACGTTCCGTCGCGTTACTCAATGATAAAATAACCGGTTCCTTCGAATGAATGGTCGGGCCACACCGCCATATGAAATATAGAAATTTTAATATTTTCAACTTCTCAGCCATGAAGACTAGAGATTTCTACTCTTCATATCAGTAGCAGGCTTGAAGAGAAGGCTGTGGCAATGTCCGAAATATTTTTAGATACATTTTTCGATAATGTTAGAGGTGACTCGATCTACTCGATCTACCTGATATTCTGTTGTTGAAAATCATTCAATCGGATCATTTCGATCGTTCCAAAGAAACGTTATTTTCTGGTGATACTTTTCCCATCTCCAATTGTTACTGCGTAGTGCGTACAAGAAATGTTAAATTAGGCGCACATGCCATCAGTCGCCTGACTCATATAATTGTTCAACATATTTTATTTTAAGTGCTTTCCATGTTTACGTTATAGTGAGTGTGTCCTTGCACATGCAAAAGTAATGTTCTAAATTAAGAATTGTTTAGTGTATGCGCAAATAAATAAATTCTCAACATATAGAAAAAATATTTTTAGGCGAGAAGATAATGTAATAAATTATAGAACAGCGAGGAGAGTAGCGGTAGCCTTTATCTGTCGTTTTTATCGACTTTGGTTCCTTTGTCGGCACACTTTTCCAGAAACCGCCTTACCCCGCTGGCCCTCCAGAATATCGCTTGACGCAACTATATATATATATATATATATATATATATATATATATATATATATATATATATATATATATATATATATATATATATATATATATAAAAAATAGGAGTTGTTAATGCGGAACAAAGCTTTATGGCAAACAGAAAAAATCGTGGGTAAGACCGCAGAGAAAAAGAGCAACCGTGGACACGTGTTTCGGACTCATTGGTCCTCATCAGCACGGTGTAGCCAAGTTGAAAGGATAGGCACAACTTAGGAAATGACACAAACGGTGACCACTGACAGGCAGCCAGTCGCACATTTGTGGCAAGAGTTAGAAGACCCTGAATTTCCAGAGCGACAACTAACACACCACGGAGGCAAATATAGCTACCTGCGTGGAATCACTGGACCCAAGGAAGAATAAAAAAAAAAAATAGGAGTTGTTAATGCGGAACAAAGCTTTATGGCAAACAGAAAAAAATCGTGGGTAAGACCGCAGAGAAAAAGAGCAACCGTGGACACGTGTTTCGGACTCATTGGTCCTCATCAGCACGGTGTAGCCAAGTTGAAAGGATAGGCACAACTTAGGAAATGACACAAACGGTGACCACTGACAGGCAGCCAGTCGCACATTTGTGGCAAGAGTTAGAAGACCCTGAATTTCCAGAGCGACAACTAACACACCACGGAGGCAACTATAGCTACCTGCGTGGAATCACTGGACCCAAGGAAGAATAAAAATAGGAGTTGTTAATGCGGAACAAAGCTTTATGGCAAACAGAAAAAATCGTGGGTAAGACCGCAGAGAAAAAGAGCAACCGTGGACACGTGTTTCGGACTCATTGGTCCTCATCAGCACGGTGTAGCCAAGTTGAAAGGAGTTCGTGAAAGTGTATAAAATAATATGCTGAAAAGTTTACATTTCGCTCGGATGCAGAACATAAAAAAAGTGAAAAAAAAACATTTTTTTCAAAATTTTGAAATTAAGTCGAGTTAGGAAAAAATAAAAAGTACAGATTGATAGATCACGTATTTATGAACAAAAAATATCCTAACAAAATTTATCGCTAAAGCCACGGTTTTCCCGGAAAAAGTAGTCAAGTGTAACGTTATAACTCGGAGCGAGATCCATGCGCGCGCGCTTGAATACGCATGACTGTGATACCGATGCATTCAATTGCATGTCACTAAATCAGAATTTGTTCAAACTAAATGAGAGTTGGTTCATTTAAAAGATAGAAATTGTAGCTTTCTTTGTTTCAAACAATACAAGCAAAGGATGGATGGGAAAAATATACTTATATATATCATCACGCCCGAACTCAATCGTCGCAATAAAAAAAAACCGCTGCCCAAGGAATCACCACTTCCATATCCAGATTTTCTATCCAAGTCACTCGCAACGAAAAAAATTTGTATGTGGAAATAATTGTTTATGGAACTTTAAAAATATAATATTTGAAATCCTCTACCCCAAAAACCCATAAAACGATACCCCACATCGGTAGTGGGGTGGGAGTGGTGATAGGGGGTGGTAGTGGGGGTGGATGATGGAAAAAATATTTTGAGGTTTCTGGTTCTTGTACACACACTAAATCACATTTTTTTTCATTCCCTTTAATAATGGTGGGGGTGGTAATGGGGGCGGCTAATGCCAAAAGGGCCTTAGCTTCTCTTATATATACTAAATACCAATTTTATGGACTCTTACCTGCTTGATTTACCTATTTACCCCAAATTTACCCCAATTTATCACCTAACCCTTCGACGGAACAAAATGAAAATATAATCTAGTGCCAGATCTTGTTAAAGCACATATGTGTACCAAATTTCAAGTCAGTATCTTAAACGATTCCAGCGTAAACGAGCGCACAAAAAAAAAGTTACAGACAGACCGACAGACACAGATTTTTTTTCGCTCAAACTTAAAATCTCGACGTTTCATGACATTCTAAGCCTATTTGAACAATAAAAATTTTTAAACGTTTTTTCTGTCGTACTATACTTCCACTGGATGTGGAAATAATATAGAAAAGAACAAAAGCCCTTCAAAAAAATTCTTTCTTCATTGAGAACTGTTAAAAAGTATGTAAACTTCATGATTATTATGGTTTATTAAATTGTAGCAACGTGGATTAAAAAAAAAGTACATCTCAAATCATTTTAATTTCCTTGCTTGATGATTTTCTTGATAAATATATGTATTGGAGGCTGTAACTTGCCGAGAAATTGTTCATTTGTTTGATTTTCGCGAATTATCATAAATGTATGTCTTAGGCACTAAAAATAATGAAAAATAGTATATTATATTACTAGGAGTAGAACGCACTCCTTTTTTGTGTTGAGCTCAGGATTTGCGGCTGAGGCGAAGCCGAAGCCGCAAACTGGGCGAAACACAAAAAAAGGCGTTCTACTCCGTGTAATACATACTATTTTTTCTTCAAGCGTATTAAAATGCAAAAATTCATTTATTTATCATAAATGTACAAATATTCAAACTACAGTCTTACATGTTGACACAATATGACAAGTGGCTAGTGGATAGCGCGCCACAGGTGGCTTTCGGTATTAACATTATATTACTAGTAAAACAATACCCACTACGGCGGCGCTTTCGGAACTAACATTATGTTACTAGTAAAACAATGTCCACTACGGTGGCGTTCGGTACTAACATTATGTTACTAGTAAAACAATGTCCTACTTCTACTTCTGTTTTTGGTGACATAATTTAAACATTTTAATACGCTTGAAGAAAAAGTAGTTTTTTTAACGGTCGTAGAAAAATAACGTTGTAATATGTATATTTTTTTAAATAAACTCTGAAATTTGTACGTTTATCATTATCATACAGGTAATTAGTCCAAAGACGGACTTCACACACCGATAAATATGTTAATGTCCTACAAATCTGTTATTTTACAATAACCATCCTATTTTGAGATGCATTAAATGAAAAATAACGCCCTACGGCGTTATGAATATCTATAACGCCCTAGGGCATTATAAAATTATAACACAACCCAAAACAAGTAAATTATGATAGCGTCATTGACAAACAAAATGCGTTGCTATGCAACGGCGGCGTTTACAAACAATTTTGATTTTTACTATCTTTTAAATCAAATCGTTCTGAACATAATAGATGTCAAATTAATAAATCGTAAATGTCAAAAAAAAAAATTCGAATTAAATAACAGACTTGTAGGACATTAAATGTTGAAGGCACCACGGGTGTTATAAGATAATGACGCCCTCGGTCGACCAGGTCGACTACGCCGGAGGCCCTCGGGAAGTACACTGCCGACCTCGGTGCGTTATTATTATCCTCATAACACCCCCGATACCTTAATAACTATATATATATATATATATATATATATATATATATATATATATATATATATATATATATATATATATAAACATTTTTAACATTTTTCTTAGTGAATAGAAGGATAAATAGTGAGCCTGGAGGGAAAATATATAATTATGAACGCATACACAAACACCACACATAGACGATGAATCGCTCGCATGAATTTTTACGTGCCTTTACTGAATTGTATTTATTACAGGTACACCCATCCACATTTCAGCTATATCCAATGGATTCCTTATACATTTCTTAATGTATTGAAAAAGTTCCAGAATTTATATTCAAAACAATCAAAGATATTTTCATAGTTATAAGGATAAGATCGTGAAAATCGCAATTTCTTATCATGATCTGATTAATCATACTTTTAATCATACAAGTAAACAAAGTGTTTGAACATTCTAAAAGTATACATTTTTTCCAAAATAGTGATATTTTATTTTTCCCAATGGGTCAATTTCTCGGCAAGTTACAGCCTCCAATACATATATTTATCAAGAAAATCATCAAGCAAGGAAATTAAAATGATTTGAGATGTACTTTTTTTTTAATCCACGTTGCTACAATTTAATAAACCATAATAATCATGAAGTTTACATACTTTTTAACAGTTCTCAATGAAGAAAGAATTTTTTTGAAGGGCTTTTGTTCTTTTCTATATTATTTCCACATCCAGTGGAAGTATAGTACGACAGAAAAAACGTTTAAAAATTTTTATTGTTCAAATAGGCTTAGAATGTCATGAAACGTCGAGATTTTAAGTTTGAGCGAAAAAAAATCTGTGTCTGTCGGTCTGTCTGTAACTTTTTTTTTGTGCGCTCGTTTACTCTGGAATCGTTTAAGATACTGACTTGAAATTTGGTACACATATGTGCTTTAACAAGATCTGGCACTAGATTATATTTTCATTTTGTTCCGTCGAAGGGTTAGGTGGTAAATTGGGGTAAATTTGGGGTAAATAGGTAAATCAAGCAGGTAAGAGTCCATAAAATTGGTATTTAGTATATATAAGAGAAGCTAAGGCCCTTTTGGCATTAGCCGCCCCCATTACAACCCCCACCATTATTAAAGGGAATGAAAAAAAATGTGATTTAGTGTGTGTACAAGAACCAGAAACCTCAAAATATTTTTTTCCTTCATCCACCCCCACTACCACCCCCTATCACCACACCCACCCCACTACCGATGTGGGGTATCGTTTTATGGGTTTTTGGGGTAGAGGATTTCAAATATTATATTTTTAAAGTTCCATAAACAATTATTTCCACATACAAAATTTTTTCGTTGCGAGTGACTTGGATAGAAAATCTAGATATGGAAGTAGTGATTCCTTGGGCAGCGGTTTTTTTTATTGCGACGATTGAGTTCGGGCGTGATAATATATATAAGTATATTTTTCCCATCCATCCTTTGCTTGTATTGTTTGAAACAAAGAAAGCTACAATTTCTATCTTTTAAATGAACCAACTCTCATTTAGTTTGAACAAATTCTGATTTAGTGACATGCAATTCAATGCATCGGTATCACAGTCATGCGTATTCAAGCGCGCGCGCATGGATCTCGCTCCGAGTTATAACGTTACACTTGACTACTTTTTCCGGGAAAACCGTGGCTTCAGCGATAAATTTTGTTAGGATATTTTTTGTTCATAAATACGTGATCTATCAATCTGTACTTTTTATTTTTTCCTAACTCGACTTAATTTCAAAATTTTGAAAAAAATGTTTTTTTTTCACTTTTTTTATGTTCTGCATCCGAGCGAAATGTAAGCTTTTCAGCATATTATTTTATACACTTTCACGAACTTATTAAAAAAAAATAATTATTCAGTTTGCAAATTTTTGTAGGTAAATACCTTCATCGACTGGGCTATTTGTCTAAATATAAAAATTAAAAGCTATCGTAGAAAAAATATTGTATGAAAAGCATGCATAAAGTGCCTTCTTTTCACTCACCTACGGCTCGTGCAACAAACTTCACATTCGTGAAAAAAGTATCACTTTATGCACTTGTTGCATACATTGGTATTTTGTAGTTATATTCTATCACGCATTTTAAACCCGTTAAAAAATGCAATATTCTTATATAGTTGTGATAAAATGAATTGTTTACGGGAATGAATTCAAAAAAAATAACATTCTAAACATCGCACAGTGGTCTGAAGTCCCAAAAAATTGTCACAAATTTTTTTAAAAAGTTTGTATCTAGGGATTTTTAATGGTTGGAATAGTTATACCGCGTTGTACCCCTAGCATATGTTGTGATAGTTAGTAAAGGACAGATGTTCGTGTATGACTTTAGAATTCATTTGTTAAGGATAGGATTTTGCAGAGTGAGAGGGAAGTATGCGTTTATTTTCAATTTATTATAAACATTTAAAAAACTAAACATAGTATAATCTTAAAACTATTTTATATATTTGCTACTGTTATAACGAATACAACTATATATATATTTCTTATTATATATTTCTGTTGTATTTGAATATTGTGGTTTGTCAATGAGAATAGATCTTATTTTCATTATTAAAGCATGGCATTTAACTGTATTCAAAAATTATGATACAAACAATCTATCTTAAATCACACTACAACAATGCTTTTGTATTAAAGCTTTGGCATAATTGGATTCTATGATAACATATTACATCGAAGGAGTTCTTGCAGTTTCAAATCATCAGTGTTCAAAGTAACATGTGTTTAAATGAACCCAAGAGTATATAAAGTTTAAATCAGTAATAAATTTTCTATCAACTGGCAATTTAGTAACTTGAATTATATGTAATACCAGAAGTCTTATTACGTGTACAATGGCACTTGCAAACTGTCTGCAAAGTTTTGTTCGCAAAAACATTACTGTCGCAATTTCTAAAAGTGCTGTATTTTCAGTTCATAATTTCTTAAGTCGTATAGTATTTTATATAACAAGTGGCTAAAATGGTGTTTTTTTTTTACTAGTGCCGAAGGCGAGTGCTATAAACCACACGAGTAAAAAAAACACATTTTAGTCTCGAGTTATATACAAAATTTTTTGTATCGCCATTCGAAATTAGAAAACAATATAATTTTTTTAAAATAGACTAAATTCTATTGCTGTTTCTATAGAAACTAATAAGTTTTATTTCACACTGTGAAATAAAATTTCTTTTTCTTCAAGCGTATTAAAATGTTTAAATTATGTCACCAAAAACAGAAGCAGAAGTAGGACATTGTTTTACTAGTAACAAAATGTTAGTACCGAACGCCACCGTAGTGGACATTGTTTTACTAGTAACATAATGTTAGTTCCGAAAGCGCCGCCGCAGTGGGTATTGTTTTACTAGTAACATAATATTAATACCGAAAGCCACCGGTGGCGCGCTATCCACTAGCCACTTGTCATATTGTGTCAACATGTAAGACTGTAGTTTGAATATTTGTACATTTATGATAAATAAATGAATTTTTGCATTTTAATACGCTTGAAGAAAAAATAGTATATATTACACGGAGTAGAACGCCTTTTTTTGTGTTTCGCCCAGTTTGCGGCTTCGGCTTCGCCTCAGCCGCAAATCCTGGGCTCAACACAAAAAAAGAGTGCGTTCTACTCCTAGTAATATAATATACTATTATTTCACTCTTTTTTCTTTATTTTACACTTGTCAATAATGACATTGTTTTGATTCACTGAAACTGTCAAATAATTGCCATTTTAGGATATGGCGTTACAAAAAATATATTTATTAGGTACCATAGAAAAGAAATTTTTCATACCAGTCCACATCAAACATTCCTGAAAAACATAACACACACGGTATAAATTAGTCTATTTCATATCCAGAAGCATATTATTTAAAATGAAAATTTTCTGAATTTTATCCTAATTTGTTGTAATTTTACTTAAAATCCTGTAGAATTTTGACATGTCTTAATATAAGCAATGAGGAATTGTAACCCAAATATATTAAAACAAAGCTAGTTATTTAGTTTTAATTTCAAATCAATTTAAAATTTAAATATAATTGATGACAAAAAATCCTTATAATTTTTTTTTCTAACTATTTTTTTATTTAAACTTAATTAGAAATAGGTAATGTTTTCAGTTTAGATAGTACAACTATAAACAGAAGATGGGAGACGAAGGATACTGTGCTCACTTGTCGTATCAATGACATGGGTTTTACAGTGTTGCGAGACTGTCATTTAAAAATAATAACACAATTTTACTTTTACCTTGTTTAATCAGTTTTGAAATGAAAACACTAACTGATATTTAATATTAATTTGCACATTGCCATTGCAATTTTTCACAAATCACAATTATTCCATAGGTTTTACTAGAAAAAGTAGGACGTCCAGATCGGTTTTTTGAAGCTCCTTGTGTCTTTATTGAAAAAATGTCACTGACCTCAGTAATTTATTGAGTGCAAAAATGTATTTTAAAACGATGAAAATAAAATATTACCATTTTTTATTTATCATAGAAAATTTCTACAACCATTGTAGTAATTAAATTAATAGCGAAAAATAAATTAAGAATGGGCTTGTAAACAATGAATTGATGTTTCTATACTCTACCGATGAGAACTAACGAGTTCGAAAAAACTTGTACAGTTTTTTTAGAGTTGAAATAGTTTAATAATTGTTGTGAATTACTGAATTTCAATAAATGATTTAAGTATGTTCAATATTTTTTTTACGTTAAAATGCTAAGAATCCTATCATGTAGTTCAATACTTCGTCAGTATTAGATAGAAGAGTAATTGTTTTAATTGGTTCTATGAGTGTTTTTAAATGTTTTCGTAAATAGTATATTAGCGGGACCATATTATGATACCAATTCACAGAAAGTAGATAATTTCATATCAAATAAAAAGTCTGAATGACTGAATTTAAATACGTGATTTAAAGTATTTTCAATATATTTTTTTGCTTTAAAATGATAGGAATCATAAAATATAATTCAATACTTCGTAAGTATTATTAGCTAGAAGAGTAGTTGTTTTGATTGATTCTCCAATAATGAGTATTTTAAAATATTTACCTAACTAGTATATTAGCGTGCCCAGATTAGGGCAACAATATACAAAATGTAGGTAATTTCATAATAAATAAAAAAGTGTGTAAGTTGTGACTTGTTTAATACCTAAATAAAATTCTCTGATCAAAAAATTCTTATTGGAAAACTTTCGGACATTGCTCCTTTGACCTCTAATACACCATCAAAGTATTAAATTATAAAAATTCTATATACCTACTGTGATTTATACGCATATAACTACATAGTATCATGCTCAATGTTGTGAATCCCTTTGTTTACGTGCATATTCTCTGTAGCGCTTTAATTAGGTGCCTTTAATTATACTAATAATTTAATAATTGTTATTTTTGAGTTGGTTACTTATCACGATTTGAAGGTGTAATTCAATGCAGGTCGGGGTATTTGCCCGCTGAGTAGTTGTTTCCTTCAAATCCTATTTTCATAAACAGTGAGGATAGCCCACTAAGGCTAGAGGTCGCCGCTCTTGGTACTTGCAAAAAAGCAAGTCGCTATACACCAGTGACATTTGTCCGACGTATAGTAGCATCTGACCATATGAGAGTTTATCTCTCACCGTCACTTCATTTCATTCAGTTTGTATAAGACTAGCAAGTTGACCACTATCATTTGTCTGTTCCATGACCTATGACATACTGAGGAGAACATAATAAGTTCGAAACCGGTCTATGTCTGGTTAGGAACAGACAATTGGCTACTGATCACGATTTGAAGGTGTAATTCAATGCAGGTCGGGGTATTTGCCCGCTGAGTAGTTGTTTCCTTCAAATCCTATTTTCATATATATATATATATATATATATATATATATATATATATATATATATATATATATATATATACAGGGTGATCTAGCATGACATGCGGAAAATTTATCAGTAGGTTGTCCCCATCGAAAGGAGTTAAAAAAATGAAAAATTATAAAAAATGACCAAAAAAAAATTACCTTATTTTTTGTAGAAATGCGCCGTCAATGACTTTAACCAATCTGACGTAACCCGCTACAACCATTTCACTTTATCAGATTTGGGATTGACACTATTGGCAGCATAGTTGGAGAGGGTAGAAGTGACTTTTTGGTTTTAACCAAATCACACTACAAAAATAGAGAAATAAATCGAAAGACATTGACTATGCTAGTGAACTCTACAACAACAAGTAGATATAAGAGATATTTACTTAAACTCGTCAATAACACAAAAACACCAACTTGGCGCTGCTTTGTACCTACCGGTGTCCTGATTGTTCGACCGAAAGCAAAAAACTTAAGGAAATGTAAACGTATTCAATATGTTCTTTCGCAAGTAAGTTCGTCGCCCCATTACTGAACTAGGCAATAATAGTAGTGTATCTTCGTAAGTTTTAACCATTTTTAATATACTAAATTACCTCGGAGCACTCTAAAATTCCGCAGGGACGTTGCCACATTGAAGACCACCACCACCATTTTATTTTCCGCATATCATCGTAAATCACGTTGTATAGTAAAATAATAATGTGGTATATCATAAACATATAATTATTATACCAAAACCATTTTTAAACCATTGCAACGTATATTTCACGTATAATATACGTGCTAGTGTTTGCTGGGAATAGACCATATCTAGTAAAAGGACCACAGCTACAATTGTTATTAGATGCCAAAGGAGCCATTTTCGAAAGTTTCTCAATAACAGTTTTTTGATGAGGAAGACTTACTTTATGTAAAAAAGTTTTAGCCAATTTGAACGAATATTTTTTTCACTTGTCATTTTTAGGCAGAATTTCCGGTGTCTATTTGCCAACATTTTTCAAACTTTATTTCTTTTTCTACCCTTTTTTTATTAAAACAACGAATCTTTTTAGTGCGAAATATTAAAAGAGCTATTAGAAAGTCTCACAATATAAAATGTATGAAAAATAAATAATGAATTCGAAAAAAAATTTACCTCTTGTACATTTCTTGAGCGTATCTCGGAAACTAGATGTAGAATAGAGTTGGGGCCTTTGAGAGCTTTTGATCAGAAATCTACAACATATTAGAAATTCAGCCAGTTTGATACAAATTCAATTTCTGTAAGAAAACAGCGGGGGAAGTCCTTTGTTTTATGAATTATGGACATCATGAAACGCTGGAAAAAACCTAACATAATACTTGTAGGACAAAATGTCACTTGAACGAGCATGTCAAAGAAACAAAGTAGTTTGACTTAAATCATTAATGTTTGTACTAATAGTTTATAGTATAAAATGTAAGGAAAGAATAATCTGCCAGTCTTCGAGCGACACTATTTTTTTACATAGTTGAGACGCTTCTCTCGAGCATTGCCGGGACTCGCCATTCACCAAGTAAGAGGACACATCAGTACGAAAAACAGAGTTACAAAGTTAATGAAAAGAGTCAACTAAAACTGTTGCTAGCTCCCGGTCTATTACATGAAATCTGAGATTTGCTGATTAATAATTACAAAATTTTTACAGATTTGCGTGGAACATGATACGCGAGAGTTTTCGGAGTTACTAATGTTGAGCTGAAGCCAAACTTCAAAAATCAAAATGATAATCGATATGGCGGTGTCGATTATTAAATAACATTCTTGATTTTTAGCCCACCACGTGAGGGATTTTTATTCTTGAACGTCCGTGGCTTACAGCAACTAAAACGAAACCGAACCGAACCCATGGAGCTCTTTGGTTATAGTTAATTATAATGTTAATATAAATTTCTATTAATTTAAATAATTTTAAGACACCTTTAAAAATATGTACTCAGTTACTTATAATAAAATAATGCAAATGTAATTTTGTATCCGGGTTGTCTGGTGAAATAAGGAAACCTTTATGTAATTTACTATGCCCTAGTCTCATGAATATAAACGAATAAAAATATATAAATGTCTACATTTTACACGTCCAGGACACTGTTAGAATTTTAAGAACTTAACTTATTGCATTTTAAAGGGAACTACTCTCCCTTCTTATTATGATTATTAATGTAAGTGTCATTATTTTGCGGAAATTTCCTTTATAAATATTTTAAATATTCATACTCGTTGACTATATTATGTAGGGGACAAGTTTCCTCATAGCGCTGTAATGATGCAAGTTTTGCTGTTATTTTCTTTCGAATAATGCAGATATGTTTGCTAGAAAATGTTAATAAATTGTTCAGTTATTATTTACACATGAATTCATAATTCATACCACGTTTTAATGAGATTTTAAAGGTTTTCCAAGCATGAATTACTTAAAAAAAGACGTTTTAAAGTTAGGTAGCCATGTCACAGAGCAATATAATAGGTTTCTTGTTATTAAAATTTATTATACAATTCAAAGCTCTCTTATTAATATACAAAATTTTTCTTTCTCTACTTCTTTCCCCTTGGCATATTCTCGGTGTAGTTTTAATAGTATTGGTTAATTTAACTCTTGTGACAAGTATATTTTAATAAATTTATTAAAGTCAAAATCGCAACGTGTATCATATTATCTCAATTATATCATTGTAAAATGATACCTTTATCTTTTAAAATCTCTTAGGGCCAGTTTTATAATATCGGATTAAACCGCGGAGTACGGATTAAACTTCGGCCTTGAAAAAAAGTCTGTTTTATAATGTCCGTAATCTTCAGTTTGCAGATTAAATACGTCACGGTAAGGTTAAACTTCAAACGGTGGATGGAGACCGTTTAAACTGGAGATCTCATATTCATAACCTCATAATTGAAAAAATTCCCTGTTTTTATATGTAATATGATAGATATATTCGAAATATTTGATTATCTATTATTTATTTATTATTATTTACTCTCTAATGACAACGAAGAAATTGTTAATGTAATATAAGGTGCTTCAAGTTCCAAGTTAAAACTATACAGTTGATCTAACATTATAATACTGGCCCTAACAGGCACTTTGTAAAGTAAAGCTTGGTTTAATACTAGGTTTAAACTATACGGTTAATCTAATATTATAATACTGGCCCTTAAGGGTCTTGCTTATTCTGTGAAACGCAGTATACGATAAATAATTGCTAATTTAGCATAATTGCTGAACGTTAAATACAACTGACGGTCATTCAGTGAGCATAAAATCGTTAAACTTGGTACTTCCAATTAAGTGACTTACGTTAATTCAAGTTAATATTTAATTTTGAACAAGCTGAATTTCATTTGTTAATCTGTTCATTATTCTACACGATTCATGTTTTTCTTTTTACTCACCTATTATAAGGAATTTAAATTAAAAAAAATCACAATAAATTTTGAAGCTAAGTGCACGATTCATTCCACTGCTCAATAGATATTTAGTGACGAAAACATTCGTCTGTTATATATAGGATGTTAAAAAAATTCACAGCTGAAATCCAGGAGACTATTCCTTTTGTCAAAATAAGAAAAAAGGTCCGGTTTCGTTTCCGAGATACATGGTAATGGAGGATTTTCTCAATAACGATACATTTTCGCCATGTACTACAAGGGAACCTTTTTTGTGTATTCATCAATTTTCCCCAAGAAATTGTATCGGTCCTTCGAAAATAGGAGGTATACAATTTTTTTTAAACTCATAGACAATTTCAATCCCTTACAGTACAGTCGAAATGATTTAATTTAATTTATTTCGGCGACAACATTCCACCTGACATTTTATTGTTGATTTTTATGTATTACGACCACTTGATTACGAGAAAAATGTTTGCGCCCAAAAATTCCGTGTGCGTCAAAAGTTATATGCACTTTTTGATGCGCTTTCACGAATTCTCAACTTATCTCCTTGTACTAGTAATCGGATGGGAATTTTAAAAATACTGGCTCATTTGAAATAAAATTTTTAAAAAATGTAGACCTGTCCGATATATATTGGTCAATTCGCCATCTTAAAAGAAAATAGAAAACACCAAGAATAGCCTAAAAAATCAAAATTGAATATCTTTTCTACAAGAAGAAGTAATTTCACCATAGTTGGCAAAAATAAAATTCATTCATGGTCAAATATAATACACCAATCCCGGACACCGTATGTCAAATAGAACGGTCAAAGATGGCGGACGAAATAAACTTTTTAATTCTTTGTCAATTATCCAGGAGGCATTGTACGTCACTTTTTTTTATTTTTGATTGTACGTTATTTTATGTGCTTTTAGGGGACAGAGTTCATTTTTTTTTAATTTTCAAAGAGTGCGTTTTTTTTATTTTCAAAAAAATGCATTTTTACAATTTTCAAAAATGTATTTTCTTTGATCCTCCTTTTTTTACTCAATTTTGATCGAAACAAAATGAAATATGCTATAGAAAGTCTCGTAAAACTTCAAAAATTTAATACAAATTGAAACTTCATTCATTTGAAAAGGAAATTTGGTAATAATGGTAATAATAATAATATATGAATATATGATCAATAATCAGAACCAAGCAGTCAAAACTAGTGTAGTATTATTTTTGATATGTATGCTGATGAACAGAATAACACTAAGTTAAAATCGGTTAGTCAAAAAAAAAATTCTAACTAATAGTAAAAATAAGGATAGCTTTATAAAATTATTGCGCAAAGAGTTAATAGATAATGACTTTAATGTTCAAATATGCAGAGAAGACTACAATCGTGCTATTGGTTTGAAAACCGAAGACAATCAAGTTATAATAGTTGGCGAAGACATTGACCTTTTGGTTATAATGACTCAAATAGCATGGAATCATCATGAAAAAATCTATTTTTACAAAACCTAAAATTAATAAAATAATTGACAAACATTATGATGAAAATATAATTGTTTGCAATTCCACCTACTGAAGAGGTAATAGAAAGAAACTGTTTAAAAGTACATTTCCAAGTCCAAAAATGATTATATTTTGAGGAAGATCCGTTACAATTCTGGTGGCTTAAAACTGAGAATGGCTCTTAATGCCTGTTATAAGTGAAAGTAATGCTTTTCCTACAAATTTATTAAGTGACATTTCTTGTAAATGTACGAATATTCTATTCTATGTCTATTGTAAAAGAAATAATTGTGCCAACGCTTCTTCTACCTTTGATGAATCGGCTATCGATGAGAAATGCGGTGAAATTATGGCATATTACGGTAATGAAATTAATATAGTATATTTAATTTTGTTTCGATGAAAATTGGGTGAAAGGAAGGTCAAAGAAAATACATTTTATCTGAAATGTCAAATTTTAAATGCATTTTTGACGTTGCGAAATGTCACATTTTTCATAACTATCAGTTTCATTGCGTAACTAGTTATGTAATGAATATTTACGTAACTGATAAACTGATTATTAAACCCATTTGTTGACACCAATTTTCAAATTTCTTATATACTTCTTCATTCATGCTTTTTGATTTACCAGGTATTATTGAATTTACTGCTAAATTAGACAATTGTTCTATTATAGCAGATGGAATATACTGTAGCGGTTACATTTATCGTTCCACGATAATGATTTTCTTGAGACACCTTGTATGTATGTATACTAAAGATTCTGGATACGTGGTTTAGGCAACCAGACGTACACGTCGGTGTATGATTGGTTTGTATTGAAAAACCGTAAAATTTTAAATTCATTTGTTAATATATAAATTAAATTTCAAAATAAAGCAACATACTTTTGTGTCATCTTTTATATTTTCTAAATTTTCTATTTGTTGTACTGGTGATAAATACATAAGAAAAACTTCTTTATCAATCTCCTTGTTTGGTCCAAAATCTAAGAACAAAGAGGAAATATTAATTATGTAATAATTAAGCACAGTAAAATCTAATTAAGTATGTAACTATACATTGGTTACAATATTTGTGTAATCCACAATTAGTTTGGGAGATATATTTGTCATACAATGTGTGAAATCAAAATAATTTGTTGGTTATAATGTTTTGAATTTATGAATAAATAAAGTGAACTGAGTGTTAAGGAAAAGCCAAAATCTTGAAGAAGTATATTTGTGAATATATTGCCTCAAAATTCAAATTCAAATGAGTGTACAAGTTGTCAAGTTCATTTAGTGATATTAGATTGGCAAGAATGTGTGCCTACAAAAAACTAAATTAAATTCCTTTTTTTTTGTGGGAGAAAAATCAGCCATACTGGCATTTAGTAAAAGGTGTAGCACATTTCTCCTGGTATTGACTTTGTTTTTGGTGAAGAGGCCCAATAACAACTAGGTAAATATTTTCCTTCATGATTCTTACAAATTTTTATATAAATTACATATCTACCGTTTCTTAGACGATAATATATTTTTAGGCTTTTTTAAACTTCACCCTCACTTCACCTTTTTTTTGATTTGCTATGGTTAATTTGCAACATTAGCAACCCAAAATAAGATTTTACCTGTACCTGTCTATTGTATCACACCTGACCGTTCGAGGCTCTCGGAGAGATAGTTCACGTAATCACATGGTCGAGCCGGAACTTCATGTCGGAGTTTAGAAATGTTATGAAGACATAGCCTGCAGATTATTTGGTAGCACACAGTTTCCTGTTTATCAACCCCAGGACCAATAGTTGTCCATTCGTAGCTGTACCGAACAGTATCGAGGTACTCTAGCTTGCTCGTTATCTACTACGGAAGGCAATTGTAAGTACGCTTTAGACTTTTTAATTCCATGTCCGCTGGTCAGCATCAGTAGCTGCAACTTCTACGAAAATGAATTACACCCAGTAGACGAGACAGCTAATGTCAAGAGAACTGTGGGTACATTTTTACAAATATTCATATTTTGAAGTATTACCTTTTTGACTTAATGTAAACTCAAAAGAACAGCTGTTTATTGAGTCCCTGGTATTCATTGAATTACTGCTAAAAAGAAATAAAATAGGTGTTATAATATATAATTAATAACAATAATATTTAAGGACTTACTATTTGTGAGCTTTTAACTGGCTTAGCCTACTTTATGTTGATTCATTTTTAATGTAGCTACCCATCTTTTACTTGGAGTTAGTATTTTATGTAGATTAATATCCAAATTGTTTGTAAACGCTGATGTAACCATAATACTGAACCTTTGAGGTTATGTCACAGCCGTTCTCAGTCAGATAGAGAGCAAGGGCGTATTGCATAACGACCAGTGTACATAATTGCCATTGGATCAAAAGTAACAAAAAAAGGAAACTGGTGGTTGATAAATTTATTTTATTGTTTGTTTATGAGAAGTCGCGTGTCATATTTCATATTGTTCATATTTTTAGTGCTTTTACATATTGTTTTATTGTTTCATTTTTTAGATTAAGTCATATCAATCATTACTGTTATACATACTAACTAACTAACTTCATTAATTTATGTAATATAAGGTTTTTGAATAGTAAACCTGCTTTTCATTATTTATTCATTCTGCCTGCTGCTGTTTCATTATTATTTGTTTGTTTAATAAGATCAAATAGACTGGCGCCTGCTCTGGTCTACTTAAAAGGCTTGTATAAACTGCTTAACTACCTGTTATAAACAAAATCGAAATACTTGAACCCATGCCCGCTCCCGACTTAAAAAGCTGCCGTGCTCAAGCTACTATCCTTTTTAAATAAAGGGCGTGGCAATACATATCTGAATCAACCATTTTCGACTTAAGTTGCTTCAAAAAATTTGGCAGATTGACAAGTAAAGTTTGTTTATATATAAATGTCAATCTATAGTAATGTTTAGGTAAAGCGATAAACACAGAACTTACTTGTACAGCTACAAGCGTAGCTATGATGGGAACCCCAAAATAGGTTTCAAAATAAATTGTCATTTCTCTTCTAATTTAGAGCGGGATTAGATAAAATTTTGTACTTAACATGTTATAAAAACAGTAATTTTACTTGACTCATGTAATTTGCAAAACTCGCTCGCTTCGCTCGCTCGTTTTGGTAAATTTTACATTCGTCATGTAAAATTACTCTTTTCATAACGGGTTGCGCAAATAACTATTTGAAAATTGTAAAAATGCACTTAAAAAAAAAACGCACTCTTTTTGAAAATTAAAAAAAATGAACTCTATCCCCTAAAAGTACATAAAATAACGTACAATCGAAAAGAAAAAAAGTGACGTACCATGCCTCCTTGATAATTGACAAAGAATTAAAAATTTCATTTCGTCCGTCATCTTTGACCGTTCTATTTGGCATACGGTGTCCCGGATTGGTGCATTATATTTGACCATAAATGAGTTTTATTTATGCCAACTTTGGTAAAATTACTCCTTGATTCTTTCGGTCATTTTTGGTGTTGTCTATTTTTTTCCAAGATGGTGGATTGACATATACATATCGGAATGGTCTATATTTTTTTTAAGAATTTTATTCGAAATATGCCAGTATTTTTAAAATTCCTATCCGATTACTAGTACAAGATATATTAAGCAGATAAGTTGAAAATCCGTGAAAGCGCGTCAAAAAGTGCATATAAATTTTGACGCACGAGGAATTTTTGGGTGCAAATATTTTTTCGTAATCGGGAGATCATAATACATAAGAATCAACAATAAAATTCCAGGTGGAATGCTGTCGCCGAAAAAAATCAATTCGACTGCACTATTAAAAAATATGAAAATGAATAGAAAGCTAAATCATTAATACTCCAGTCATTTTAGACAAAAATATGGCTTCTGATCTAATAAAATATATCCTTCATTTTTTTAAATTGATTTATTTTGGTGATTTAAAGAAAATAGTCAAAATCGGCTACGAGATCACTACGGCATAAAAAATTATTCAAGGTTAAAGTTCACAAAAAACGGTTTTTGCGAATATCGCGCTTTCTATTGTTCAGAGGCCAATTGGGGTTATTATGAAAATGAAAGATAATGAAATTCCGCACAAAAATGATCTCTTCCATTTTTTATGTACAACGAACGGTTTAGGCATTGTACGTAGAAAATGTATAAAATATTTTTCGTTCAAAATTTGATTATCTCTCATTTTCATAATAACCAACCTTAGTTAATATAATATATACAAGAAAAAAAATCCAATCAAAATTACTATACTGTACAACAAAAAATTGTATAATGTGCTCACATAGTATAGGTAAACAAATTTTGAACTAAAAATATTTTATTAATTTTTTACGTACAATGCCTAAACCGTTCATTGTACATAAAAAATGGAAGAGATCATTTTTGTGTGGAATTTCAATATCTTTCATTTTCGTAATAACCTCAGTTGGCCCCCGAGCCATAAAAAGCGCGATATTCGCAAAAAAATGGTTTTTGTGAATTTT
Organism: Rutpela maculata; assembly: GCA_936432065.2. Lineage (NCBI taxonomy): Eukaryota > Metazoa > Arthropoda > Insecta > Coleoptera > Cerambycidae > Rutpela > Rutpela maculata. Next base: position 68,438,693 of record OW386293.2, read on the forward strand.
GACCTTGAATAATTTTTTATGCCTTAGTGATCTCGTTGCCGATTCTTAATATTTTATTTAAACACCAAAATAAATTGATTTAAAAAAAAATGAAGGATATAATTTGTTAGATCAGAAAAGTTTAATTTCACTGGAGTATAAAGTATTACTTGTAATCAATTATGTCAAACATTGCGGATTTTTTTTATTTTGGTTTTAGTTATTGCGAGTCACCGACACTCAAACCATTAATAATAAAATTAGTGGTCCTCATGTGCCACGAAAATCTGCAAAAGTTTTGCAATTATGATGAGATATTAGTACAATCAAATAGGTCGACGAATCAAAATTTTGAGGTAAATATTTGAATTTTTGATATAAGTTACTTTGAAGTATCTGAACACGATTAATGAAAGAAATTTTTTTTCAACCCCCGAGAAGGGGTGAAAAAAATATAATAGTGTTTTTTCAAAATTACTCAAAATATGTAAAAGCTAGTAAAAAAGTTTCAAATAAAAATTGCAAAGCATGAAATTTTGCATAAAAATGATCTCTTGACTTTTTTTGGTATTATTAAAATTAACATTTTGTGGTCATAAGTTAAGGGATGATATGTACAACTTTAAAAAATCATAGCGTGCTGAAAAGTTAATGAATTTAATTTTTTTTTTCTATTTACTCAGAAAAATATATACTTTCGTTTCAGACAAATGGATTTCTTTTAAATTATAGGAATTTTTCTCTAGTTTAATTTTTTATACAACTGTTTTTATCGTAAAATGAATCGGAAAGGAGATATTGTCAAAAAACCGTTTTTAGGAGCCACTTTTCCAATATGGCGACGGGAGCGGCAAAGATACGAGGAGGCAAAGTAAAAATTCGGAAATAGCACATCGAAATCTATAAAATCACCAATTTTCAAAACTCCCGGAAAACTTCCCAGGTAAAACTACCAAATGACTGTACTAAAGTAGAGAGTAGCACGAAACTGTACCGTATTACCTAATATCAATTTGAAATCGGTGCAAAACGTATTTTTGAAATTAAATATTTTTGCACTGACTTAGGTACAGTTCCTTGCTACTTTCCACTAATAGGTAGGCAGGTATTTGTAAAACTAATTAAAATTTTATTTCTTACCTTTTAGAGATAATTTTTGAAGGCGGCTCGATTTAAAAAAACATTTTTTTTCAACTTTTTAGAAGCTTCTTTTATTTATTTACCTTTTACATAGTGAAGGAAACTATTGCGAGAAAATCTGTACATTCGTCTTAGTGTGAAATGGAAAACCGCTACCTAATGAATTACTATGTCCACATCTAAATTTCCGGAGGAGGTGGTCGTGGAGGGTGGCTGATACAAAAAAAATTATTAGGCTTTGGTTCTTGTACACGCACTAAACCGCAATTTTATTTTTGTACCCTCTTTAATAATGGAGTGGAGGGGGTAATGGGATAATAGTGAGGATAGCTGTTGTCAAAACAAAAGTTGAGGCCTTTGATTCTTGTATACATACTAAATCACAATTTTATTTTTTTCACCCCCTTTAATAATGGGGTGGGGGGTAGCTGATTCTAAACAAATGAGTCTTTGGCTTCTCATACATACATCAAATCCTAATTTTATGGACTCTTACTTGCTTGTTTTACCTATTTACCCCCATTTACCCCCAACCTTTCAACGGAATAAGATCAAAATATAAACTAGCTCCAGATCTCGCTATAGTACATCGGTGTTCCAAATTTAAAGTCACTATCATGGCGTAATCGTGCTCACAAAAAATGTTACAGACATACATACCGACCGACTCAGATTTTTTTTGCTGAAACTTAAAATCTCGACGCTTCATGACATTCTAAGCCTATTTGAGCAAAAAAAAACCATTTCTTTTACGATTACTAAACTTCCACAATGTGGAAGTAAAAGGCAAACCATTTGATCACACTCTATGATAATTCATAAAGTTTTGTAAAGTTTTTAATTTTCTTTATATATCTTGTCAACTAGGTATTAAACAATATTTGCTGGATAAAAGAAAAAGTTTTAAATCGAGCAACGCATTCCAAAATAACAGGTTGTTGCGGTATTAAATAGCACCCACTGTATATAACATGCTAGGAAGTTATAATAATAATACTCTGTTGTTTCTGAAAAATTATCATTATTATTATAAATCTAGAACTAAGATCTTAATTGAAATCACCGGCGACTACGCCAAATCTTCGAATTGCTCGTAATATAAAAAACTTGTTTCCCATTATTGTTCACCTTACACTAGATGTAGCTTGATAAATTTAGTGTGGGATTATTAATAGAACATCCCAGAATCGATCTAAGTCGAAGAATAAATAAAAATTTCGACTTAGGAAAAATTTATGAAAAAGACATTTTAGAGCATAACTTTTTACAGCATAATTTTAGAGCATAAGTTTGAAAGGCATCAAAGCTGAAGACTGGCACAAAAGAACTCATACATGTTCGCAGAATGCGTAAGGCACCACCAGGTGAAAATTCGAAGAGGCACCGAATTTTCACTTAGGAAAATATGTTTATATCCAGGCCATGATAGTGAAAGGATATTATGGTCATGGAAAAGTATACCGAAAATAAAAGTATATTTTTGGTTCAGAAAAAAATGTATTTTACTTTTTCGAAAGTGCGCCAAAATTGGAAATTTAACGAGGCGATGCATAGTGGGAAAAATATGCCCTTTCTTGGACAAAAATCTGCGGACAGTAGAGATTTCAATCCAATTAAATGAAAAAAATGGTAAATATCCTTAAGACATTATACTTTAGAGTAGTGCTGCGACAAATTGGCTTTGGGTTAACATAACCTAAAAATCGCAGATATTACTTCCACAACCAGTGGAAGTATAGAAACGACAAGAAATTTAAAAAAATTTTTATTGTTCAAATAGGCTTAGAAGGTCATGAAACATCGAGATTTTAAGTTTGAGCAAACAAAAATGTCTGTCTGCCTGTCTGAAACTTTTTTGTGCGCACGATTACTCTGGAATATTGACTTGAAATTTGGTACATGTATGTATTTTAACGAGATCTGGAACTAGATTATATTTTCATCTTATTCCGTTGGAGGGTTGGGGGGGGGGGGGGTAAATTGGGGTAAATGGAGGTAAATAGGTAAATCAAGCAGGTAAGAGTCCATAAAATTGGTATTTGGTATACAACGTGATCTACCATGATATGCGGAAAATTTAACAGTAGGTTGTCCCCACCGAAAGGAGTTAAAAAATGAAAAATTAAAAAAAAATGACCAAAAAAATTACCTTATTTTTTTGTAGAAATGCGCCGCCAATGACTGACTAATCTAACGTAACGCGGTACAACCACTTTATCAGACTTAGGATTGACACTACTGACAGCAAAGCTGGATAAGATAGAAGTGACTTTTTGGTTTTAATCAAATCACACTACAAAAATAGCGAAATAAATCGAAGACATTGACCCCATGCTGAAACGACAAGCAGATATACGAGATATTTAGTTAAACCGATCAATGACACGGCGGTGTCCCTATTGTTCGACTGAAAACAAAAAACGCGGCTCTCTTTAGGGGTCTACACATGATCCAGCGGCAGGGAGCCAGCCTTGTCGGCATGCTTTGAACTCATTCGTAAAAGCGTACCGACAATGTTGACTCCCTGCCGCTGGATCTTTTTTTGATCTCGCCGGCCGGCTTCACTTTTTATGCCAATTAAGGAAATGTAAACAACTCGAATACGTTCTTTCACAAGTAAGTTCGTCGACCTATTCAGGAGTAGGTCAGGACTTACTCAACATCAGTACTGTATCTTTGCAAATTTACTAATAATTTAAAATACTAAATTACAGAATCCTCTAAAATTTTGCAGGGGCTTTCCCACATTGAAGACTAGTACACCATTTTATTTTCCGCATTTCTTGGTAGATCACGCTGTATACAAGAGAAGCTAATGGCTCAGAAAAAATGTTGACATTAGCCGCCCCCATTACTACCCCCAGCCCATTATAAAAAGGGGTGAAAAAAATGTGATTTAGTATGTGTACAAGAACAAAAGGCCTCATTTTTTTCTCACTTCATCCACCCTCACTACCGATGAGGCATATCGTTTTATGGGTTTTTGGTAGTAGTAGTGTTCATGTAGATTGGATAGCAAATTCATTTTTATGAGGTCATAAATGAATTGCTTAAATTTTTTGAATCGCTTTTAACGTATAAACCATAATTCTTTTAAGAGGTTAAAATTGGAGTTGAAGGTTTAAGGTGGTGAAAATTCGAGATTCAAGTGAAATAAAGTTTAAGTGATCAAAAGTTGTTCTTCAGGAGTTTTTGATGTAGATCTCACAATTAATCTTATCCGCATCCTATCGATACCATAAAAATGAATTTGGTATCCAATCTACGTGAACACTACTTCGTTTGTGGCTCTTGATCAAGGAGGCAAACGCGGAATAAAGAGAAAAAAATCGCTGCCCAAGGAATCACTACTTCCACATCCAAGTCTCTCACAACGAAAAAAAATTTGTACGTGAAAATAATTGTTTATGGAACTTTAATAATATTTGAAATCGTCTACCCCAAAAACCCATAAAACGATATGCCTTATAGGTATTGGGGGGGGGGGGTAGAGATGGTGAATGAAGTGAAAAAAAATGAGGCCTCTTGTTCTTGTACACATACTAAATCACATTTTTTTCACCCCCTTTTATAATGGGGTGGGGGTAGTAATGGGGGTCGATAATGCCAACATTTTTTTTTTTGAGACATTAGCTTCTCTTGTATATACCAAATACCAATTTTATGGACTCTTACCTGCTTGATTTACCTATTTACCCCCATTTACACCAATTTACCCCCGAACCCTTCAATACCCCTACATACATGTACCAAATTTCAAGTCAATATTCCAGAGTAATCGTGAGCACAAAAAAAGTTACAGACAGACCGACAGACAGACAGACTTTTTTTGGCTCAAACTTAAAATCTCGACGTTTTATGACATTCTAAGCCTATTTGAATAATAAAAAAAATTTTTGTCGTTTCTGTACTTCCACTGGTTGTGGAAGCAATATCTGCGATTTTTAGGATAGGTTAACACAAAGCCAATTTCTCGCAGCACTACTTTAAAGTACAATGTCTTAAGGGTATTTTCCATTTTTTTTTTATTTAATTTGATTGAAATCTCTACTGTCGGCAGATTTTTGTCCAAAAAAGGGCATATTTTTCCCACTGTGCGGACGTACTGAAAACACGAAACCGAAAAATGTGTCTATATGCAGTTATTAGGCTAAAAATAGACAAGGTCGCTTTCTCGAATAAAACAAATTTGGATTCAACCAGCGTCTCGTCAGTTCGACGAGTACATTGGAGAATTGGCAGAAAGCTGTGGTAGCAAAACCAAATGCAGGTCTTGAAAGATCGCAAAGTTATAGAGACAACCGCCTTGTTCATAAGTAAGATACAAAGGTTATTTGCAAAGAAGTCGCTCGAAGGCGAAGTCGTGTCACATCTCTTATATTGAACCTATACGAGGGCCGGTACGTCGCGACACAGGAAAGCTGTAATAACTCATATATAGTTGAACTCAAATAGAACTCCGTTCCTGTGAATGATATAATCACTAAAAGGAACCTTAAAACTAACCACCAGTGTCCCAAATAATAGTATATTATATTACTAGGAGTAGAACGCACTCTTTTTGTGTGTTGAGCCCAGGATTTGCGGCTGAGGCGAAGCCGAAGCCGCAAACTGGGCGAAACACAAAAAAAGGCGTTCTACTCCGTGTAATATATACTATTTTTTCTTCAAGTGTATTAAAATACAAAAATTCATTTATTTATCATAAATGTACAAATATTCAAACTACAGTCTTACATGTTGACACAATATGACAAGTGGCTAGTGGATAGCGCGCCACCGGTGGTTTTCGGTATTAACATTATGTTACTAGTAAAACAATACCCACTACGGCGGCGCTTTCGGAACTAACATTATGTTACTAGTAAAACAATGTCCACTACGGTGGCGTTCGGTACTAACATTTTGTTACTAGTAAAACAATGTCCTACTTCTACTTCTGTTTTTGGTGACATAATTTAAACATTTTAATACGCTTGAAGAAAAAAATATTTTTTATATTATTTTCAGTCAGTTCCAAAACCAAAGTGCATACATAAACTTCCGAGGAAGTTGTGTGAATCTTTTTATCTAATCAATTGCTATAGCACGCTCTCAATTAAATGGTAGTTGCGTAACCAAAGTCCTTACTCATCCTTGCCCTACTTGGGGGAGGCGTTTCATTGAAATTTATAGATTTTCTTATAGGATATTGCATATAATCATGTGTACTTATTTTGAACCTAATCAATAAATGGTATTACTACTCGAGCTTTTGTATTTTACTGATTGAATGGTTAACTTTCAATCTTATCCCTCCTGGGTTTTTTTTGTTAGGCCGGATGTATCCTAACACCCGTAAAGTTTGTAACTCACTCAGGTAACGGTCACATCACGGAGGCTCGAGAGGAATTTTTTCATAAATGAAAATCGGAGATCTCTAAGATCCATTAAATTGTTAGGTAAATAAGATAAGGTGTATCAAGAAAAAAACCAATTTTGGGGAGAGCGGCGCACAGTAGGAAAAATATGCTCTTTTTTGGACAGAAATCTGCTGACAGTAGAGATATCAATCAATTTAAATGAAAAAAAAAAAATGGAAAATACCTTTAAGACATTGTACTTTAGAGTAGTGCTGCGACAAAGTGGCAAAGCTAACCTAAAAATCGTAGATATTACTTCCACATCCAATTTTTATTGTTCAAATAGGTTTACCTTACATTACCTTACCTTGCCATACCTACTAGGCTTAGAATGTCATGAGACGTCGAGATTTTAAGTTTGAGCAAAATTCTGTCTGTCTGTAACTTTTTTCTGTGCGCACGATTACTTTGGAACCGTTTAAGATATTGACTTGAAATTTGGTACACGTATGTATTTTAACGAGATCTGGAACTAGATTATATTTTCATCTTATTCCGTTGAACGGTTAAATTGGGGTAAATGGGAGTAAATAGGTAAATCAAGCAGGTATGAATCCATAAAATTGGTATTTAGTATATACAATATACAATATCTCAGGGTTTTTGATGCTGATCTCATCTTTAATCTTACTCGCATCATATCGATCCGTCAGAGGAATGAAAACAGGTTGATCTAAAAATTACGATATTCCAAATACTCGTCACTAGTTGCGTTGTAAATATTATTTTACTGACAGGTGAAAATAAGGATAGTTTTCATCACACATGATTTTATTACCGCAGGTGGCTTTGCATTTGTAGCAGGTGAATGTTCTTGGGGTCATAAGTAGATCTTAATTTGTTTGTTTGAGTAAAATTTGATTCAAATCGAAAACAAAATAAAAAAGTTATAAGGGTGTCTTCATTTTAAGTGAGTCACAATGTACATTTAGGGAAATGTATACATTTCGATAAAATATTACGTTAGTAAATACGTCGAGTGTTGCAAAATAAAGATTGTTTTGTGATTGTGATTTATTGGCAGACCACCGTAAATCATTTTGATAGAAACATTTCAGATACATAATTTATTTATTTATTAATTATCGATTTTGGCTGGCGAATATATAATATTTTTTCGGTACGACACATCGTTTCCGAGTTATAAGCGTGTATGTTTTTTTACCTTTACCTCTTGGAAGGTAATTTCAGGGGGAGTTCCGGCAGAGATTTACACAAACACAATTAAGTATTTTGAATTGTTGATTTAATAATATTTAATTAATACAGCCAAGAACATAACAGATACTTGTATAACGATGCAACTTACAGTTTTCTTCGATCGTTATCCATACGACAATCACTCGTTCCCCTCTGTCAACTCCCGTAAGACACTTTCTTATATTTTAAGAGAATCGCAGATCTGGAACTCCTCTAAGGGTTAAAACTCCATGAGTAACTCAGCACTCCACAAATCTTCTATTTAATTCTAATTGGTAATGGATTTTGTCAGACTATTTAACATCCCCCATCACCTGGTCGGAGTTCTGTCAAAGTCAGCATCCTTCCACGCCGCCTTCTCTGTTACTAAACTTAATGCTCTAATACAAAACATAACTAAATAACAAACAACAAGAATATAAATAAGCAAGGCATAATGCTACATTACCCCCCATTAAATTGAGCAATGGGCTTCCCTGTGAAATTTAATTTTAAAGCATGTCTTGCATATATTTATTCTACAGGTTGAACATATATTTTTAAATTATATACATTTTGGATTCCAAGAGAGGTACCACTAGCGTCATCTTGTACTTCATATGAGTTCGGACTCTTTATTGATATAATTGTCCCGGGGCCCTTAAATAATAAATAACTTTTTTATTTCTCTGTCTTCCGCAGAAGACTGATGGTGAGTACGAACCAAGACCTTATCGCCAACAACAGATTTGACTAACCTTTTATTTTTTTCGTGACGAGCCTTACGCCTCTGAGCCTTTGATAGTAATCGTTCGTGAGCTAATTTAACCACGTCATTATGGCTTAAATTTGGAAAGTCGTCTTTAGTTGAATATAATAATATACTCTACATCCGTGATAAATTTATTTATATAACATTTACCGAACTGGAGGAATTCGGGCGAGTAGTTAGTTTCACTATGAATTATCCGATTTAACCAATTCTGTACATCCGTCAGTAAAAATGCCCACTTCGTATGTTTCTGAAAACAAAATGTTCTAAGCAGTCTTCCGATCTCTCGATTGACGCGTTCTGTTAAATCGCCCTGAGGGTAATAAACAGACGTATGCCTCGCAATAATACCTTGGCCGCTCAAGGTCTCTTCCCACAACTGACTTGTGAATTGCGTCCCATTATCTGAAAGAAGAACCTTAGGTTTTCCAAGTGTAGGAAAATATTTATCGATTAGACAGCGTAAGATGGCCCTCGTATTAGCTCGCTTTAGATGATACAGTGAAACATATTTGCTGAACGTATCTACTACTACCAAGAGCTGAGTAGCACCCGCTCGAGACTTTGGTAATGGCCCCATTAGATCTAAACAAACAGTCTCATAAATATTTTTCGGTATTACACTATTCATTTCACCTACTAGATGCGGTGATATTTTTGCCTTCTGGCAGATCTCGCAACCCGCGATTAATTTTCGAGAAATATGATTCATTCTTGGCCAAAAATAGTACTTTTGTAATTGTTTCAAACATTTCTCTGCACCAAAATGACCATTCTCTGTATGTTCTTGTAAAACAAGTGAGGAAACACTAACAGCGGGATACACAGTTTGAAACCTGGATTTACCTCTGTCCCTCTTTTGAATAATAGCCCCTTATATATTAAAAACCAATTTTTTATACGAGGAGGTGCATCAGCCTCTTTTAACTCACCAGAAATTTTACTACAAAAGACATCCTCCTCCTGTAAATCTTTAACAATTGTCATGTTAGACATAATTTCTCTTGCTAAAACTGTTTTCTTTAATGCTTCAATGCATATTTCCGTATTCTCGGGAATTTCAACGTTTTCTACGTTGCTGCTTCGAACGGGATAACGCGACAGAGCGTCGGCGACTATATTCTCTGACCCTTTGCAATACTGTATGTCGAAATCGTATTCTTGCATATATATTATCCACCTAACAAGTCTCGAACTTAAAAGACGACACAATTTTATAAAAGACAAAGATTTGTGGTAATATAACACCGTAATTTCTCTACCAAGAACAAAAATTCTCCATTTCTTTAGAGAAACTACTAAAGCAAGGGCTTCTTTTTCCGTCACGGTATATCGTAATTCTGGACCATGCATTGTACGGCTCATATACGCTATATTGTTTCTACTGCCCGTCTCTTTATTTATTTGGAATAAATAGCCCCAACAGCATAACCTGGTGCGTCAGTTTATATATAGAATCTTTGACTGTTATCCGGATGTTTCAGTATTGTTGCTTTTAAGAAGGCCTTCTTAATCACCTCAAAGGCATTTGCCTCTGCTAATCCCCACGTCCAGACTTGATTTTTTCTTAATAAACGGTGAAGAGGCACCGTAAGATTGGAAAAATTATGTTTAAGTTAAAAAAAAATAAATTAGTTTTCTGTTACTTATAGATGCATTTATTATATGCAAGGTTTTTCGACGATATTCCGAAATCATCACTCAAACTGTCTGAATTATTCGCAGAATAATTGAGGACAGTGATGAAGATGACTAATATTATCATATATCATTAGCATAACATGTTTGTTTATTATGTATTCTTATTATTAAACACATAATTTTTTTATGTATTACCGTTTCGATGGAGCTTTGTAGAAAATGTATATATTGTGAGAAATACATCTCGTTATTTCAAAAAAATACGTAGGTTGCTCCAAAAAATTTTCAATACGTGTAATCCAAGCAGTTGTTGTTCATTTATATATTTATTAATATATCGAGTTTCTAATCAATTTATACTATTTTTCTTTATTTGTTGTAATTAGTACGTAAGTAAATACATTATTGTTTAGTGTTACCCTGGTGTTATAATTTCCGAACCCACGATACAGGGTGTTTACTAAAGGGGGTGTAAGCTCGTAACATTATCTTTGCCAATTTGACTTCGACAGAGTTTTGTAAAAAATATATGTTATAGCTTATTGTATGGCGTATAATTAGTAAAAAAATAGAGGTGTCCGCTAACGTGTAAGTACGTATATAAATTTTTCAAAAAGTTCAAAAGCATCAATTTTGTTTTTCTTCATGAAAAGATTTCATGAAAATATCAATAATAAATTGTTTTGAGCATATTCACAATATATGTGAAATACAAACAAATTGGTTCACTTGATTAAGAAAAAAAATTTTTTTTCGGATTTTCTTCACAGATATTATGAAGTCTTTGAGGGAAAAACTTTTTGTGGTAGTATCTTACACAAAGATACATCACTGGAAGGAACCACACGCAAAAAGGTTGCAAAGGCACGGACACTTATCTTAACCTGCCATGGCCTTTCTTGAAGAAATTTTTCACTAATTCCCGTAATTTGACTCCCCGAATCAATTAAACAACGTGTCCCTAAGGTTCCTATTTTAATATCTACTGTAGGCGCAATAGCAACAGATTTTACTTCTTGCTCCCCTTCTTCTAGAAGGTCTTCATAATCTCTATTAAAAATAGTAGCCATCGATGAACTCGGGCCTACGTCATTACCTCGATCCTCGAAACTTCTCGGGCGATTGTCTCTCGGATTTTCTACACGTCGGAAATCTAGTCGAGCCGTACCAACCCTGTTATTCATTATAGGACTATTTTCACGAACTGCAGAATTTCCGAATTTTTGCTCGCGATTATTTTGGTTAGCCATCCCTTCCTCAACCTCATCGACTTTTTTTAAATAACATTCGATATCTTCCACATTGCGAAATCCAGAATTTATTATACCACGCCGTACATCAGGTGAAAAATGGTTGCAAATCATTTTAATCATTTCATCTTCGGTCAACGGCTGAGACAGATACTTCGCCTCCCTAACCAATTTTAGAAAATAATCTGCACGTGACCCGCGCTCGTAGGTGCCAAATTTAATTTTAGAAAACGTTTCCCTCTCTTTCTCAATATTCCAGTACCTTTTCATAAATAATTCCCTAAAATTTTCAAAATAGTTAAACTCTTTAATCTCACCCCAATCCTGAGTCGACTCTCTCAAACAATTTACTGAAAAGCAGACTCTCTTTTTCTCAGGCACGCCCGCCTCGTCTAACAGTTTTTCTAATTTTTTAATAAATACAACTGGATGTGCATTACTCCTAGGCGAAAAGTGGAGATTCATATCCCCCCCAAATCTTTAAACACGGTTATATAATTTCTATAAGTTTGACCAACTGTAGCTACCTCGGTACTTTCCTCGTTTCCTATTTTATCAACTGGCTTACTTTTAACATCCTTCCTTATTGAGTCAGACAATTGTACAGTACTATACCTAACTAAAGACATATTATCTTCAATGGTTGTAGACACACGCGCTACAACAGTTTCTAGGTTTTTCTCCAAACTACTATTAAATTGCATATTCAAATTTTCAAAAATTTTTATTAATGTTTGTTCTAACTTTCCCTCTGCATCTGAACTACCAGATGCCTGTTCCTCAATATCCCCCTGGTTTGATGTACCAGATGGTGGTTCATTACCATCCTGATTTCGGGTCTTAACCATGTTGATAGCTGTTGTAAATATCGTATGTATACACCAATTGAAAAAAATTCTTAAACTATCTAACTACTTAGCTTGTGACCAATACAACAATAAAATGGCCTTTTATTTATTAGCTAATCTAATGACTATTTTCCTAGACGCCACTGATCTTCAAATATTCACTGTGAAATATTTAAATCCACACTCATTAAGGTTCCAGTTCATCAGGATTAAAGTATATTTGTAATGATGCACAAACAGTAGGAAATTTATCCAAATACGTCTCTGGCTGCTCGAAACTACAATACTTTATTTTTGCTTTGTTTTATCATATCCCAAAATTCATGTGTAATCTCTGGCCTCGAGCATTATAATGTTTTTTTACCTTTACCTCTTGGAAGGTAATTTCAGGGGGAGTTCCGGCAGAGATTTAAACAAACACAATTAAGTATTTTGAATTGTTGATTTAATAATATTTAATTAATACAGCCAAGGACATAACAGATACTTGTATAACGATGCAACTTACAGTTTTCTTTGATAGTTTTCCATACGACAATCACTCGTTCCCCTCTGTCAACTCCCGTTAAGACACTTTCTTATATTTTAACAGAATCGCAGACCTGGAACTCCTCTAAGGGTTAAAACTCCATGAGTAACTCAGCACTCCACAAATCTTCTATTTATTTCTAATTGGTAATGGATTTTGTTAGACTATTTAACATTCCACCTGGTCGGAGTTCTGTTAAAGTCAGCATCCTTGCACGCCGCCTTCTCTGTTACTAAACTTAATACTCTAATACAAAATATAACTAAATAACAAACAACAAGAATATAAGCAAGGCATAATGCTACAAGCGAAGAATCGAAAAAAGGGACCTTCCCCCCCACCCTTGAAGCGGCAGGATTAGGGGCGGGGACTTTTAGTCCCAACTACCCCCAACACATTCCCGAAGAGGAAAATTCTCCCCCCTCAATGTTCTCTACAATCCCGTTTTGGGCATTAATTGATTGGATTATGTGGCTGCGATAAATGCAATATTTTTGCAATATTTACATGAAATTTGACACATAGTTATTTCAGGATTTATGATAACGAGCGTAATGTTTAAAAAGCTTAAAGAGATTAGGAAATCACGACGGATATTCTACTGTGTAAAAGTTAAATAAAGAGGTCACAAAAAGGTGAAGAAAAAAAAATTGAAAAAAAATTGAACCTGATTCAAAAAAGATATCTAAAAATTATAAACAAATAAAGAAATCAAATGTATTTTTAAGAAACTTCAATATTATATATTATTAATATATTAGGTAATAAGATTGAATTAACTGAGCGACGGTGAAATATAATTTCATAATGTTTAGTAATCTTTTTTGAAGGAGGTTCAATTTTTTTTTTCAAAAATTTTAATTTTTTCGAATTGTTTTGTAAATAACCAAAAACTAATAATATGATATATTAGTTCAGTCAAAAAACCGCAAAAAATGACCCAACCTCCTGAAAAATCCGAAAGTTTTGAAACTTCGCACACTTATTTAGAGGTACCTAAGAATGAATATACCGAAAGTCCTCATGAATATGAGGCGAGCTCTAGCGGCAATTAGCGAAAATAGGGCACTTTCTTTGGTTTTTCGTTAATATCTCGAGAACCGTTGGTCGGAGGCAAAAGTTGATTACATACATAATTAAGGCTTATCAAATTTGCTACAAAAATGATTATATACATTTTCCTCGTATTTCCAATGGTTCCCGAGTTATAGGTGCTAAAAGAGAGCGTTTTGTGAAAAACCACGCTAGGGCGGTACAATATGGCATTTCTAATAATATTTGACATATGGTTTACCTACATTTTTGTATACTAAGGATAATTGAGGAGATAAACTTCACAACTTTGGAAAAAAAGCACATGATGTATGTTACTTATGATGTATATTGATGAGGCACATGATGTAGGTATATTAAATAATGAAATATATGAACAAACAAAATCCTGAGGTTATTCCAAGGAAAATTTTGTACAGAAAAATCAATCAGCTCTGAATCGCTTCTTGGTAGAAGGTCCTGCAATTTGATTATCTTGGCCAGCTTCTACACTTGCTGCCTGAAACAATAGGTAAGTATGCATGAGATGAAGGTGTGAGAGAACCATTATACAAATAAAACATGTAAGTGAAAGAAAGTATATAAGAAATAAATAAAACAGAAGAAGTAAATATAAGAAAGTAGTAAGCGACCAGTAAAACAACATATGAACACATGACAACCGATTTATATATACTATTGCAAGGTAAATGAATAATAAAAAAAATACAAATGTGCAATCTCAAATGACTTCTGGTTCCAGCAAGCATATTGCTTTGACCTTTATGTACCAAATGTTCAGTGTTTGTTATTTGCACTGAATGATCTGCTTCTTCAAGGTTTATGACATCGGGATCATCAGGGTCATCAAAGTCTTCTTCGAGGTTGGAAGTAACACCATTCAAGCATTCGTCATGGCAGTTGTGGCTGTCGAAAGGCAGGAATAATGTGTACAAGCATTTGTCACAACTGCCATGGCGAATGCTTGAATGGTGTTACTTCCAACCTCGAAGAAGACTTTGATGACCCTGATGATCCCGATGTCATAAACCTTGAAGAAGCAGATCATTCAGTGCAAATAACAAACACTGAACATTTGGTACATAAAGGTCAAAGCAATATGCTTGCTGGAACCAGAAGTCATTTGAGATTGCACATTTGTATTTTTTTTATTATTCATTTACCTTGCAATAGTATATATAAATCGGTTATCATGTGTTCATATGTTGTTTTACTGGTCGCTTACTACTTTCTTATATTTACTTCTTCTGTTTTATTTATTTCTTATATACTTTCTTTTACTTACATGTTTTATTTGTATAATGGTTCTCTCACACCTTCATCTCATGCATACTTACCTATTGTTTCAGGCAGCAAGTGTAGAAGCTGGCCAAGATAATCAAATTGCAGGACCTTCTACCAAGAAGCGATTCAGAGCTGATTGATTTTTCTGTACAAAATTTTCCTTGGAATAACCTCAGGATTTTGTTTGTTCATATATTTCATTATTTAATATACCTACATCATGTGCCTCATCAATATACATCATAAGTAACATACATCATGTGCTTTTTTTCCAAAGTTGTGAAGTTTATCTCCTCAATTATCCTTAGTATACAAAAATGTAGGTAAACCATATGTCAAATATTATTAGAAATGCCATATTGTACCGCCCTAGCGTGGTTTTTCACAAAACGCTCTCTTTTAGCACCTATAACTCGGGAACCATTGGAAATACGAGGAAAATGTATATAATCATTTTTGTAGCAAATTTGATAAGCCTTAATTATGTATGTAATCAACTTTTGCCTCCGACCAACGGTTCTCGAGATATTAACGAAAAACCAAAGAAAGTGCCCTGTTTTCGCTAATTGCCGCTAGAGCTCGCCTCATATTCATGAAATAAGTATGCGAAGTTTCAAAACTTTCGGATTTTTCAGGAGGTTAAACATTGTTTTGACTGGACTATATATGTTATATTAGTTTTGACAATTATAACAATGATAAAAACACGGCCCCTATAGCATTACTATTTCAATATCCATTAACTTGTATGTAACTTACTAGGTTTGCAGAATATTTAATTTTAACATGAAGTAACGTGGAAAAGTTTTTCGGAAGACTCGTAAATATTTACAGTATGAAAGGAAATTTTGTAAAATAACGTCTCCCACATTAATAAACATGGAACATAAGGGCTCCTTCAAGTACATTAAGTCAAATCGTTAAAATTCTAACTGGGTTCTAGACAACTAAAATATTTAATTCGATGACATAGGTTCCAAGCGCTAACAGCATGTCGGGGGCCAGAGAGGCGGTGTTATATTAAAACGACACCGGGAACGCCGACGACAACCATGGTGATAATAAAGCGACGGCTGTGTTACACATCACGAAGTTCAAATTAAGTGTCGTATGTGTTGTACTTCACATCATGCGGATTAGCAGTACTTATTTGACTTTATTATGTAGTTTTTTGGTTATTACATTATATAAATAGAGGATGAATTTAAAAAAAGCCACATTATTCGAACAAAATCCATGGAAATGTCAGGATATTTGAGCCACAAAAAGTATCTAACGTAAAGTCATTAATATAATATTATGTAACAAGTTATTATTTAAAATATTAATACAATGGCTCGGTCTTACAATTTTTTTCCCTTATTATGCTGATTTGTAGCATTGATACTGCAAAGACTTTTGCATGTATATAATATCCTGACGGTACTATTTAATGTATTGTTTCACTGCTTTTACATACAACTGCACGTATATCAAACGTCAACTAACTTCCTTTTAAAATTTTATGATATGCTGCATTGATGTCACTCTTCTAAATTGAAAACTGAATAATAAAATCTCTCTTACAGAACATTATGATAATAGGAATAGGAATTTAACGCCGGACATAAACATCAATATTATAACAATAATCATTTGAATAGATGAAACAGTGAGCAAACGTAGGAAATAAAATAGCAGAATACATATGACAAGCAAATGTCTGAAAATATATAGTGTAGTGCTGTAGTAATGAAATAAACTTATGTGCCTTAGAGACGGCTTTATAGAATGGTACTAGGCTATTGGATACTAAAGAAAGGACATTTTTGTATTTACTTTTCAATAGCCTAGTACCATTCTGTAAAGTTGCCTTTAACAGCTTATCAAAAAAATTTTTTAATCGGTTCAGGATAAATTCAGTTTAGGATAAATTGTAGGATAAATTGTTGAATTACGAAATCATTTTCTTAAGCACACCGCCACCCTTAACCTTAACCGCCACCAACTAAGTTGGCGTTATAACATTAAAAATGCCTAAAACACACATAATTTGTTTTTTTAACAAAATCGATCGGTAAATAAAAAGTTATTGGTCATTTAAAATTTAAAAAATCGTTTTCTGATTTATTTAGCCTTGTAATTGAATAGAAATTTTGTTAAATGCTATTTCCTATCATATTAAAACGTAGACATGATTTTTAAATAGTGACATTATATTAGCAACGTTATCGTTTTCGGAAATAGGTTATGGTGGTGTAATAGGTAGAATTTTAGCTTGAAATCCAAGGATGGCAACTTTGAAACACAGGCAGGGTATTTTAGATGTAGTTGCTCCATTTTACCTTTCTTTATTGATATTTGGACCTAAATCTGATTGCCATGTGATTTAATGTTTGGAACACCAGGCGAAAACACTTGTATAAACTAGCGAAGTGGAAGACACTCAATTGGCTGACCGGGACGTTCAGACTTAAGAAGGGGGCAGTGTAACAGCTTTATACCCTTTACGAACAACTGTATGAATAGGGGTTTTCCATATTATAACAATTCACTTCAAATGTTGCATTAATATGAAGTAATACATAAATATTAAAGCCTAAATATCATCAGATTAAAATAAATATTTAATAAACAAATCGATTTAAAATTAAAATATTTGAATAATTTCGAGAACGTCACCTTATTGGGTAATGATACTGGTGACGTCGCTTCATATATCTGTCAGAAGACAAAATAGCTTTGTTTGTTTTTTGTTCAAATATTCTCCACTCTCTGCACCAGTGCAAATCTATCTCTCTTCAACTAATGTAGAGTCTCAATCTACCTCCTTCTAATATTTGCACTAGTGCAGCTAATCCGAACGGACCTATTATTGTTTACTGGATATTTGAAACCTGTTTCTCTTGTTTCTACAAATTAAAGAAAGTGAACAAAGCTTCTACAAACAATTTACCCAGTTTAAATATTTTTATGGTGATCGAGTTTATTAAAAATGATGATCGATTTCATTCAACCGAGTTGAAGGGCGTAAAAGCAGCAGCGTAAGTATTTAAAATAAATTAATGAATCAGTTGTTTGCAGCTAGAACCTAATAAAGTTATTAAATTTATGATTTAGTTTTCGTATTATTACACATTATTATGTTATATCTAATTTGGTTTATTTGTGACTATTTATATTAACAACATAACCTTAAAAGAAAGTAGATACAAAATCTCCGTTTATAAATTTTTATTGAAATTTGCTTCTGTAGTAGTAAAAAGTGCAGTGATTTTTTATAATTTGTTAAAAATAAAATGTCAGAGAAATTGTGTGAGGAAGCTGAGAAGTTAATCTGCGAGCAAAGTATGTGGTAGAAGTGAAAAGTGAAGTGTCCAAGCACTGAAAAAACTTTGGAGAACTATATAAAAAATAATCAAATTACAGACAAATTTAAAGGGCAAGTATATTTACAAATGTTATGTGCCAATTAACAAAAAGGACTTTACTGTGTTGCGAACTCAAATTTTAAAAAAATCAAAATTGTGAACATTTTAAGCATTGATGATGATGATAACTATATAATACGAAAAAATTATTACAGGCAGTTTACGAAATTGGGAAAATTTTGTTTATCCAGTATTAAACAACTGTTGTTGACAATTAAAATAATATATATTGAAAATATGTCTATCTGAATAATAAAAACCAAAATTTGTATTAATAGTATATTGATTCTTTTCTTTACAGAGGAAAACTACAGTTTCATATTTACTACCCAAACTGCTTTATTTAATGACGGAAGGTTGTAAATTAATAACAGCACATGCAATAAAAATAACACTGTTTATGAGGGCAATCAAATTATGATCTATTACAGAGTGAGATTTTAAATATGTAAGAGATCGTTTTGGTGCAGACACATTTTTTAAAAGCTTTTATTTAACTTGCAATATTTGTTTGTG
The DNA here is from genome assembly GCA_936432065.2 of Rutpela maculata. NCBI lineage: Eukaryota > Metazoa > Arthropoda > Insecta > Coleoptera > Cerambycidae > Rutpela > Rutpela maculata. Next base: position 68,457,696 of record OW386293.2, read on the forward strand.
TGTTTGTTAGTTTAGGTCAAATCTTGTAAGCCGAATTTCGACTAGTTCTAATTAAGCAAGAGCTTTGAAATTTGGCACACGTGTATAAGTCCGGTGACAATGCAACATAGTATAGCCATTATCGGTCTAAATCCAATATGGCGAACGTTCCAAGATGACGGATCGGCTTTTTAGTCACAACCCCATTGATATGGGTATCAAATGACATGGTTTGACGAGTAAAATACGATAAACAATGTGACGTCATTCTAAATCCAATATGGCGGACGTCCCAAGGTGGCGGATCGGCATTTTAGTCACAACCCCCTTGATATGGGTATCGAATGAAAGACGAGTAAAATACGATAAACAATGTGACGTCATTTTAAATCCAATATGGCGAACGTCCCAAGATGGCGGATCGGCTTTTTAGTCACAACACCCCATACGGGTGTTTGACGAGTAAAATACGATAAACAATGTAACGTCATTCTAAATCCAATATGGCGGACGTCCCAAGATGGCGGATCGGCTTTTTAGTCACAACTCTTGATATGGGTATCAAATGAAAGGGTTTGACGAGTAAAATACGATAAAGTGTGTGACGTCATTCTAAATTCAATATGGCGGACGTGGCGGAGGGGTGGGAAGAGGTGGGGAGAGGTTGGAAGAAGTGGGGAAGAGGTGGGAAATGGGTAGTAAGAGGTGGGGAGAGGTGAGGAAGGGGTGGGGAGAGGTGGGGAAGGGGTGGGACGAGGTGGGCAAGAGGTGGGAAGGGGTGGAAAGAAATGGGAATAGGGTGCGATGAGGTGGGGAGGGGGTGGGGAGAGCGGAATAGGAGTGGAGAGAGGTGAGAAAGGGAAGAGGTGGGGAAGGGATAGGGGGAGGTGGGAAGAGATGGGGAAGGGATAGGGGGAGGTGGGAAGAGATGGGGAAGGGGTGAGAAGGGGTGGGAAGAGATGGGAATAGGGTGGGAAGAGGTGGGAAGAGGTGGGAAGAAGTGGGACGAGTGTGAGTGTGAGAGTAAAAAATAAAATTATATAAAAAAAATATTTTTAAGAAAAAGCTTTTATTTGAAAAAACTACTAAAAAGTAAAATTTTTTTTTTTAATTTATACACCTGGAAACCAAAAGCTTTTGGGGCGGTCAATTGATCAAAGTAACTATACAATGGCGCTATATGACCGCCCCCAAAGCTTTTGGTTTCCAGGTGTATAAATTTAAAAATGAAAAAAAAAATACTTTTTAGTAGTTTTTTCAAATAAAGCTTTTTCTTAAAAATATTTTTTTTATATAATTTTTTGTTCTGTCTGGTTGGCACTTAAATATGTGTGGAACTACATATTCCTTGAGAATCATTCTTCCTCCCATGTCAGGCCTGTAGCTAGGGGGGGGGGGGGGGGGCAGGACGGGCGGCGCCCGTCCTGGAATAAGTTTCGCCCGACCTACGGTGATCGTAATGGGGGCAATTTTAACTGTCTTTTTAATATTTTGAAAGAGATTGAGTGAAATTTTTTTAATTTTTTCGGATTAAAAAGTTTTTTTTTGGATTTTTCTAATTAAAAATTTTTTTTGGATTTCTCCCCCGCCGCTCATCAAAAAATTTTTCGGACTTTTTTACGGACCCGCCCTGATAAATTGTTTGCCCGCCCTGAAAGCACTTTCTAGCTACAGGCCTGCCATAAGTTTGTATCGGATGTAATTTTCCATGACTTCCTCAAGCTGAAAATAATAAACAAGTATTTTTATATCTTTGTGACGTCGAATATCTCTAGCCGTGACATGCACCTCTTGATATATTGGTCATTTCAATTAATAATCATAACCTAGCAAAATTTCATTATAAATGTTCAATAATACTAGAAGCTATAATATATTACTTTCAATTCAAAATAAATCTCATACCATTAGAAGCATAATTTTATGGTAAGTATATAATAATATGATCTATTTATAATATTGAAGGTAATAATCCATCTAGCTATCATCGATTAACTTTTACCATGATGAGAAAATATAAATTATACTTACATTAAAATAATCTTCACAACAATATGTCGATTTCGATTTGGGAAAATCGCGCCTTGCTGTTTTAAAACTATTTCACTTTCCGTGAATAATTCGCTATAGGAACTTTTCATTTGGAGCATTTACTGAAGTATCTCAGCATTTTGGCACAAAACACCACTTATTTGGTGCACCACTCATGTTTCTTGACTTACAATTTACAATAACAACAAAAGTCATTAAGTAAGGTTAGATTTTATAATCATTGACATTTATATAGAGTGTGAGTGGCGTCACATATGACCAGTAATACTAGATTTGTCTTTTTTGGCGGAAAATATTTAATTTGAATTTATATTTCCTTTAAAATTATAAAAAAAGATTTTTTTGCCGAAAAATTGTTTCAGCTGTAATATTTACCATAAGTATTTTGTATTTTTCGACTTAAAAAAAAAAAGTGAAAACACCCTATTCCTTCCAAATTGCGTGGATAACATAAAAATACGAATAGTTAGTTCGGCAATCGGCACGGCGTCGGCATCTAGAAAATGCTGAAATCTACCTTAGATCATTATAGAATGTTGTAAAGAATTGCAGGACTACTTACCCAGGGGCGAGTGGCCGCACAGTTCAGCAAAGATCAGTTTAGTTAGTGATTTCAGATCAGATCAAGAAGAAGTAAGCAAAATGAAAAAATAACAGAATTGCTGGATTATAGTATTCAGTGTTATATTAGATATTAGTGAAGTAGTACTATGGTAATCAGTTTCTTAAGTTAATAAATAGGTGTTTAGTGTTACTCTCGCGTTATAATTTTCGAACACACGCACAGTGGCCCCAAAGTGACTTTTCTTTTTCAAATCAGTCTGCAGGTCTTAATACTTAAGAAATCGGAACATTTTTTAGTAAATCTTCGCTTTGCCAATCGATCTGTCAAGCCATATTTTCGATATTTGTCCCTGATTTTTCCAAATTTTCTAAAGAAGTTTGAATTTTTATCACAAATTTTGATATTAAGTGGGCTGATTTGAAAAAAAAAAAGTCACTTTGGGGCCACTGTGCCACGGTAAGGATGTTTATTTGGAAGTGTAAATACGTAACAGCATACTGACATTTTCGCCTTTCCGCGGCCCGAGAGTGGTGCGTTAGTCTACGTCGACAGAGAGAGGCCTAGCTTTGCGGCAGATCCTTAAAAACCAGCTAGTTTGAATTTTATATTGTAAACCATAATAAAAACATCAATTAACAACGGAGAATAGGGTATCTAAGGAGTAATGCTGTATATTAATGTAAGTAAGTCAACATAAGCTCTAAAGAAGAGCAGTTTATGACTTTTTTGTAAGTATTACAAACGTACGACGTACCATTGCATCAACAGCTCGATTTTCCAGGAAATACGCCCTGCAAGACGACTCTCCAGCATCGCATTATCATATCACACATCTTATCATACTTATTGACCATATCAATCAGAGGTGGAAAAATATAGAACGCTTGATGATTTTGTGAATACCAGACAACAGTGTAACTGCAGAAGAACGCACTACCAGGCGTCAAAATGACGCGACACCAATTTATTTCTCAGGGGCGCCAGTCTTCTACTCCCAGACGGGTTCGAGATAAGATGCACTTCGATAGCCGAGTAATGGGTCAAGGCTGCACTACCTCAGATCATTAACGGCGCTCTCTCTGGCCGTGAATTCCTCGATTTAGGTTTTGGTTACCTTTTGAAAAGCTAAATTTTTGCATAAAAAAAATCCCGATCGAGGAATATCTCTCCGGTGGGATTAATTTTTGTCGTGCGTATCACGCTTTTGTCTGCTAATAACGGACTCTACACCCGAGGATTTCTGAGAAAAACGCATACAAAAATCCCTATCAAACCTCCGTATAGCAACTAGAAGGTCGAGTGTGGTGCAGTAACTCGACACATCCGGTTTTCGATACGAAAGTTCCAGGGATTATAGACTAGCAACAAGTCTCAAGATCAATTAAGATGCAATCGTTCAAAGAATCCGTTTATTTAACAGATATGGTTATGCAAAAAAGAGGTTATAGCAAAATTCTTATTGTAAGAATCGCGCCTTCCCCAATTAAGACAAACGGCTTTCAGACCATACAAGCGATAGCGCTTACGCTAACCATCGATCAGGTAGAAAAGATTCATAGTCTAGGTGCCCGCGTACAAAAATGCAATTTATACATATCCTCGTATAACTCCTTGTACGGCATAATTGCGCCTAGTCTATTACTTTTTTCCTCTTGAAAAAATCAGCTGATTATCAATAAATGTTTTAAAGTTATTATATGTTATTTTTAGGGTGGTAGACACTTTTAACGTTCCAAAATTTTTGTCGGACAGTTTATAGAAATATATAGAATATATATGTAGAATCCAATTCTCAAATTGTCCGACAAAATATATTTGCCGATTTTCCAGTACGACGTGTGGAAATCGTCTTTTTCATGCCGAGGAGGAACGCCGCGTATACGAAAATTTTCGCAAAGGAAAAAAGTGATAGACTAGGCGCACTAGCCGTACAAGAAGTTATACGAGGATATGTATAAATTGCATTTTTGTACGCGGGCACCTAGACTATCATGCATACCTTCTCAGAATCAAAATGCGAGCTTTTTAGAGAAGTCTTAGACTCTTTGTAATTTTAATAATTACGGCTGACTGATTTAACTTAAAAAGTTTTACTAAAAAAAAATTAGTTTCGCTAGAGACTACTTAGCTTTAAAGTTCTTGTGTCGTGGCGGTTCACGCACGCACACATTCATGAGGACTTATGACTGCATAAGTTTGTTTGGCGTTCGATTAGTCCACAACTTACTTGCCCCTATGCAGTTGTGCAATATTAGCAAAATTACAAGATCCACCTCCGAGTGACTTTTAGGCAAAATTGAATTTTTAGTTTTTTATGCACAAGGCGTTTTCCTCTATAACTTTATTATTTGGAAAGCCCTGCTATTGGCTTTCCTACCATCTCTTTGTATGGACTACTCAACGTGCTTGACTAAATTGCGAGCTGCTGAGTGAATCCAAACTCTTTCTATGCGAGAAATCGGCCTTGTGCATGTGCATTGATTTTTATCAAATTTTTGCTTATCGGCGCTACGCCGTCATTGTCAAAATCGTCGGTTTCGCCTCTTAGATGCATTGCATCGTTAAAATTTTATGCTCATGCTTTAGAACAGGACATTCAATGACCGTACCTTAATGGTCAAGTCTTTGGTGGAGGAATAAAAATGGAAAATATTTTAATATTTTTCAAAGTGCATTTTTTGAGTCCCTTTTAAACTAGCTTCGGTGTTTCTTCGAATTTTTACCTGGTCTAATGCCTTGTAGAACTTATAACGTTCTATGAACAATTATTATAATAGGTATCATTTTTTTTCATTGGATAGAAAATCTGGATGTGGAAGTAGTGATTCTTTAGGCAGCGGTTTTTTAATCGCTAAGTGAAAAAATATTACTTTCACGGGCACCGGTTTATTCAGTTTAGTATTCCACATAAAGCTTTTAAGATATTTTTAAAACGGTTTACATTTTCAGTGCATTTTTCAAGGGTACTAGGAAGGAGCATGTCATTAAATTTTCCAAAATAAGTTTTTCTTTGTTATCATATATTTGTTGTATCTATTCACATATATACCAAGCACAAGTCAGTTTGTTATTTTCTTCATTTAATTAATTTTAAAACAAAATTGTTCTACTACGAATTTAAATCGTAATTTAATGATATTAATTGCATTTTATTTTAAATTGAGTATTCTAATATCACAGCACGATGTTCATTTTTATAATTGAATGAAAATTTTAAATTCATGGGCCACTTCTAGTTTATTTTAGCCATTAAATTTAAATGATTTAAGTAACTGCATTTGTTGGACGCCTATTTTTTTACTATTAAGGAATTAATAATTTAAATTAAATTCGCTATTACATTTTATTTTATTTCATTGTAAACATAATTTTAACAAAATACTTATTTTTAATTCCACCCTAATAAATGACTACTTAGTTTCTAAATGAACGACTTACAAAATTTAATGTGCATAAGAGCATACAAGCATTTGTTTCTTCCATCTTAGTGCATTCAAAGGGTTACTAATGCTATGTTCCTTCCGGGATTCTGCGGAGAATCCTAAACATCCTATCAATGTCCTCCGGAATGTTACGGATCGAGTCCATAATCAAAATATACGAGCATATTGATTTCTCCCGATTGCTATTTTAAAAAGGTTTTCGATAAATGAAAATTCCAAGAAGAGTTTATTCAGGAGAAAGTCGAGGTAAAAATCTGTGCACGTAAAATCAATAGTACGTTTACATTTGTCTGTATTATGTTATATATCAGATTGTATCCAGACAAACCTTTTAAAACATTTGTGAATTTATTAAGATCAAGTTTTTACAGTTTTAACTGGGAACTTGAAGAAAACAATGTAAACCTTTCTATAATTTGCATATTTTGTATTTCTTATTATCAACTCCTTGACAGTTGCTTTGTAACCCATGCATTATTCTAGTTGATTCTCTGTTGTGTAACACATTTCAAAGGGTTACGCGCACTGACCTCTATATATTAAATGGATAGCCTATACCAGTGGTTCCCTTAAAAGATTAAATTGGCAATTAAAAAGCGAAGATTTACTAAAAAAATGTTCCGATTTATTAAGTATTAAGACCTGCAGACTGATTTGAAAAAAAATCACTTTGGGGCCACTGTGCGTGTGTTCGAAAATTATTACGCGAGAGTAACACTAAACACCTATTTATTAACTTAAGAAACTAATTACCATAGATACTACTTCACTAATGTAACACTGAATACGATAATCCAGTAATTCTGTTATTTTTTCATTTTGCTTACTTCTTCTTGATCTGATCTGAACTCACTAACTAAACTGATATGTGCTGAACTGTGCGGCCACTCGCTCCTGGGCAAGTGGTCCTGCAATTCTTTACAACATTCTATAATGATCTAGGTAGATTTCAGCATTTTCTAGATGCCGACGCCGTGCCGATTGCTGAACTAACTATTCGTAGTTTTATGTTATTCACGCAGGGAAGTTGGAAGGAATTCATACAGTTGTTCGTAAAAGGGTATAAAGCTGTTAGACTGCCCCCTTCTTAAGTCTGAACGTCGGTCAGTCAATTGAGTGTCTTCCATTTACTTTGCTAGTTTATACAAGTGTACAATTTTCATCTTCGACTTTTTACTTCTTTGAATTCGATAGCCAACGTCTTTCGTTAATCTGCTCTCAGACCAAACTCATGGACATTCCTCAGCCGTTCTTGAATTTCATAGGCATAATTGCTTAGGTCCAAATATCAATAAAAAAAGGTAAAATGGAGCAACTACATCTATAATACCCTGCCTGTGTTTCAAAGTTGTCATCCTTCGATTTCAAGCTAAAATTCTACCTATTACACCACCATACCCTATTCCCGAAAGCGAAAACATTGCTAATATAATGTCACTATTTAAAAATCATGTATACGTTTTAATATTATATTGTTGTGAAATATATCAATTAAATGATATGAAATAGCATTTAACAAAATTTCTATTCAATTACAAATAAGAAAACAATTTTTTAAATTTTAAATGACTAATAACTTTTTATTTACCGATCGATTTTGTTAAAAAAACAAATTATGTGTGCTTTAGGCATTTTTAATGTTATAACGCCAACTTAGTTGTTGAGGGTGGCGGTGCCGTGCTTAAGAAAATGATTTTGTAATTCAACAATTTATCCTACATCCCTGAACCGATTAAAAAATTTTTTTGATAAGCTGTTAAAAGCAATTTTACAGAATGGTACTAGTCTATTGAAAAGTAAATACATTCTTTTTTGATTTTCGCACAAGAAAAAAAATGGAAAATTTAATGACATGCTCCTTCCTAGTACCCTTGAAAAATGCACTAAAAATGTAAACCGTTTTAAAAATATCTTAAAAGCTTCTGACAACCTTTATATGGAATACTAAACTGAATAAACCGGTGCCCGTGAAAGTAATGTTTTTTTCAGTCCCTATACTTAGCCCGCGATTAAAAAACCGCTGCCTAAAGAATCACTACTTCCACATCCAGATTTTCTATCCAATGAAAAAAAAAAATTGATACCTATTATAATAATTGTTCATAGAACTTTAATAATATAATATTTAAAATCGCCTTCTCCAAAACCACATAAAATGATATGCCACATCGATAGTGGAGTGGAGGTGGTGGTGAAAGGTGGTGGTGGAAGGTTGTAGTGGTGGTCTTTGGTTCTTAACACACACTAAATCACATTTTTATATATTACTCTTTTTAATTTTAAAGCTAGAATAGGGGGATTTGAATGGTTTTACGTTAGGTTTCTTGATTGGGTTAGCTAGATCATTAGTAGTATATTTTTCATATTTTTCTTCCTAAATGTATTAACTGCATGCGGAATATTATTGCCGTCCGACACATTTTTCTTTTAATTTTTTTTGGGTGACCACCCTTTATATTTTTCATATTTTCTTATTTGGCAGTTGTGTTAACTGCATGTGCAATATTATCATCCTCAACCACATATTTTTAAAGTTCTCTTTGGGTGACCAACCTGCATATTTTGTTTTCATATTTTTCTTTGACAGCTGTGTTAGCTACATGCAAAATATTATTTTTCACGTTTTTTCATAATTTCTCTCAGGGTAACCAACCTGTACAATTTTTTTCTATCTTTCTTTGACAGCGGTGTTAACTATATGTCAAATATTATCGTACTCCGTCACATATTTTTAATTTTTTTTTTGGGTAACCACCTTGCATATTTTGTTTTTCATATGTTTCTTGACAGTTGTGTTAACTACACGCGAAATATTATTCCTAACATTTTTTGAAGTTTTTGTTAGGGTGACTACCCTGTACAACTTTTTTATATTTTCCTTCGACAGTTGTGTTAACTACATGCCAAATATTATCGTGCTCTGCCACATTTTTTAAGTTTCTTTGGGTAACCACCCTGTATATATTTTTTATATCTTTCTTCTTTGACAGTTATATTAACTGCATGCGCAATGTTATCGACCCCGACACATTTTTTAATTTTTTTTGGAGGTGACCACCCTGTATATTTTTCATATTTTTCTTCCTAGACAGTTGTATTAATTGCAGGCGAAATAATATTGCCACCCGTCACATTTTTTCTGTAATTTTTTTAGAGTGACCACCCTGTATATTTTCCATATTTTTCTTCTTTGGCAGTCGTGTTAACTACATGCGAAATATTATTTTTCACATTTTTTCATAATTTTTTTTAAGGTGACCACCCTGTACAATTTTTTCTATCTTTCTTTGACAGCGTTGTTAACTACATGCCAAATATCGTTCTCCGTCATATTTTTTCATTATCTTTTTAGAGTGATCTCCCTGTAATTTTTTTTCATATTTTACTTCTTTGACAATTGTATTAACTGCATGCGAAATATTGTCGTCCTCCGTCGCATTTTTTTAAGTTTTTCTGAGTGACTACCCTGTATATTTTTTCTCATATTTTTCTTCGGCACTACATGCTAAATATCGGGCTCCACTCCATTTTTTATTTTGTATTTGGGTGACCACATCGGATCCATGCTCAGAATCAGAAGATCTAAATATTCCAAACTAAAGATTCCAATGTGTACCTGATATGATCTTAAAGACAGACTCTTATAAATTTGTATTTTCTTTAAAACACATCAAAATTTTACTAGAGAAATATCCCAATAATAATAAATTGTTAATTGTAAGCAGTTAATCAAGTATGTTAAAAACTAAGCAGTCATTGGACGATTAATAACACAGCCCCACAAAAAAAAAAAAATCAGACTAGCGAACCAGACCCATGTATCTTCCCTATGTATTTTCGGTCGCTGAATCCGAATCCTAGGTCAAAAAAATTCGTATACCCCCAAAATCTTTAGCTAGAGCCAAAAAACACCTCTGGACTGGGGTAAAAAGAATATTAAGCTACGAGAATAGTTGTTACATCCTAATCGATCGAATTATACAAATTAAAGTTAAACAGCAGCGTACATACAATAGATATGAAACACACCTCCAGTGAGGGGCGAAAACTAGCCCCCATTTATAAAAAAATCGATCCAAAACAGTAATGACTGCTGAAAAAGCTCGAAATGTCCAAGTTTTGTTAAAGTGATAAGAAACTGCATCAGATCCGACGTAATCTTCATAAACTGCCCCTATAGGGTTGAGAACAACCACCCCCAAGTTTAAAGGACACAAAACAAGAGAAAACGTAAAATCCAACAGGATTTATATTTTGCGTAGTACTCTAAAATAGAACTAGAAACTTACGTACCATCAACGTCCTACAGTGTCCATTCAACTTAAAGGTGGTTGCTCTCAACCTCTATAGGGGCAGTTTATGAAGATTACATCGGACCTGATGCAGTTTTTTATCACTTTAACAAAACTTAGACATTTTGAGCTTTTTCAGCAGTCATTACTGTTTTGGATCGATTTTTATAAATGGGGGCCAGTTCTTACCCCTCACTGGGGGTGTGTTTCATATCTATTGTATGTACGCTGCTGTTTAACCTTAATTTGTATGATTCGATCGATTAGGATGTAACAACTATTCTCGTAGCTTAATATTCTTTTTACCCCAGTCCAGGAGTGTTTTTTAGCTCTAACTAAAGATTTTGGGGGTGTACAAATTTTTTTGACCTCGGATTCGGATTCAGCGACCGAAAATACATAGGGATACATGGGTCGGGTTCGCTGGTCTGACTTTTTTTTTGTGGGGCTGTGTAATTTATAGTGTATAATAATAATCATAAGTAATAATCTTTTTAATTTTTTTTACACATTTGCGACAGCTTGACGTACTGTAAAATAGGAATTATCGTATTTCTTTTTTAGGATTGTAATGAAGCGAATCTTGTTATCAGTCGTCAATTTTCTCTAGCATTACATTAGTGCAATTAATATTAATAAACAACGAGTATATAAAAATGGCCGATAAGATGGCGGCTAAAGTAACTCCCTCCATGAGGTCGAAAACTAGAATTCTTGATAATAGTGGAAGACCAGACCCTCTGAATTCGACACCCTCTATACAACTCGCGAACACCCACCTACAAAATAGGTAATCTGATGTAAAATAACCTGCTAAACTTGATTTTTGAATTCGCCCATTGATTTGAGATTGCCAAAATGACCAAATTGGCAATTTTCTAAAAAAAAATAAAAATTATGTGTTATTTTTTGTTTTTCATATAACACGTCATATATTTTTTATTTTACTTCAGAATTTTTTAATTTTTTTACATAATATTCTCTAACTATTCTTTGATATGTTGAAAGTAAAAAACTTTACCTAAAAAATAATTAGTTGGCAAAAAAAAATAACAACTTTTCTTTGACGCAAAATCTTTAAAATTTGCAGAGTAAAATGTCCGATCGAGGTATCTTTTTTATTTTTAAAGTTAGGTGCCTACTATAACTGAAGAAAATGTTCCGAATGAACTAAGTAAAATCTTTTATAAGAAGTATTTTTGAAATTTTGCTCCCTTATCGAAATATTCATTGATTGTTTCAGCGTCCGAACGAATGCGCGCTACTATGAATCGGCCGCAATCGCATCTAGAGCTGAACGCAGACACGTGCCGGGTGATTATTATTTTCCAGTGTCCATTTATGTTAAGTTGAAAGTGCTTTTTATCTCAGTCCTTATATTTAGTGCGTTATAAACACATAGTTTGGCATAATAAATTATAATTACTCGGATAGGAAATCAAAGGAAACAAGCTAAAAACGTACTCTTCGCCTGTTCACTGGATTTTTATATAATTGTTATACATTCAATAGGATACTTTTCGCAGTTTTTTGTAAATAATGTTACTTACAAAAGAACTACACCACCACCTTACAGGTAAAAGAATGTAAATTTTTACATTATAAGACATGAGCAAAAATCATATTTTCACGGTTGTATATTACATTATGAAATGTATATTTGTAAAATATATAAATATTTGGATATTAAAATGAAATATCATTTCACCAGATTTCTATTCAATTACAAAAACATAAAAATTAAAATTTTTTTTTTCAAATTTAAATCATTAAGTAATAACATTTTTATTTACCGATTGATTTTGTTCAAATAGGGTTCTTCCTCTAGCTAACACTAATTTACTGTCCAAATTTCAGTACAATCGGAATTTTCTTTCTTCAGTTATCGTGCTTACAAGAAACGTGACGGACGGACAGACAGACGGACAGACGGACATTTTGAAAGTTGTTCAGAATTCGTTCACTAACACAATGGTATGAAAATTTTTTGTCTGCGAGCGATATTTACGGTTTTAGAAATGTACCGATCAAATGCAAAATCCGATGACATTTCTGTGGCTCTAAAACAATATTTAGAACAGAAAAATTTATTTTTATCTCTAAATCTAGTTTACCATGCACAATGTAGAAGATCGTATACTCGAACTGCTTATAAAAGAAAATCAGAAATTGTAAATCCTAGTACAGAGAATACAAGTAAAAAGGGCATTTCTGCAATGTGCTAGTTACAAGACAGCCTACCAAATTAAGCCCAGAATTCCAAATGTTTAAATTTTGGATGGTACCTAAAGGAGGAAATCTTTCAAAGATGATTTCAAAAAGCCCAAAACCCAATTTTGTTGAGTTAACTCCATTTTGTAAATGTAAATTATATAACTGTACTACAAGCTGCAAGTGTAGCAAAGCAAACGTGCAATGTAACATAAGTTGTTTATGCGAAGGAAAATGTAATCTTTAGTACCCACTTGCTGTTATAATTAATGAAAATATATTTTTTAATGTGTATGTTTCGAGATTATCTACATAATTTTATAACATTTAATTGCAAATAGAAACTAAATAATCCGTAGACTCACTTGATCGCTTAAACGACACCACAGATGGGCGACGTTAACAGAAGTTATGCTTTAAATTAATGCGGACGAGTTGCGCGGCCGCATTCAACAGCGTCATCTCGTTACATGAGCCGAATTTCAAAAAAATCTCTTTATAAAAAAGTTTGTTTAAAATATATGGAACATTTTTCTCGTTTATACTATAACTCTCTCTTTAAAAATAAAAAAGTTACCTCGATCGGGTATTTTTCAATGCAAATTTTAAAAAACCGCGACAATAGAGGGTAATTATATTTTTTTAGGCACTATATTATTAGTTACGCTATATTCTTTGCCGTCAGCCTGTCCAAGAATATTGGAGGGATAATGTGTAAAATATTGGTCTAAATCGGAATTAAAATAAAAAAGATATAATGTGTTATGTGCAAAACAAAAATTAACACATAATTTTAAAATTTTTCAAAAAATTTGCGAATTGACCGATTTGGCAATCTCAAATTAACGGGCGAACTCAAAAATCAAATCCAGAAGGTCATTTTACATAATATCATCGGTTTTTTAGGTGGGTGTTCGCGAGTTGTATAGACTACTTTTAAAATGCTTCCTACAGATTGGCTGCTCTCCGACTATAAGGGCTTTCTCCCCTACAATATTAGAAAAAAAATTTTCCTATATTTAATGTTTTTTCAAATATATATATTGACTGGAGTATACTGTCAATTTACAAATAGAAAGTATTCCTCAAACTTTTCAGAAAAATTTATTGTTTTGGGATTGTAGATTTGTAGATTGTAGATTGTAGATTGTAGATTGTAGATTGTTCGGCTCTTTCAGCTCACTTCACATCGAGCTGAAAAGATCTTTTGTGAATTACCCTACAATTAGTTGTTGCCCAGGACTCCCAAGCGTTGCTTGTTTTGGGATATTCCGCACTAGTTTTAATTTACTTTATGTAATAAACCATAAATATGTTTAACTTTACCCTGAAAGTCCTGGCGAAAACAAATGAATTATGTATAATTTCATAGAAAATTGTACTAATTTCAACTTAACTTTCAAAGTATTTTTACGTCCATAATGTACTTTTACATCCATTTTTGACAGTGTATGTTGCGGCAATATAACATTGTCTCGATATCTAATAAAGTGGCAGTGTAGATCAATATGCTTATTAAAATATTCTTGATTTTTTTAAAATAAATTAGATACTTAATAATAAATATAAAGGGCTGGAAAGGTCAAAATTTACAATTCGCGAAAAATTTGTTTACACGATTCTCAATAAGATTTATTGGCGATTACCCTTAATGCCATTTTTTATAGCACAAACACTCGCATCCAGTCAGTAGAATTACCTCGTAAAATCACTCCATAAGAAAGTTCGGGTTGAAATAATTGCTTATTCTGCAAACTGATGTATTGCGAAATTTTTCTCAGTAAAAATATAATCCCTGATAGTTCATTACATACTGAACTAAGTAATGTGATTTTTTCAATTTAATTTTTTATCTATGTGAATTCGTAAAAACTTGACTGTAACCGCTTCACTGAAAATATCTTTTAGGGAAAAATTAATACGTATAGTCTTATTTATATTGAGAGTTTATTACAAATGATCAAGTGAACCATTCTTTTGCTGCATATTGTGCCTCTTGACTAGTACAATTTGAATTATCGATATTATCAACGATGTTATATAGAGTGGTGTCGTCTGCATATTGTATTGTGTTGGTCATGTGTAAATAACAAGGTAAGTCGTTCACGACGTTCACGTAGAGTATAAATAATAATGGCACCAGTATAGATCCCTGGGGCACACCTGTACTGTCATTGCAGTCGACATCATTCCATTATATTCTGTTTTTGTTTTCTGTTTGTTAGATATGGTGTAATTGAATTGCGACCTAATTCCGTAATCAGTTAATTTTTCTGATAAAATTTGATGTGACACGCAGTCAAACGCCTTCGAGAGGTCATGAAATAGGGAAGATCTCTCGAAAGCAGCATGTGTCACCATCTTAATGAATGGTTTTATAGTCGAAGATTTTTTTTCGAAAGCCGTACTGATTAACATTAAGTAGTTAGTGTTTTTCCAGATAACTTGTTAGTCTATCCTTAAATGTTACTCAATTGGTTTTGATAGGTATGGTATTATAGACAGAGGACAAGTTCTAGATCCTTTCTTTTCATATATACTCAGGTGTTATTTTAATTTCGATGGGAAGTGCTCTTTGAGAAAATATTTGTTAATAATGATTGTAAGTGGCATAATAATTTCTTATCTGATCAATTTTATCAATTTATTAGTAACACCGTATACCGGGTGGCTCAGCCGATAGGGACACTCTTGTAACTTTTGAATGGGAGTATGAATTTTTTTAAATTTGGTGTAGTAATATGGGATAAAATTTCCAAATATGTCTTTGCATTATATAATTAGAAATTTTATCAAAATGGACGACTTCCGGTTTCGATGCAATTTACATGAAAATCAAATTTTTAAATGGGACAGCCTGTATATTTTTGCATATTTGGATCCTGCTGGCCAAAATACATATGATCTGATTCTCAAAAAATTTAGATTTTCAAAAAATATGGATTTTTATTTTTAGTTTTTTTAATAATAGAAGGCGGCGATTTTGTCAAAATTGTTAAAAATTGGTTTGCAAGCACATTTAAAATATTATCTCTTCAGATACTAACATTAAACACAATTTATTTTTCATTATGTTCAACGATATTGGTTTTTCTATTTTTTTTTTAATGGAACTCCTATGGGACAACCAAAATCTCTACGAAAAAAATGATATGCACAATGTCCACCTTCTCCTTGTACTAAATTTATAATTAAATAAAAGAAATGTTTTGATAATCGATGTTTTATTATTTGAATAAATTAACAGAACAAAAATTAAAAATCAAAATATGTATTTTGGCCAGCAGGATCCAAATATGCAAAAATATACAGGTTGCGCCATTTAAAAATTTGATTTTCTTGTTAATTGCGTCGAACCGAAAGTTAGCCATTTTGGTTCTATATACATCATATAATTGGAAATTTCATTCCATATCACTACAACAAAGAAAGAAATCCATTATCCCATTTAAAAATTACAAGAGTGTCCCTATCGGCTGAGCCACCCGGTATATTTTTCGCTGGACTATTTCAGAGATTTCTGATGATAGTGTCAACTTCAGTTTCGACAACAGGTTATAGAAGAAATACTTCAGGTCATTGAATATGTTGAGGAGTTATTGCAGACAAGTTTTTAAATTCATTTTTTGCAATATTTGTAACAAATGTGTTGAAGTCATCTGTACTAAATGAGTAGCTGTTTGGCTTGCGGATTTCATTTTTAGATTCGTTTATAATTAATTGACCATGTTGATTTTGTTTTATTTGTCGAGTATAATATTTTATTCGAAAAAAGCACATTTTGAGACAGTTCATGTAGTCTAGTATCTAAAAAAAGTATTTTTTTGTTTACGTCCGTTTGCGTGATGAACGTGGGGCCACGAAGAAGGCTAACTGCCTAGTACATGTGCCAGCGCTCCGAGTAGGCGCTTTCGGCAGGAAATCGAGTTTTTTGGAGTCGCAGGTTACCAATTTATTTTTGTCCGTCAGTGCAAAAATAAGTTCTGTGGGTTCAATTCAATGAAAAAATACCATTGACGTACATTTTGGTGGTAGCCGTTGACGCCCAGGTAAGCGTCAAAAAATTTCTAAAACATGACGCAACGAAATATTTATCTGTCTATACGATGCAACAGCTTAAATATAATCTATATTAGGCTAAAATGTTATCGACGGACATTTTTTTGGACGCTGAAAGGGTTGAATGGGGTCAAAACGATGTTTAAGGGGTTCAAAAACCCTTTCAACTCTTTTAAAATCCAGAAAAATGTTCGTCAATATTTTTGCATTGAACTGAACTCACAGGATGTATTTTTGCACTGACGGATAAAAATAAACCGGTAACCTACGGTTTCAAAAAACTCGAGTTCCGGCCGAAAGTGTCCACCCGGAGCGCTCGCACATATACTAGGCGGTTAGCCTCCTTCATGGTCCCACGTTCATCATACTGACGGACATAAATAAAAAAATACCTTTTTTTTTAGATACTAGTCTAATGGTTTATTTAATATTTATAAATTATTTCAATCAAAGGTATGTAGACCAGAGATAGGCAATTACCAAATAGTTAGAACTTGTCGCATCAAGTATCAATTACTTTTCAAAAAGTAGCTCAAGTATCAAGTATTTCGAGGTAGTACTTGCAACTTTGGGTGTAAATACTACTTGTACTACTTCAATTAGTCATTTAATTCTAACAAGTACATTTAAATACTTCAAGTATTTTCTGTATCAAGTATCAAGTACTGTTTAAAAGTAAAACACTTACAAGTACATTTAACTACTTCAAGTACTTTAAATTTTGTATTTTTCTAAGCCAATCTTTATGTGTAAATATTTCTGTACATTGACATAGGTATTTTTTATATTTAGGGTATATTTAAATAATGATACAGTTTTTTGAATTTGTTTTATTTGCTCCTAAAAAAACATAACATTCCATTTGATTAATGTATTCTAAAATAACTAAAAGTAAAAATTCAGATTTGACAAAATTTCTTCATTATAGTCTAGGAGATAGCTCGATATATGGGGCCTGGGATATAACATGTTGGCATTGCTGTTATGTCTTAGCAAATATTTTTCTGAGTATTTTATCTTATGTGAGTCAGACCCCCCCCCCCCCCCTGCCCGTTTCGACGCTAGCCGCCCCAGAAAATATTCAATTGTGGAACAGAGTATAACACTTTGGGGCTTGGTGCCAGTTGAAGATATATGCCACCATTGTCTGTCTAATACAAACTAAAGACAAATGCTCTTTTTGGCAATAACGAATAACTGCTCTTATCAGTCTGCAGGTTTCAGCTGGATTGTACTTACTTGCAGTACCTAAGGTACTTGAAGTAGTGATCAAGTACTTTAAATACTTGAGGTAAATTGTAAAGTACCTTAAGTACTGTAATTTCGTTTAACAAGGTACTAGGTACTAAGTACTATTCTAAAATATCTGCAAGTACCAAGTACCAAGTACTCATTTCTTCAGGTATTTGAAGTAAAATACTTCAAGTAATAAAAAGTAATTGAAGTACAATTTATACTACTTTTACTTGAAGTAGTGCCCATCTCTGATGTAGACATGCATTACTTGTGTGGCTTGGCTGGCAGTAATCGTACGAAGGTTGAACATCTATACGCTGAGAGGTTTTCTAACTGACATTAATCCAATAAAAAATAATATCTTTCAAGAATTCGATATTTGGTGTGCAAACAGGAATATTTAGAGTGATAATCTGTAGGAATAGTTATTACTTATCACTTTTCAAACATCGAGCTGCTGTACCTTCTATTTAAACAACTGACCGTGGACGGAAATGGTTTAAACAAAAGTTTTAGGAAATTTTTTAATCTACAATACTGATAAATAACCAATTACTACGTAGGAGCAACGGGGATAAAGATAACTGCAAGAAACTACAGTGAAGCACACATTTTGATATTTCGTAAAGTATAAACAAAGGAAAAAAAAAGTTATAGCATTTCTTTCCTCCTACAATATTGTTAATAACTAATTTTACGCTAGAATTAACAGGAAAGCAGATAATCAAGAAAAACATATTATGACCGTTATTTCTTCAACATGGTGGTCGTAGCGTCAACGATTTTTTGTGGGAAATCATAATTAGTAATTGTGACAATCCTCGTTACATTACATTTAAAAAACAATATTGTAGGAATCATTCATGGGTACCTCGTTTTTTGCTCTACAGACTGTATTATTTACAAAATAGTGTATTATTAATTTTCATAATAATCGTTTTTAGGCCGAAGTTCACATTGCATCTTTGAAACACCATATCAGCGAAAATATAGCCTGAACATTTAGGTTGGAGTTATCGATGATTATTTTAGAGTAATTTTTTCTACTTCGTTTTCTTATCCTGATGTTTTCTGTTTTATGCAAGCTCTTTTTTTACCACAGAGAGTGGACGGTGAAAATGATCAAAGAGAAGAATTATCTTTTGTAATGGAAGAATCTCATAGCTTTATTACCGAGACGTGCGTGGTTTGTACACGATGGTGGCCCCTCCTCACCTTAGCCATCTGGCAAGAAACTTTTCAAACCAATAATAATAATAATCGATGGAGGGTCAAAAAGAACCATAGAATAGCTTGCTTGTTCTCCTTAAACTAGATAGTTTTTTATGTGTGGGAGGTATCTAAAATAATAGACCCTAATACCCAGATACTTCAAAGTAGAAGAAAAAACAAATGTCGCATTATTCGAAGAACACTATGTATTTTCTATCGACAAGATATCTACAGGTCCATATGGATGCAGTGGGAAGGACATTACTTTTTTTCAAGTAATTTTCATTACCCTAAACGTCTTACAGCAAATTTTATAGCGAATGACAGCCCATGAGTCATACGAAAGTTGCAAAAAATAAAAAATAGTCTAGCATCGTATGACTTTTCAGTCAACCGGGGCTAATACGATACAAAAATCAAAACTTTTCAAATAATTTTGTTTTTTATCCTAGACGTTTTTAAAAAAATACTGTTGTGTGCCAAATTACTTTCTTTTTAAGATTACAGTGCAGAAATTTTACTAAAGTAAAGATTAGACCAACAAAAAAAATGAAATTTCTGTATCAAAATAGCCCCCCGTTTAGGGCTATTATTGATACACCGCGGGGCTATTCAGATACAGCACTGTAATGTCGTTTGTAAATAGAATTTGGATCAGCGGGGCTAGTATGATACATAGGTGTTCTTTATCTATCAGCTGTAAAAATTTGGTTTTTGTGGCTATAATAGTTTTTGAGATATTAGGGAATTTATATTAGCGTGTTTTTTTAGTCTCCTCAATAATTTTTTATGATAAAATTCCGAAAAAACTTGTGAAAAATAAGTGATTTAAATCAACAAATAATTATTTTAGAACGTAAAAAATAATCTAATATTTAAAAATGGGGCATGGGTTAAAGAGTAGATGTAAAACATTGTGATAGGATCCCATAGAGTGAGACGGAAATATGCATTTATTTTCGATATATTACAAATATTTAAAAAACCAAACATAGCATAATGTTTAAAATTGTTTTAGATACTTGCTATTGTTCTAACGAATACATCTAAATATATTTCTTATTGTAAATTTCTGTTGTACTTGAGTATCGTAGTTTGTCAATGAAAATAGTTCCTAATTTCATTATCAGAGCAAGTCATTTAACTATATTTAAAATGTATGATAAAAACTGTATATGGTTGTATTCCTTAGAGCAATGGGAAGTACCTAAATCTATTTTAAAGATTATAACATTTATCATTTTCTAAATATTTTTAATAAACCGAAAATAAACGCATATTTCCCTTTCACTCTGCAAAATCATATCCTTTGAAAAACGCGTTTCTTTTTTCTTATCTATTTTAAAGATTATAACATTTATGATTTTTTTAAATATTTTTAATAAACCGAAAATAAACGCAAATTTCCCTTTCACTCTGCAAAATCCTATCCATTGAAAAACGTGTTTCTTTTTTCTTATATTTACGAACCATTTCAAGCTCTAAACTTACGGCTTCGGATTTATTAAATTTTGATTTTATGACACTAGGTGCCTGCAACAAAAAGAAACCCACTGCAATAAAAACACCATCAATATAGGTGTTACATAAGTTATAACCATATAAGATTCATCATTTCGTGTATCATATTAGCCTCAGAATCTGTATCACAATGAATAGCCCCTGAACTTTGATAGCTCTTATGAGACTATCAACAAAGAGTTATGTTAACAAATTATAGGTACATCAAAATACTGTTGGAAGCACCCTTGATAATTTACTGTACAAAAACATCAGAATAACAGTCGTGAAACTTTTCCAGAGTAAAAGTTTTATCAAAGAAAAAAAACTTTTTGGAGCATAAAATCACATGACGCAAGCTATATTTTTTTTTTCCGCTGAAACTTTATTTTTAATCTGTAACATGAATATGGCATCATATTATATAAGGTTTGGCCTATCTAATAAATTTTTTTTTGAAATCGATCGGCAATGACTACATTTTCGGCGCGATTTCAGATCGACAAATTCACAATTTCAGTATTTTAGTCCGTTGCTAAGAAACTATCAGAAAACAGACTGGAAAAGATCTGTTGCCAAGCAACGATCAACAAAATTATACGGGAATGTTACTTTCCTGGCCTAGGCCGGGAATAGTATATTGTGTATCTAGGTGTGAAAGCGATACATTCCCGGACGACGATGCAATTTTTAGCCGAGGCGCTAGCCGAGGCCAACAAGCATCGAAGTGTGGGAATGTGCTTTCACACCGAAGTACACATACTATTTTTTCTGAAATCACAATAAATACTATTTTAAACGTATAAAAATCAAAAATATAAACATTAAAAAAAAAATTCTGAAATCACAATCAATACTATTTTAAACGTATAAAAATCAAAGATATTATAGTTATTAAGGTACCAAGGGTGTTATAAGGATAATAACACACCGAGGTCGGCAGTGTACAATCCCGAGGGCCTCTGGCCCGAGGGAGTGTACGTCGACCGAGGGCGTCATTATCCTATAACACCCGTGGTGCCTTCAACGTTTAATGTCCTGCAAGTCTGTTATTTAATTCGAATTTTTTTTTTGACATTTACGATTTATTAATTTGACATCTATTATGGTCAGAACGGTTTGATTTAAAAGAGAGTAAAAATCAAAATTGTTTGTAAACGCCGCCATTGCATAGCAACGCATTTTGTTTGTCAATAACGCTATCATAATTTGCTTGTTTTGGGTTATATTATAATTTTATAATGCCCTAGGGCGTTATAGATATTCATAACGCCCTAGGGCGTTATTTTTCATTTAATGTATCTCAAAATAGGGTGGTTATTGTAAAATAACAGACTTGTAGGACATTAACATATTAAAATATATATAAAAAACCGTACGGGAATGTTAGTTCCCGGCCTAGGCCGTAACATTCCCGTACGGCTTTGTTGATCGTTGCTTGGCAACGGATCTTTTCCGGTCTGTTTTCTGATAGTTTCCTAGCAACGGACTAAAATACTGAAATTGTGCATTTTTCGCTCTAAAATCGCGCCGAAAATGTAGACATTCCCGATCGATTTCAGAAAAAGTAACATTCCCGTACGGTTTTTTATGTATATTTTAGACAGTAAATAAATATACGTAGATAAACCAACTCACAATAAAATTGCATTTATTAGTAAATAGTTAGATTGTAATGAAGAAATGTTATGCATTAATACAAATTCCTTAATTTATAATAATATTGATTTTGATTTCAGAAAAAATAGTATGTGTACTTCGGTGTGAAAGCACATTCCCGGACTTCGATGCTTGTTGGCCTCGGCTAGCGCCTCGGCCAACAATTTGCATCGGCGTCCGGGAATGTATTGCTTTCACACCTAAATACACAATATACTATTTTCGGCTTAAAAATTGCTTTGCCTGGATATGAACATTGCATAAATATCTTGAAACTGATTATATCGATAACTATTAATAAATATAATTTTTCCCAAATAAGTATATATATTTAACAAAAATTCTATCACATTTTTTTAGAAATTATAAACAGATTGATATACATTTTATAATCTCAATACTCAAGAGCATTTCAAATCAATAAAACATACGTATCACTTAATTATTGTAAAAACGTAAAACATTGTTGGTGGTTCAAGGAGATAACACCATTTAAGCGTACACTCGCAACGTGCGGAATCTTTGATACTGTAACCAGATATTAAGGGCTTTGTTCTACTAAAGTCGACAACAATTTATAAGATACGTATTGTTCAAAATAATCTCTCATCGTTTCAATGTAACCATTGTCTGATTAAATTTATGGTAAGGGGAACAAAGTATTTAAGAAGATTCATTAAATTTACCCTCTTGAAGAACCCTGATTCAATAATTCACTACACACATAATTTATGACGTTTCGATACAAAAACTGTTTTTAAACAAATCTACATATTTATACTCTTTTCTATCTGGTTAATGTTAGTTTTTGTAAAATGTAGAAAGTCCTCCTTCAACTCTTACACATGAAAAAGGATTTGCCGAAACAGTTAGTGATAGCTCTACCTTAGAAAATTATCTGATAGGATTTTGCAGAGTGAGAGGGACGTATGCGTTTATTTTCGGTTTATTACAAATATTTAAAAAATCATAAATGGTACAATCTTTAAAATAGTTTCAGATACTTCCCATTGCTCTAAGGAATACAACCTTATAAAGTTTTTATCATTTTTGTATATAGTTAAATGAAATAGGGACTAGTTTCATTGACCAACTACGATATTCAAGTACAACAGAAATTTGCAATAAAAAAATATATATAGTTGTATTCGTTAGAATAATATTTAAAACAGTTTTAAAGATTATACTTGGTTTTTTAATTATTTATAGTAAACTGAAAATAAACGCATATTTTCCTCTCACTCTGCAAAATCCTATCTTTAAAGTTAGTTTATCCTTTACTAAATTCCCCTAGTTCATTCAAGAAATTCACCAACTGATGAATTATAGCCATTTGGACGAGTTATGCATGAAAGAGAGAAACTGGCTATATTAACTTTAATGATTGCTGAACATTCTACCATGCTACTTTCTTTTATAATTTTTTTAAAATGTATTAATGGAAATATCTTTTTTCTGAAATTCATCGGCAATGCCTGCATTTTCGGCGCTATTTCAGTTCGAAAAATGCACAATTCCAGTATTTTAGTCCGTTGCTAAGAAACTATCACAAAACAGACCGGAAAAGATTTGTTGCCAAGCAACGATCAACAAAACCGTACGGGAATGTTACTTTTCCGTACGGTTTTTTATGTATATTTTAGGCAGTAAATAAATACACGCAGACAAACCAACTCACATTAAAATTGCATTTATTAGTAAGCAGTTAGATTGTACTGAAGAAATGTTATGCATTAATACAAATTCCTTAATTTATAATAATATTGATTGTGATTTCAGAAAAAATAGTATGTGTACTTCGGTGTGAAAGCACATTCCCGGACTTCGATGCTTGTTGGCCTCGGCTAGCGCCTCGGCCAACAATTTGCATCGTCGTCCGGGAATGTATTGCTTTCACACCTAAATACACAATATACTATTAAATTAGTTATTTTTATAATTTCACTACAAATATAAATACAAATTGGAAAACTTAGTTTTGTTTAGTATTTTGTGAAAAATGAAAGATTAGATATCTATATGAAAATAATTTTTATAAGAATCATCTAATGGTGAGTTCTGATGTATAAGTCTTTTTGCAAATGTATCGGTAGATAAAATATTAATACTAATTTAAAAAAAAATTGCAACATGATGCGGATATGGCGAATAGAACCAAATTAAGCATAGAAACTATAATGAAATTACTTACTCTATATATTAAAATGACATATTTTCTAGTATGGCCATGGGTCCTTCTTTATCTCCAATATTAAATAATATTTTTATTGAAAATTTTGTGCAAAATAATATTAATAACTTAATTTATGTAAATTTTTAGATGTGAGACATTTTATACTATTCAGAAATATTATTATCCTGGTCCATTTGGCGCAGTTTTTTTCATTAAAATTTTTAAATATTTTTAGTGAAAATGGCAAAATACCTAATAAACAGTAAGAAATCATGAATATGCCACAAATAATTAATTACAGATACATTTCTGTTTAAACACAATTTATAATTGTTAATTTTTGTTAATTTGTTGGTTCATTAATTTTTATAGATTACGAAATCCCAAATGCTAATAAGATCACATATTGAGTCATGTAGAATTTAATTTTTACGTATAAAAATAAAAAACCGCTGCCCAAGGAATCACTACTTCCACATCAGGATTTTCTATCCAAGTCACACAACGAAAAAATTTTATATCTGGAAATAATTGTTTATGGAACTTTAATAATATAATATTTGAAATCCTCTACCCCAAAAACCCATAAAACGATACCCCACATCGGTAGTGGGGTGGGGGTGGTGACAGGGAGTGGGAGTGGGGGGGTGGATAAAGTAAAAAAATATTTTGAGGTTTCTGGTTCTTGTACACACACTACATCACATTTTTTTCATCCCCTTTAATAATGGGGTGGGGGTGGTAATGGGGGTGGCTAATGCCAAAATTTTTTTTGAGACCTTAGCTTCTCTTGTCTATACTAAATATCAATTTTATGAACTCTTACCTGCTTGATTTACCTGTTTACTCCAAATTTACCCCAATTTACCCCCCAACCCTTCGACGGAACAAGATGAAAATATAATCTAGTTCTAGATCTCGTTAAAGTACATATGTGTACCAAATTTCAAGTGAATATCTCAAACGGTTCCAGAGTAAACGTGCGCACAAAAAAAGTTACAGACCGACAGACCGACAGACAGAAATTTTTTTTTCGCTCAAACTTGAAATCTCGACGTTTCATGACATTCTAATCCTATTTGAACAATAAAAATTTTTAAAAATTTTTTTGTCGTTACTATACTTCCACTGGATGTGGAAGTAATTAAACACAATTCAAATTATAAAAGAATTCTTATTCTAAACCATTTCCAAACAGAATAATTTAGTTTAAATGGCTTCTAAATCAAACTTGAGTTTGCTGGCCATATATTTGACTTGTAGAAACAAATATTCTGTGGCTGAGTTCGATGTAAGTTTTACCCACGGGTACAATGAGGTTACCCTTGTGTACTTTTGCAACTGTCGAAATACGGTTAATACTAAAGCATTGCAGTGGATCTGAACACTTAGCAGGACTGGACTTTTGAGAACTTGTACTTTCGGGACCGATTCATAGCAAGGCGATTGTGGTTTCTCATAGTTTGCATATGCATCTTATTAAACTTTATACCTTATTCGACTACCGTAGAGGGAGAGCTTTGATCAGTATTGAAAGAAACTTATAACAAAGTTCGTCAACTCATTTTTTATATATTATATATTTTTCATTTCAGTAAAGTGATATCTATGAAAATACTTATAAAAGAAAGAATATGCCAACCAAGAGAAACCTTAAAAGGGAAATCATTCTTAAGGCCAATAAGAATTACATGTTAAGATGTTTAGTAACATTATTGCATTTTTGTCTGTTTAAGGAGATATTTCTTTTATAAGTTTAATTTTTGTAACAGAAAAACGTAAACTTCTAGTAGTTATTATACTCTTCACAAATATTAAAATGCTGGGTAAATGGCGTTTGATCGGCACATTTCCAAACCTGCAAATATCACTCTTAGAGAAAAAATTCCCTATCATTGTATTAGTTATCGAATTTTGAATAACTTTCAAAATGTTTGTCTGTCCCTGTGTCCATTCGTCATGTTATTTTGTAAGCATGATAACATAAGAGTCCGATCGAAATCAATTTCGATAACAAATTAGTGTTAACCGAAGGAAGGATCCTATTGTTGTTTTTAAAATATTTCGAGCAGTAGATATAAAAGTTACTAAACATCTTTATATGGAAATGTAAAGTAAAGAGTACTTAAACAAGATTCTAGAATAACAAAAATATATACTGCTTTTGACGATAGTTTCGCCAACAATCAGAAGATAATTGTGTGTGTGTCTGTGTGTGTATTTTGTTAAAAGGCATTGGTCATAAACAGAATAGCCAGACATTTGTTGTCTATTCTACGGATTATTAAAAATAATTAAGAGAAAGTGGAATAAAAATTACACCTTTTAATATATATAATACATACAATTAATATAAATTTTTAATTAAAAATTACAATCAAATAATTATTATTATCAGGTATAAATTAGATTGTTTTCAAATATTTGTTACAAACTATGGGTTCAGGAAAGGTATATAAATTTTTTAATTAACCTCTTTTACTTCCACATCCAGTGGAAGTATAGTAACGACAAAAAAATTTTTTAAAATTTTTATTGTTCAAATAGGCTTAGAATGTCATGAAACGTCGAGATTTCAAGTTTGAGCGGAAAAAAATTTTCTGTCTGTCGGTCTGTCTGTCGGTCTGTAACTTTTTTTTGTGCGCACGTTTACTCTGGAACCGTTTGAGATATTGACTTGAAATTTGGTACACATATGTACTTTAACGAGATCTAGAACTAGATTATATTTTCATCGTGTTCCGTCGAAGGGTTGGGGGGTAAATTGGGGTAAATTTGGAGTAAATAGGTAAATCAAGCAGGTAAGAGTTCATAAAATTAATATTTAGTATAGACAAGAGAAGCTAAGGTCTCAAAAAAAATTTTGGTGTTAGCCACCCCCATTACCACGCCCACCTCATTATTAAAGGGGATGAAAAAAAAATGTGATTTAGTGTGTGTACAAGAACCAGAAACCTCAAAATATTTTCTTACTTTATCCACCCCCCACTCCCACCCCCTGTCACCATCCCCACCCCACTACCGATGTGGGGTATCGTTTTATGGGCTTTTGGGGTAGAGGATTTCAAATATTATATTATTAAAGTTCCATAAACAATTATTTCCAGATACAAAATTTTTTCGTTGTGTGACTTGGATAGAAAATCCGGATGTGGAAGTAGTGATTGCTTGGGCAGCGGTTTTTTATTATTATTATTTTTATTTATTTATTAAAATTAAAAATATGGCAACTGTACATAAAAAAATTATTTAAAAACTGCGTATAATGATTACATCTAGTTGTCTATTACCCTTTTTTAACATCATTATATTATTTACTGTACCTGTTTGATAGTATCTTATAACAGGAAAAAATTCTTTATTAATCATCGTGGAAAAAAAATTATATATAAATCCATAATAATATGCTGAACTCAAAAATAAAATAAGAAGTCATGTGAATGTATGTATGAAATAATTTTAATTATTTTGTCCTCAAGAAGTGGTTCGGATTCCACTATAAACTGTAGGGCCTAGTTTCTCTTCACCTAACATAAAATCCTGGATTCAAGGAGTTACGTCGGCGACTTGAGAGGTGGTTAAGAAAACATGTATGAATGTATATGTGTATTGTGTATGCATGTGTGTAGACCGTCTTGGGTGAGGGTTGGGTGCGGGTGTGTGTGCGTGTGTGTGTAACTGTGTGTGTGTGTGTCGCTTAATTTAGCGCCGAAACCAATTTGCCGATTCGTTTTAATTCGATATCTAAAGTCACCTACAAATATCAGTCGTTTTTTTTCTCATTTTTCGCCTAACCCTAAAACTAAAGGTAGTTTACTGATGCGAAACATTCGAAAATGTCAGTTTCCTCAAAAATGGCTCCAATGATATTGCTTAAATTTCGTACGTCAATAGTACATACCATAATATGCCATTAGTGTTCTTTTCGGGAAAATTCAGATAAGGGTAGTTTACTGATGCGAAAAAATCGAAAATCTCGATTTTCTCAAAAACAGCTCTAACGATATTGCTCAATATTTGTGCGTTAATAATACTTTACAAACCTTATAATATTTCATTAGTGGTTTTCCCCAAAAAAAATCACATAAAAGTAGTTTACCGATGCAAAAAGTTCGAAACTCTCAATTTTCCGGAGGACATCTTTAATGATTTTGTTCAATGTACATTAATAGTACATTACGGACATAATAATATACCAATATTTGTTTTACCGGAAAATTCACATAAAAGTAATTTACTAATTAAAAACAATTTTTAAGGTGCACGAGAAAGTAAGTTTAGCGTTTCATACCATTTATTTGATATTGCACGTAATGGTATTTTCACCAACTCCACATTTGATACCCACATTTCTATTTATCGTTCAAAAAAATAACAAATTTTTCTTTGATATTCTAAAGTATAATTGATATCCAAAGATGGCAAACAATTTTTTTTTTAAATGTGTAATATTATATTACCTAGTGCAGAGTTCACAAAAAATATATTTACACAGAATTCTTCTTGCAAGCGATGGATAGAAGCGAAAAATTTATTAAACAGAAATTAAATTCACTCTAACCTAAAATTTAAGTAAGTAGATTATAAACACAATCTCGGTCACAGGATATTGAGCCAACAGAATTATTTTTCATCTATGTGTCAGGATTAATATATAGTTTATGCTATGATATAAAAATTTTGAAAAATTCCAACTACATTTGAATATAAATGAAAATGTAAATGAGTTTTAGCATGAAACTCATTCTTTTAGATTTCAATAATAAAAATAATACTATTCACGTTCGGTGCATTAAAATTCGGAATATTATTCCAGAACAGGTTAAATTTTATTTAAACATTAGTACAGGTATTTTAAAAGCAGCATAAAAACTAACGCAGCGTTGCTACTTTTCAAAAACTTTTGCATTAGATTTAAACACAAATGTTAAATAATATTCAAATAGATAATTACATACATATACCTTGCCCAAAAAAGTTTATTAAGCACATAACAAATACAATATATACAGTGTGCCATGGAAAATGTTTGTGTTACGCTTTCGAAAATAAAACTGTTTCATGACAAATGTTCAATATGCAAATAGGCATTTTTTTATATATTCATAGGCTAGATTTGATTTGGAATCATTTTAACCTTTCCACCTATAAAAATTGTTACTACAATTGGTTCAAACTCGAAAATTGAGATAAGATCTTTACGCTTTGAGGTGTCCCAGGAACATGAAAAATTTGTTTTTAAAAAGTGTCTGGGCGTATCCATGTGTATTTGTGAACACAGCGCTGAAGCTAATGAATCGATTTTGATTGCACATTCATACCGTACATGAGCTGAAATGTTTAGTGCCCTCTTGGCAATAGAGCTTCTTATTTTTCAACACTTTTAATGTATTATTCGAAAGTAGCAGTGTAGTAACTTGGTGATCTCACTTCAGACTAATTCTATAGCAGTTTTAAATTCAAATATTTTTGGATAGTTGGATTGATACATAGATAGATATTTTTGGATAGATAGATTCAAAATGGGTCAAATATGAAACATTAAAAAGGAATAACAGTGCTTTTTCGCTGAGGGTGAGTTTCAACCCAACTCAGAGGTTTCAACCCAAGTCACAAAGGTTACGAAAAAAGAAAGTGACTATTGGAACGTGTAGATCGTCGAATTCTACCCCAAAAAAAACCGATAATGTTAGTTTTGCTTTAATTCCCGCCGAGTTACAGGGGCAAAAAACAATGATTTTTCAAAGGTTTTGAGCAAATTACTTAAAGAGGATCACATTTTCGAAAAAGTTTGTCATAAGAGAAAAGCTTATAAAATAACAAAAATAATCTATGAAATAAAAATTTGTTTAAGATCATCGTTCCCGAGATACAGTTAATGTTAGGTGCATTTGAATGTAGCCACTCTTCAAACAGTCATAAATAACTCTGGTTTAAAAAAAACCTTTTAACATGTACCTTGAACCAAATTAAAGCTTATTACAGTAGCTTAAAATTTTCTTTTGGCAAATTTTGATATCTGCAAAATCAAAAATCATACAAGGAAAATAAAGTAATTTTTTACACAAAAAAGTGCTCGTTTTTGGTTCCAGTAAATTTCCTAATTGAAAAAACAAAAATTCAAATCGTTTTTTTGTTAGTCCTAACTATTATGTATTCGCTTTTTTGACCGTGATGGATGTATTATCTAAAAGATTTTACATTTAATGTATTTTGCGAATTTTTGAAAAAATGAACTTTCTTGGCTTTAAGGTTAAATAACTTAGTAGGGAAGCATCTTAGCTGAATGTTACCAGAGACAAAAAAGTATGGCAATAAACTAGAGAAAACGTTGCTTTGTTTATTTTTTTGGACAAATATAATAGCTTAGGAGATAGAAGTGTTTGAAGTTAACTCTTAACGTATTTGTGTAAAGATGTATAAAGATGAAATGGACTCAAACATTGATGAAGATGAATAATTATATTTTTAGGTTAAATCTCTATATAATTAATAAAATTGAAAAATGAATTACTGTTTTATTAATTTGCTACAGTTGATCCAAACTGATCCAAACTCGAATCAGCAACCCCAAAATCATATATAATATTAGTTTCATTAATAATGCAGTATTTCCTTTATACTTATTTTTTAACTCAGTGGTGGTTTTCACCCAATTAGTTTTCTTATTAGGGAACGAGTTTTATGTCTCAAAATGTAAGAATCTGCTAAGAAAGTCCGAATTTCTCAAAATAAACAAAAAAATAATACATCGTCCATCTTACCTCTATTATATGTGCAATGTGACATTTTAATTTCTGACTTCACATTCGTGATAAGAGACCCCAAAAACATAAATAATATAAGTTTCATTATTGTATTCTCAGTACTGCGTTAATCATTGATTTGTTGAATTCAGGGGTGGTTTTCACCCTCTACTCCTTTCTAATATATGAAGTTGACACCCTAAAGTTTAAGAATCCGCAAAAAAAATATTCCAAGCCGCTATATTAGACCGAAGTTTGGGTAATTTTTGACACCAAGTGACTGTACTATAGATGTTGCTTCGATTCCAACACTTCACTCTTTTCTTTCATTTTCGGGAAAAAAGAATTGTTTGAGTCACACGATGTTGGGCCGTTAAGTATAGCTCTAGCATCCGAGAAACGGAAGTATTCATCGAATTCTCAGCGGTCACGAACCAGGTCATTAACTACATCAACGAATATTCGCAAACATTTGGTGGTAAGGTTCCAGCAGATTCCAGTAGCTGTCATTTTTTTTTTTCTGAAGTAGATTTCAGTGTATCGTATAAAAAACAAAAAGCAATAAAAAATTTGGTTCGTTATGCTTTCATAATATATCGAAAACGATGCGCAGACAATTCTGTAGAGTATTAAATTTTCTATCAGATGTCATTTTCCGCGATTTTCGACTAGGCGTCTGCCGAAAATTCGCATTTTAAATACTTTAGTGCCGAGCAATCATTTAAAAGAAATACTGAGTAAAAATTAGGCACCCCGAAAACATTGACCAAAAATTTCGCCCCTTTTGGGGACCTCATGAATTCGATTCAAAAGTGGTCTAAATGATAGCTTATGGTGGTACTTTAAAGTGGGAAAAGTTTCAAGTTGAGCATAGTTTTTGTTTTGAAGATATGACGAGTCGAACCTGTTAGTTGATCTGTTAACGGCAAGATGAATTCAACATTCTTGGCAATCTCATTCATTATGTTCAAGATTCTCAAATACGCAAAGTATCAATTTCTATTAAAATCTTCCGTTCTTTTCGAATCTATCATTGTATTTTATCAAAAACGTTGTTCAAGTAAGGTATAGCCGATTTTACAGGAAAAAAATCAGGATTTTTACGGATAATATTCGACTAATCGGTATTTTTATACTGGAGACTTACTAAACCTCGATAGATAAGTATAAGTGCTTCGTATAAAAATTCATCGAAATTTGCTGTTTTCAGTAGAAAAATACCGATTGATCAAAGATGTTTAGCAAAAATGCTAATTATTTTCTACAGAAATATTTTGTAACTTTCTTGTACTCTATTTCTGGTAAAATCTAATGAAATATTAGAAAAGAACGGAAGATTTTACGCTAAGAATAGCACTGCTTGTATCTGTTGAGAATGTTAAGATAACGCAAGAGGTCACCGGGAATGTCGGATTTGCCTTGGCGTGGATGAATCAAATAACGAGTTTAACTCGTCATATCTCCAAAACAAAAACTATGCTCAACTTGAAATTTCGCTTACTTTAAAGTATCACCATAAATTATCATTTAGACCACTTTTAAATAAAATTGATGAGATCTCCAAAAGGGGCGAAAAACGGGGGTTTTTTGGGTCACTCTTTCTTTGCGTGCTTAATGAATGTATTGGGAGCCGACTTATTCTAGTAGTCACGTCAAAATGTGCAATATTTAATATCATACTTCTTTTCTCGAAGTCCTGGCCTTAAAATTCATTTGAGCGTAACTTCGCCCCAATTTTTTTATGATGCACACAATAATATTAATGGAGTTATTTTTGTTAGTTGCTAAGGGTTACGGACATCTCTATTAGTAAAAGTTTCAACCTGCAAGAAATTAATTTAGTTTCATTATCAGATGTCAATTAGTTTGATTTGAATATAAAATGACTGGCAACAGGGGTACCAACACGAACCTTTAATAATTAAATCAGAAGTAGAGGCAGCTATACAAAAACTAAAAACTGGCAAAGCAGTTGGGGTCAATAATAACACGGCGTCTGGCCCAATGATTGAAGAACCTCAATCTTCATGCGACTACATAAAAAGCGAGCGACATATGTCTGTGATAACTACAGATTGTTGGCACCAATATCGCACGTCAGTAAAATAATGATGTATATTCTTCAATCCAGATGAAATGATTTGTTGTGGCAAATACCTCCTGAGCAAAGAAGCTTTGTTAAAGGACGCGGTACCTGAGAGAAAATACTGAATTTGCAACAAATTAGCGAGAAAGCAAGAAAATATTACGTACCTATGTACCTTTGTATCGTAGACTACCGCAAAGCTTTTGACAATGTGGAATGGGACTGTATTATTGGAGATGGGGACATTTAAACATCTGGTATTTATTATCCGCCGACTATATGAAGAAAACTCTGCTTTAGTGAAAATAGACAACACTAACTCCGATAAATGTAAAATCGGCAAAAGCATCAGACGGGCTATGTTCTGTCACCGATCCTCTTTGACATCTACAGTGAACACGTAATGTGACGGATGCTGAAGGACTGGCACGGTAACTTAAGATTTGCAGATGATACCACATCAGTTGCAGCAAGTGAGGATGAGCTCATACACCTGTTGGACAGGCTTCAGACAACAAGCTCTGATTATTGCCTCAGTGTAAACTACAACAAAATGAAAATTATGATTGTAGACCGAGCAAATGATAACCTCTCAGACATTTTAAGGATAGGTGACTGTGAGATTCGGAGAAGAATTCAGATGGCTACTTGCTTGCTGACCAAAGTTGACCAAAATTTGGAATGAAGATCAGACTTCCTAACACCCTAGTTTTGTCTAACGAGTGGATGTTTGCGGGACGAGCGAAGCGAGATCTCGCAAAATAACACGAGTTACACAAGCTTGTCTTTGAAACGTGTTACATACATGATTTTTTCTAATTTCAAACGTCTAAAAACCCTTTAAACATAAATGAAATAGTTTTATTTAAGGATCTTAAAAATTAAGTAGACTTTGCTGCTATTATTACACATTATAATTTTTAATGCCAAAATTGACAAACGTCATTTAGCCAAGTTATATATTATCTGATATCCTAATTTGATAGCATTAGGTAAATCGTGTTATTGAAAAAGTTTTGTTAGCGTATTTTGAAGGAAAGAAGAATTTAAAAGCTTCCACTTTATGGACTCAGTATTCCATTTTGTGTTGAATAAATATCGTTTCTTTTTCTTTTTGAGAGTTGTTTATTTTTCGTAATTGATGATATAATGAACTTTTTCTCACCAGTTAGGTAAAATTTTACTTTTCATAATTGGTTATGCAAAGTTGGACGTTTCGACATTTACTTCAGTTTTGAAAAGTGTCATTTTATATGTCAAAATTAGAAAAAAAATTACTTACCGAGACATTCTTCAAGTACGAATTTAATTGTATTAATAGTACTACTTTCTACAATGCTTCCTCTTTCCTTTTTTACCCTCCCTTCTGGCAGCAATACGCTTACCCATTTTTATAAATATATTTTAATATGCAGTTTAACAAAAGAATAATGGATATTTTATATATAGCATTATTTTCAATTAACGAAGTTAAAAATTGTATTATTAAACACATATTTAAAATTAAATAAATTTTTCAACCTCATACACCCTGTAAGCAGTATAATAGTAAAACTAAATCTACTAAAACTCTATATTATGTACACTTCTGTGCAATAAAATCCCGTACATGTTTCGCTACATTAAATCATTCTTTATTTATTTGCCAGTGTCAGTGTCATATTTTCGAAATGCCGAAATTAACTGAACATGAAAAAATTCTAATTCTTTCTAAAATTGAAGAGAGATGGTCTATCAGAGCAGTTGCTAACCATTATCATTTAAATAAAAGTACCGTTATGAGTGTGAAGAAAAAGTGGGTGGAGGAAGCTATCATAAAGAGAAAAGACGGTTCAGGCCGACCGAGAAGTTCAAATCTCGCTCAAAATGAAGCGCTCCTTGGCTATTTGAGGGAAAATCCGTTTCAAACAACAGGAGACGCTGTGTCTGTGACAAATTTTCTAGCATAGAGGTCAACAGCTAGCCGAAGGATAGGAAAATAGGAATTAGAAAACTGTGTAAGTGCCAAGAACACCATATTAGCAGAAGAACATAAGCAAGCCCGCATTCTGTCTTGTTTAAATTATGCCTAACGCCCGTTGGAGTTTTGTAACAATGTTGTGTTTACCGATGAAAAAGTTTTTCAGTCTCTTGTAATGACGGACATATTCAGGTGTATCGTCCTGCAAATACCAGGTTTCACGAACGCTACGTATCTACGCGGAACAGGTCCGGACGATTTTCTGTTAATGTTTGGGCATGGATAGGCATGTATTTGTTGTCGTTAATATATTTCCACTGGATGTGGAAGTAAAATTATCACAGGCAGACACGTGCAGAACAGCCATGCAGAAAACCGCTTTTTAATGTTTTGAGCTTTCAGAATCTGGCCTTATCTCGGAAACAATTTTTCACGTCAATTTTTACATTATTTGTTATAAATCGAAATCATTAAATCATTAACATTTTGCCAAATACCTTACTTATGACATGACAGTAAAAACTGGATTACTTGATTTTTCAAGTGTACGGGATTTTATTGCACAGAAATGTACCTTCACAATATAGTATATTGTGTCATAAAGGCAGAAAATGAGCATTAGCAGCCCGCGGATATTAGGCGTTTTCTGCTTGTGTGACATGCAACTGTCTTTCGTCTAGCATTAAACAAAAATGGAAAAAAAGAGAAATATATAACAAAGATCACTGAGTTACCTGAGTTACTATTCATTTTCACTTATTTACAGAATCACAATTATTCAGAACTTATTGTTATTTTACACATTTGTTGTCTGTTTTGATTCCAAACTTTGGCTTAAACTGACGTGTCGTAGTGAAAAATTATGTGAAACGTCAAAGTATGCAAATGACAGTCAAAGGTGTCTACATTGTGAAGAACTACAAAATCGTGTGGTTATGAGTTTTTCTCTCATAAGTATACTCTAATTCCATTGTTTTGTCGATCGTAAGTGACGCTTTATGTACCAAATACTTGTTGCCATTGGCAACGGGTCGTTATTTTTCATAACGTACCTAGAGAAAAAAAGTAAATTTGGGAGAATTTTCTCTTTTATATAACAAGTATTAAATTAAATGTTTTATGACGAATAGTAAAGCCAGACAAGCCTTATTTGCTATATCTTATATGTCCGACATTACTTTCAAAAATGTTGAGAGCTATTATTATAAAAATATGATTTAATTTATCTTCACAGTATTTGTCACTTGAATGGGTCATACGTTACGTCACAGATTTCAGACCTTAGGAAAAACAAACCGAAATTGTTTAGCTGTCAAATGGCGACTGATTGAATTTTTCCTAATATTAGTATTTCTGTGTACATTACATCATACAAAATGACAAGGTATTTAGGCCAGTGGAATTAGCAAATATGCATATTGTAATTCGTTTCAGGATGCCAAGTGGACTAAACGATAGTTTTATTGATTACGAACATGACCCTGAATTTGATCCACTTTTTGACCGCCGGAACATTGTTTATTTAACGATTTATTGTTGAAAAATTCCAAAAAATCGACTTTAAAGATAACTAAAAGACTTTTGACGATAGGTTTTTCAATTTGTAGATACTGTTAGAACTTTGAAAAAACGGTTCATTTGAGAGGTGTTTCGTTTAAAACGCTTGAAAATTTGTTTAAATAATTGCAAAAATTATGTCCAGATCAACCCTCTACGACAACGGGAACTGGGTGAATTTGCATTTTACATTATTCATGTTTTTAATAAACAAATTGAATATCTCTTAAACTAATTAAAATTTTTTGATGAAATTTTAGAGGTAACTTTGGGGTGAGAAAGGACATATTTTGTCAAAGTTTCAAGCACTAAAGTGCTTTTGTTAAAGAATGAAAAATATTTGCAAATTGCTAAAATTTTCGCGTTTTTTTGCAATTATTTAAACAAATTTTCAAGCGTTTCAAACGAAACATCTCTCAAATTAACCGTTTTTCAAAGTTCGAACAGTATCTACAAATTGAAAAACCTATCGTCAAAGGTCTTTGAGTTATCTTTAAAAAAGTCGATTTTTTTGAATTTTTCAACAATAAATCGTTAAATAAACAATGTTCCGGCGGTCAAAAAGTAGACCAAATTCAGGGTCATGGTCGTAATCAATAAAACTATCGTTTCATCCACGTGGCATCCTGAAACGAATTACAATAAATTTCAGTCTTTTTTTTACTAATTCTACTGGACTAATTAGTATATTATTAATTGTAAAAATGTGACAATCCCAAACAATGGTAGTTTTTATAAAACGACATCAATTTACAACCAGAAGAAGTTAGTGATTGAGTGAACAACTCCAACTGATTACAAACAAGAGGAATGATTTTGCAGAAGTGTTCCAAGCATTTTATTAGTGTAAGTTATTGCACGGTAATATAAGAATTTGATTTTTACCGTGAGTTTATATTGTAGGATAAACGGCCGTATTACAAGACCATGACGATAAATCCTGTTCCAGAGTAAACGTGCGCGCAAAAAAAGTTACAGACCGACAGACAGACAGAAGTTTCTTTTTCGCTCAAACTTGAAATCTCGACGTTTCATGACATTCTAAGCCTATTTGAACAATAAAAATTTTTAAACATTTTTTTGTCGTTACTATACTTCCACTGGAAGTGGAAGTAAAACTATGAAATTAAACCTTTGAAAGTGGTCTAGGGCAGGGTGTATTAAATAGGTGATGCTTCATAAGTGCTTACTTTGTACATAATGTAATAGATGGCAGGACCAATAAGTTCTCTCATTACTTACGCATAGATAGATAATTTTATAGGTTCTGTGCGTAAATGCATACAATGTTGCATACATTCCCGGCCTTTTGTTTTTTGTTTAGTGAAACAAGAGTCCAGTGACATCTGACATTAAGTAGCTGAATTAAAACATTGAAACAATATATGCAACACTACATGCAGCATTGCACGTGTCGCCACAGCT
This sequence comes from Rutpela maculata, assembly GCA_936432065.2. NCBI lineage: Eukaryota > Metazoa > Arthropoda > Insecta > Coleoptera > Cerambycidae > Rutpela > Rutpela maculata. Next base: position 68,495,851 of record OW386293.2, read on the forward strand.
AACCTCAAAAATATATGTTTCTTAAGATTTACGTATTACGTAGCTATTATTAAAATTTCTGCCTGGTTCCTGTACTTTCAACCAAAATCAAGTTCAACGTAATGTGTATGAAGTTTTAAATAGTTTGTTACAATAAAATAAGACACTTTTTGCAGGTTAGGAATCTAACCTATAACTGGCAGTCTATTTTTATCAATCAACAATATTGAGAAATTATTTGCGTGAATTTTTAAATATTTGCTTGGAGCCAGTATGGCTCCAAGCTAAAAATGCCTATACAAACATTAAAAATGAGAATAAACGAAAAAACCTTAAAATTTCAGGTTATGTTAGTTATACGATGCACATGCGCAAGTAATTGTAGGACCTTATTGCTCGCGCCATCTACTAAAGTAAATAGAAACCATGCACTTATGAAGCCATTATTATAATAGGAAAGTGCCGTACGTCGGGCCACCAATACACCGTGGTCTAGGGTCAGTGAACACATAAACAAAGTTCGAACAGGCTATGAAAGAGTTGAATTCTAGCTATAAATACCCTTCGAGTGTTATGTTATAAACGTTACTTATTTCTTAAATAGATATTAATATAAATACTATTATGCTATAATAATTAATTAATCTTTTGTTACAATATAAACTTTTCTTTATATCTCTTGTAAGTTTCTTGTCGATTCTTTATAGGAATATTGTGAGTGATAAATAACTCAATAAAATACATGTTAGACATATTATGTAACAATACGACGACAAAACAAAGTTCTTACCAATCTATACATATATATTATGGATAAGAGGTTAACAGCTGGAGAAAATTGTGTACATTTTATACATACTTGAAATGGTTGACAGTACGTCAGTCCTTCATTGTTTAATTCATATGGTGTCTTTTCCACAAAATTTATAGCTCCACCCTAACCATGTTTATTGTTAAAAGAAAAGATTTCCTGTCACTGAGCGGTGAACATGCTTTGTCTAGACTAGCAACACAATCACATTTCAACTGGCCCTGTATAAAAGTCGGTTAAGTTTATTAAAAAGGTAAGGTAGTCATTCGAATTAGGGAACATCAGACACTAAATCAGGACGAAAAAACCGCTGCTCAAGTGTTATATACCTACATCATTGTTATAGTTATAGTTACCATAAAAGAGAAATGTCAATGTCAATAAAAATAAACATAATTATAAATATATTATTCATTAAATATTAAGATACAACAATTTGGTGACGAGGATTAAAGAAAAAGATATCCAGAAATACATTAAGGAACCAAGTTAGTCCGATTTAATATACCAACTCCAATTAAAACCTACGATGGCTCAAGACCTAGCACTCTCAATTAGTGCTTTAAGTGGGTTAGTTAGTACAATGCAGAGACAGCAAGAGACAAGCTGTGTTAGAGAGATACTTCAGACACAAGTAATTACTTTTGAACCTTTTGACGAATGTCTAGAAAATTTTAATAGCTATTGTCAAAGATTGGAAATTTTTTTAAAATTAAAAGGGCTTGGTAAAGATGATACCGAAACTAATGAAGCAAAGGTAATGGTACTGATCAATTGCTTAGGCAGTAAACATTATAAATTGCTCTCTAGTTTTACTTCACCAGATTTACCAGCTTCAAAAACATACAAAGAATTAATGACCCTATTAAAAAATCATCTCACACCAAGAAAAAACGTGCTTACTGAGCAACACAAATTCTTTTCAAGAATTCAATCTCCAGGAGAAACACTCGCAAATTATGTTGCTGCTCTAAAAGAATTGGTGAAGGACTATGAAATAGGATCGCCTTCTGATTCGAACAATGTAGCCGAATACGTGACATAACCGGTACGTTTTACTGGTTTTGGGATTCTTGATGATCGACGTGGCCCCTGAACGGATGGCGATGTCATATCAGTTTCAAATAATGTCGAATTTTCTGATTGATCTTTTTCATCATTGACTAATGACTGAAATTCTTCATTTTTCACGCTATTTTCTGCCATAATCTCTTCAATCTCTTCTAACTCATTTCTATCTTCCTGAATATCCCTCACTTCATCTGTATTTTTTTCAATTATGACACTGACAGTTGACTGATTACTTGTCTCCATGAATGCTACATCCCGACTTAGTGTGAATTCTTGGATTTTGGCTCTATGCAACAATAACCTTTCGTATTGTCACTGTATCCAACGAATAGCATTTTTCGTGACTTAGGATCCCACTTAGAACGCTTTTCCTTCGGGATATGTACCATCACTTGTAAACCAAAAATCCTTAGATTACTCAAATCTACTTTTTTCCTGTCCAAACTTCTTCTGGGTTTGACTTTTTAAAACATAATTCACAGTTCGATTTACAACATATGTATTGATTGCTTCGGCCCAATATGACTTATAGAGTTTAGCATCAAAAAGCATGCATTTAGTTTTTACTTCCACATCCAGTGGAAGTATAGTAACGACAAAAACATTTTTAAAAATTTTTATTGTTCAAATAGGATTAAAATGTCATAAAACGTCGAGATTTTAAGTTTGAGCGAAAAAAACATTTCTGTCTGTCTGTCGGTCTGTCTGTAACTTTTTTTTTGTGCGCACGTTTACTCTGGAACCGTTTAAGATATTGACTGGTACACATATGTACTTTAACGAGATCTGGAACTAGATTATATTTTCATCTTGTTCCGTCGAACGGTTGGGGAGTAAATTTGGGGTAAATGGGTAAATCAAGCAGGTAAGAGTCCATAAAATTGGTATTTAGTATACAAAAGAGAAGCTAAGGTCTCAAAAAAAATTTTGGCATTAGCCACCCCCATTACCACCCCCATCCCCTTATTAAAGGGGATGAAAAAAAAATTTTTTTTACTTCATCCACCCCCACTGCCAACCCTTTACCACCACCCCCTATGTAGCATACCGTTTTATAGGTTTTTGGGATAGACGATTTCAAATATTATGTTATTAAAGTTACCTTGAGTAGTATGGATACGCAGTGGCTTTCCTCGAATATTTTGGATGCGCAGTGACTCTTTTCGAGTATTACAGATCGCAGTAGGTTACCTCAAATAGTATGGATACGCAGTGGGTTACTCTAAGTAGTATGGATGCGCAGTGGCTTTCTTCGAGTACAATGGATGCGCAGTAGGTTACCACGAGTAGTATGGATGCGCAGTGGCTTTTCTCGAGTGCTATAGATGCGCAGTAGGTTACCTCAAGTGATCTGGATGCGCAGTGGGTTTCCTCGAGTAAAATGGATGCGAGTGGGTTACTTCAAGAAGTATGAATGCGCAGTGGCTTTACTCGAGTAAATTGGATGCACAGTGGGTTACCTTGAGTAGTATGGATGCGTAGTAGCTTTCCTCGAAAAAAATGCTTGTAGTAGAGGCTTCTATCGTGTAGTTTACGGCATACAACGATTTTTTATATCTTTGCCTTGCCATTTTCTGCGTATTAGTTCGACATTCAGTAGAAGCATATTAACGCAAAAAAAATGTTGGAAATTTTCATTGTTTAAATAGGCTTAGAATATCAGGAAACGTTAATATTTTAAGTCTGAGCAAAATAAATTTGCCTGTTGCGTCGGTCTGTCTGTTAGTCTTGTATCGTTTTGGTGCTCACAATTACTCTGGAACCGTTTAAGATATTCACTTAAAATATGGCACACGTATGTTTTTTAACGAGATCTGGAGCTAGATTATATTTTGATCTTATTCCATTGTAGAGTTGAAGGGTAAATTGGGGTAAATGGGGGTAAATAGGTAAATCAAGCAAGTAAGAGTCCATGAAATTGGTATTTCGTAAATATAAGAGGAGCTAAGGCCTCAAAAAATGGCATTAGCCATCCCTACTACCACCCCCACCCCATTACTAAAGGTGGTGAAGAAATAGTGTAATTTAGTGTGTGTACAAGAGCCAAAGTCATCCAGAATTTTTTTCACTTCATTCACCCCCACCCCCGTTACCGATGTGGCATATAATTTTATGGGATTTTGGGGTACATGATTTCAAATATTATACCATTAAAGCTCCATAAACAATTATTTCCACATAGTGGAGAGCAAATATAGTATTTTGTTGTAAGAGACTTGGATGTGGAAGTAGTGATTCCTTGGGCAGCGGTTTTTCAACAAGAGTTCGGTTAGCTCTCTCAGCTATTCCATTTTGTTGTGGCGTGTAGACAGTAGATTTTTGATTTTGAATGCCAAATTTCAGTAAAAATGCGTCAAATTCTTGATTACAATATTCTGTACCATTATCTGTTCTAATAGCTTTAATCATTCTTTCAATTTGTGTTTCGACATAATGCTTAAATTCTTTAAATCATGTTGAAACTTCAGATTTTGACTTTAGAAAGTACACGAACATTTTCCTCGAATGATTGTCTATGAAAGTTAGTTACGGTAATCTAGACTGCTTGCCTTCCATGCAGACCACACAGTTCCTTAAACCTTCAGCATTTCCACTCAACTCGATACCATCGACAATTCCATTCATTTTACGTAAGTCACTGTAGTTTAGGTGACCTAGCCTTCGATGCCAAGTTACAACGTTGCTGGTTTCCGCACCTGAGAGAAAACAATCAGATTTTTTGTTTGAATTAAGTTTATAAACTCCACCAACTGGTTTCACGTTTGCAACGCAATATTTGTCCTTATCGAAGACTGAACAGCGGTTCTCATCGAACCGTACCGTATTTCCATTTTTTACCATTTAACAAACAAATAAGTTTGTAGACAGTTCCGGCACACACAATACGTTCTTTACGTCAAATTCGCGATTATCTACTTGAATTGTCACTTTACCGGAACCTTTCACTTGTAGTTTCTCGCTATTTGCAGTTACGATGTGGTTAATTGTTGCTTTTGTAGGCTCATGCAGCCACTCCTCAAAATTTGTCATATGTTGTGAGGCACCACTGTCAATATACCAGTCATTTTGATTTTGAAGTCGCTCTTTTGATAATAACACCTGAGGAAACATCGCAGCTAATGCTCTTCTTGCTTCTCTTATTGGTGCTGACTTACTCTTGAACTCATCTGGCCGAAGAAAAATTCTCGAAATGTGGACCTACAAAAACTTGGACTAGCTGGATTATGCTTACATTATGGGCGTAGCAATCACACAACTGAAGATTGTTATAGTATAGAAAGGTTATACTGTAGAAATTGTAAGAAAGAGGGCCATGTTGCGAAAGTATGTATTACAACCTTGCGTAATAATATTAAACAGGCTGTTCAGAGTATCGATGTAGAGTCTGATTCGCCTGAAGAATATTTAATAAACCAGATAATCGATGTTTTTACTGAAACTTCATCAGTTGTATACGAACCAAAAATGCTTCTTCTGGTAAAAATCAAAGACAAAGCTTGTAATTTCGAATGTGATACCGGAAGTCCAGTGACAATTATTTCACAAAATCATTTGATGATTAAAGCTAAATATTCCTCTTCAAAAAACTAATGTACATTTTCGATCTTATAATAAACACATCTTCAAACCATTGGGTTGCGTCAAAGTGCCTGTATCATTCAAAGGCAAACATTTTACTGGAGATTTGTATGTAGTTCCTGATTATGGAAGTGCAATTATGGGAAAACAATGGGTCCGAGCTCTCAACATAAACTTACATGATATAGATTCAAAATCAATTCACTCAAAGATATAGGAAATGTTGGAACAATACAAAGATCTTTTTCAATCCGAAGTAGGCAAAATTATCTGTTCTCTATCTTTACGACCAGATGCATCAATATTCATTAAACCACGACGTGTACCATATGCCTTACAGGAACAAGTTGAACGAGAATTAGATTGTCTAGAAGATCAAGGTATAATCGAAAAAGTCGATCATTCAGAGTGAGGAACTCCATTAGTAGTAATTCAAAAAAGCGATGGTAAAATTCGACTTTGTGCTGATTACAAGGTGACAGTGAATAATCAACTTCTTGACAATCGGTATCCAATTCCAAAAATCGAAGACATATTTAACAAAATGAAGAATGGCAAGTATTACTGCACGCTTGACGTATTTAAGGCATATTTACATGTACCTGTTGACGACCAGAGTGCAAAAATCCAGGCAATTTCTACTCACCGAGGCACATATTTAGCAAAACGCTTATTCTTCGGTATAAAGAGGTTCTACAGTTGAAGAATGTGAATCACGTTTAATTAAAGTATTCGAAATAATGCATAAATACAACCTTCATTTGAATCGAAAGAAATGTCGATTTTTTTAAAATAAAATAAAATATCTTGGACATGCAATTTCAGAAAACGGACTTGAAAAGTCGGATGATAAAATAAAGGCAGTTCTGGATGCACCTCGACCGAAAAATGTTGAAGAATTACAGCAGCTATTATGGTTAATAATGCATTATTAGTCCACTCAAATTAGGGAAAAAAATGCCGTTTTAGAGAAAAATTTTGAACAGCAGTTTCTCTGCATAGGTAGTAAGTACTCAATTTTTAGAACATTTTTTTGCTTATGCGCAGAAAAAAAAGACATGATTTTTGAGATATATACATATATATATATATATATATATATATATATATATATATATATATATATATATATATATATATATATATATATATATATATATATATATATATATATATATATATATATATATATATATATACGTTTTTTCGTGTTTTTTTTTTCATTTAGACTTTTATATCTCGCAAAGTAAGCGTTTCTAAGGCTAAACGGACATAGGTAAACGTGTTGAGAATACGATTTCCTACAAAAAAGGTTCTAAACATTTTTTCGATTATCCCACTGGCTTTTCCGGAAAAGCGACTTGAAATATATATATGTTTTTTTGTTTTTTTTTATTTTGAATGGAAATATCTCGAAAAGCACGCGATTTTAGGGCTAAATGAACTTGAATGAACTTGTTCAGAATGAGATTTTCTACAAAAAAGCTCATATACATTTTTCAATTATCCCATTGGTTTTTCCGGAAAAGCTTCTTGAAGAATATATATATTTGCTTTTTCGTGTTTATTTTTTTCATTTGGGCGTATATATCTCGGAAAATACCCATTTTTAAGGCTAAATGAACATTAGTAAACTTGTTCAGAATGTGATTTCCTACAAAAAAAGTTCTATATATTTGACAGATATATACGTTAAAATGAAAAAACAAATACGGAAAAGCAAATATATGTATATTCTTCAAGAAGCTTTTCCGGAAAAACCAATGGGATAATCGGAAAAACGTACAAGAGCTTTTCTGTAGGAAATCTCATTCTGAACAAGTTTACTTATGTTCATTTAGCCCTAAAATCGCGCACTTTTCGAGATATTTGCATTCAAAATAAAAAAAACACCAAAAAAACATAAATAGTTTTCAAGTCGCTTTTCCGGAAAAACCAATGGGATAATCGGAAAAATGCATAGAACCTTTTTTGTAGGAAGTCATATTCTGAACACGATTACCTATGTTCGTTTAGTCTAGAAAACGTGTACTTTTCGAGATATATACGTTTAAATGAGAGAAAACACAAAAATCATTTCTTTTTTTTTCTGCGCATAAACAAAACCTTGTTCTAAAAGTTGAATCCTTACTTCCTATGCAGAGAAACTGCTGTTCAGAATTTTTCTCCGCTTTTTCCCTAATTTGAGTGGATTATATACAAAATTTATACAAAATGCATCTACCATCCTTTACTCCTTAAATCGACTTCTACGAAAAGATGTTGAATTTAAATGGACAGCAGAATGTGAAGTGGCGTTTCAAAAGGCAAAAGCTGAAATAGCTAGTGACCGAGTTTTATTGCCATTTGCTACCGAATTACCTGTCACTCTTGCAACTGACGCCAGTCCATATGGATTATCTGCAGTATTATCGCATCGTCTTCCAAATGGCCTTCAGTTCTAGATCTTTAACCAAAGCTGAACGCAATTATAGTCAACTAGATAGAGAAGCTACAGCTATTTATTGATCATTTAGAAAATTATTTCATTATGTTATATGGCAGAAAATGTATACTCGTAGTAGATAACAAACCTCTACCTACAATTTTCAACCCAGGGAAGCAACTGCCAACTTTATCTGCAACTCGAATGCTCAGATATGCTCAGTATTTGTCAGGATTTGATTATACAATTGAACATAGGAGATCAGTAGAACATGCAAATGCTGATTACTTTTCCAGAAATCCGTTAAAAATAAGCCAACATGATGAACTTTCTGTAGATGACGAACATATTCTTAATGTTACCGTGATTAATCAAATATGTTCAGAGACCATAACTGCCCAGGAAATTGCAAGTGTGACTAATACCGATCCAGAATTGTCCAAACTGAAGAAAGAACTTTTTGATGGAACTATGGATGGAACGAGACTGTGAGTTATCAATTCAAAGTGGAATTTTGTTACGAGGGAACCGTGTAGGGAACTTCAACCAGAATTACTCAAAGAACTTCATTCGACTCATATTAGTATTGTTAAAATGAAAGCAATAGCACGAAACTATTGTTACTGAAAAGGCATAGATTCTGATATTAAAAATCTCGTTAAAAGTTGTCTTCCATGTTGCAGTATCAAGAAAAATCCTGTTAAAGTACCAATTCATCAGTGGGAGCGACCAGTTACAAACTGGCAACGTGTTCATACGAATTATGCTGGACCATTCTTAGATCATCACTTCCTAATCATTGTCGATGCTAAGTCAAAATGGTCAGAAATATACATGACAAAAAATGCACCCACAACTACAAGAACCATTTACTATCTGCGAGAAATCTTTAGTCGACATGGCCTATCCGAAATTTTGGTAAGCGATAATGCTTCAATGTTTAAATTTGTTGAATTCAAGGAATTTTGTCAACGTAACGGTGTCAACCAGCAATTAATAGCTTCAGGTCATCCAGCAACAAATGGACAGACAGAACGATATTGTCAAACACTGAAAACAAAATTTAAATGCATGATGCAAGAATCATCAGGTAATTTACACGAAAAATTGTGCAGTTTTCTGCTCCGTTATCGGGTTACACCATTAGCCTGTGGTAAATCCCCAGCAGAAATTCTGTTTGGTCGAAACTTAAGAACAAAATTAGATTTAATTCGACTGCAAACAAATTTAAGAAATAATAGTGATCAACCAAAATTTGATAAACATTTTAATATTGGTGATCGCGTACAGTGTCGAAATTATTCAGGATCTATTATATGGAAATATGGAATTTTGTTCTAAAATGCCTTGGAAGACTTCATTACTTAATCAAACTGGATGATGGTTACACAATCAAACGACATTATAATCAATTACGATTATGCCAAGTGGAAACACAAGCTCGATCGGTATTCCAAGTTCCAATTACAATTACTGATACCCAGATTGAAAGTCAAACTGAATATAATTCATCGACACAACAGTCTTTTCAATCCACATCAACTGAGACTGAAAATGAAGCATCACCTGATATCATTTGTGAACAAAATGAACATCCAATACCAGAGGAAACAGAAGCTGAATTACAATCAAGTTGTAATGAAACTGCATCACCTGAACTACGCCGTTCAACCAGAACTCGAAGAGCAGTTGAACGTCTTGGTTATTGAGAATATATCAAATAAATGACTGAATAATTAAGTGGCGGAGAATTGTTATATACCTACATCATTGTTATAGTTATAGTTACCATAAAATAGAAATGTCAATGTCAATAAAGATAAACATAATTATAAATATATTATTCATTGAATATTAAGATACAACACCAAGGAATCACTACTTCCACATTCAGATTTTCTATCCAAGTCGCTCACAACAAAAAAATTTTATATAGAACTGCAATAATATAATATTTGAAATCCTCTACCCCAAAAATCAATAAAACGATACCCCACATCGGTAGTGGGGTGGGGGTAGTGATAGGAGGGGGCGGATGAAGTAAAAAATATTTTGAGGTTTCTGGTTCTTGTAAACACACTAAATCACAATTTTTTTTCATCCCCTTTAATAATAGGGTGGGGGTGGTAATGGGGGTGGCTAATGCCAAAATTTCTGTTGAGATCTTCGCTTCTCTTGAATATACTAAATACCAATTTTATGGACTCTTACCTGCTTGATTTACATTTACCCCAAATTTACCCCAATTTACCCCCTAACCCTTCGACGGAACAAGATGAAAATATAATCTAGTTCCAGATCTCGTTAAAGTACATATGTGTACCAAATTTCAAGTCAATATCTTAAACGGTTCCAGAGTAAATGTGCGCACAAAAAAGGTTACAGAGACAGAAATTTTTCTTTCGCTCAAACGTTTCATGACATTCTAGCCTATTTGAACAATAAAAATTTTTTAAATTTTTTTTGTCATTACTATACTTCCACTGGATGTGGAAGCAAAAGAGAAGTTATTCTTTAAATAAATAATACTTCTATACATTATTCGGTTGCTGTACGTAGATGCCTCTACGAAGATTTTTCAAACAAATGGATTGGACGATATAGCTTTTCTTTTTCTTCCTTATTTAGTGACATTAACATCAGATACTAAATGAGGAAGAAAAAAGAAAAGCTATTTCGTCCAACCCATTTGTTTAACAAATCATTAAGGCACCTACGTAGAGCAACCGACTAATGTATAGATGCACTATTTATTTAAAGAATAACTTTCGTTTTCTCTCTCTCATTTAGTATTTGATGTTCCTTAATTCGAATGACTACTTTACCTTTTTAGTAAACCTAACCGACTTTTATACAGGGCCAGTCAAAAAGTGAGAAATTTTATATTTGGCTATTGAATAACAAACACCCTATATGAGATATCGAGCTAATAATTTGTATAGAGATATTTGAAACAACTGCGAATCGAATACGTTATCCAATTTGCCGATAAAAAATTGCCTAATAGTCGATCTCGAAATTTCGACCCATTTAGAGGAGCTTAGTAGACCTTGAAAATATGAAAATTACAAATTTTTCAAGACAGCCAAATAAAGCTTAACGAGCACTATATCTCAAAAAAAAAAATTAAATCGGCCAACGCGTTCCAAAATAACGGGGTGTTGCGGTATTAAATAGCACACACTGTATATACAGTGTGTCTCACTTTTCATCACTACACCCCAATATCTGGGCCATTTGTTGATCGATTTAGATCAAATTTGGTATACTTCTTTTGTTTCAGATTGTGATTAAAAAGCTATTTAAATTTTTTTTTTCGAAATTAAATACGCCTACTATGATCAAAAGAAATGGGAAAAAAATAGGAATTTACATTAGCGATTGAGATAGGGTTTTTGCTTTTACAGAATCTTGTTCGGCATGACCTAAAACCCCTGTATACCAAATTTCGTTAAAAAATATTCATTCCTCTACAAAAAAATCATATCTAAGATTTCAATAATAATCACCCTACTATTCGAGTTATTTATTGTCGGATATCTACATAACTTGGTAGTCGTGTAATAATGACGCTAATTAAGCATTAGGGCATATTTTTTATCCAAAACACTATTATGAAATGAATATTTGAAAAATGATGGCTATTTTTTAAAATACTTAGAACTTAGTATTTTTATGTAAAGGAATGATTTTTTTTTAACGAAATTTGGTATACAGGGGTTTTAGGTCATGCCGAACAAGATTCTGTAAAAACAAAAACTCTATCTCAATCGCTAATATAAATTTCTAATTTTTGTCAATTTCTTTTGATCATAGTAGGCGTATTTAGTTTCGAAAAAAAAAATTTTTAATAACTTTTTAATCACAATCTGGAGCAAAAGAAGTATACCAAATTTGATCTAAATCGGTCAACAAATGGCCGAGATATTGGGGTGTAGTGATGAAAAGTGAGACACACTGTATATATTGCGTTTATGGATTTTTAAAAGATTTGATCCTAGTACTAGTTACTACCTTTCTCTGAAAAAAAAAATGTTGTCAAGATTCTTCTTAATGAAGAGAATTACTAAATTTAAATAATTTCGATCTTGTCTAACGCAAATAAAGTCACTTATTTTTAATTAGTGTTTTTCTGACAATATGTAAATATAATATGTTAAATACAACTTGGTTGTTGCAATTTACCTGTCACAAAGTATACCTGTATAACATGATTACGACGCCAACCGTCACAATTCTTTCATATCTTAGTTTTTTTCAGTATCAAACAGACATTAGCAAAAGAAAACGGATGAGCAAACCTTTCAAAATAATAATAAAGTCAGAGAAGTAAACATGATTAAATCAAATAATAGTGTAAAACAGTAGCAATAGCAATTTAAATTACAACCTGTTAAATAAATCCGTATTCAAGTTTAGTACACGGCATGCAAACGATAAATGGTTTACAGCTATCACAATAAAGAAGAAAATTTATGTTACTTTCATGTGATAGTTAACTAGTGATAAACCGGGCTTTAAGCTTATTCACCGACCTTTAATTATTAGGTAAGGTTAATCGATTGATTCCAGTTGACACTGATTAATGTAGCGAAAACGATTTATTGACTCGTGTGCTTGATTTAAAGTTGCTCGGATGCCTTAATTTAATAATTATTACTCCAACGTCGCGACGCGTCGGTACATTACCACAAATTTAGAATTCATAAATAATTAAGTGGCTGCTTGAGCACATACCGTAATCTGAACATTATAAACAAAAAATATAAATATTTAGTCAAATTCAAGACTTGTTGGATGGAAACTTACTTGTGAAAGAACATATTGGAGTTGTTTACATCTCCATAATTGGCATAAAAAGTGAAGCCGGCGAGTGCGGTCAAAGTGCCGCGTTTTTTGCTTTCGGTCCAACAATCAGGACACTGGCGTGTTATTGAAGATTTTAACTAAATATCTCTTATATCTACTTGTTTCAGAGTTCACTAGCATAGGGTCAATGTCCTTTCGATTTATTTCGCTATTTTTGTAGTGTGATTTGATTAAAACCAAAAAGTCACTTCTACCCTCTCCACATTTGCTGTCAATAGTATCAATCCCAAGTCTGATAAAGTGATATGGTTGTACCGCGTTACGTCAGATTGGTTAAAGTCATTGGCGGCGCATCTCTACAAAAAAATAAGGTCATTTTTTTTTAATTTTTCATTTTTTTTTAACTCCTTTCGGTGGGGACAACCTACTGTTAAATTTTCCGCATGTCATGGTAGATCACGTTGTATATATGTAAAAATATTCTCGTTTTTATTCATTCAATCATTTGGTTCATCATATACAATTCTTATTCTATGCTAATAGATCTTTCGACGCTTACAATTTTTATCACACTGTTCGTTCGTCCGAGTCGAAATGGACATCACAATCCATATACAATTCTTATTCTATGCTAATAGATCTTTCGACGCTTACAATTATTACCACATGCACGCTATTATTACAGTCGGTACCTTTACAATTCTTAAAGAACGAGCTACATTTAATACCTAGTTTCTTTCAGTCACATCGCTTAACACATCCACTCATACAAGTAGAATTATTTTCCTTAAAAAATGAATCTGGAATGAGTTTCTCTAAAGAGAATTTAGGTTCTAAAAATCCATTTCCATAGTCCATCCCCAATTTACCGGATTTATATTCATATTCAAAAGCCAGGCTTCACATTGATAGTATACCCTAAGAACATACTCGCGTATGGCTGCCACTGTCGGGGGAAATTTACGTATATCCACATTCTCATCTTGCTGAAGCATGAATTGGAATCTAATGTCATTAAAATTTCCTTCAGGAGGATATTTTTTTAAATATAAAAAGCTGACTAATTTTAAAGCTACCTTGCATAGGTCATTAGGTAATGCATTTGGATCGAGAAAAATTTTCCGAATCCGTTGCCAGATCATAGCTGCTTTTTAGTTTTTTCGTTGTAAGACTTGAATAGAAAATCGGGATGTGGAAGTAGTGATTCCTTAGGCAGCGGTTTTTAATAATATATAATAGCTTATTATCGTTGTTGTCGTGGTATTTCTTTATTGGGGGTGGGAGAAGTTTCAACCCCCGGGGGTGGGTTAGATCACCCGTGGTCAGTATTTACCTATTTTATTCGATCTTTACTTATTTTATTCGAATTGATAAAAAAAATCGATCCGACTAGCCCTTGTAAGCCTAGCACCGGAAAATCGGAAAAGGAGGAGGTTTTTCAGGTTTAGGGGCAGTGGGTGAAGGGGTCGGGAAATATTGTCATCATCGATTTTTCTCGTTCTCGAAGACGGATGCATACCAGTTGATTTTCGTTGTTTTCGTGGCATTTCGTTATTGGGATGGAGGTTGTTTCAACCCCCGGGGGTGGATTTGGTCACCTGTAGTCAGTATTTACCTATTTTATTCGCATTAATAAAAAAAACGATCCGACAATCCCTCGCAAGCCTAGCATCTGAAAATCGGAAAGGGAGGTGGTTTTTCAGGTCTAGGGGCAGTGGGTGAAGGGTAGGTCGAGAAATATTGTCACCGACGTATTCCCCGCCCTCGAAAACGGGGGTATACCGCTTTCCTGCTGATTTTTGTTGTTTTCGTGGCATTTCGGTATTGGGATGGGGGTAGTTTCAACCACCGAGGTGGGTTAGGTCATCTGTGGTCAATGTTTACTTATTTTATTCGAACTGACCAAAAAAAAAAATCCAACAAGCCCTTGCAAGCCGTGCACCGGAAAATCGTAAACAGGGGTGGTTGGTGGTTTTCTCGATTTGGGGGTAGTGGTTGGAAAGTAGGCCAAAAAATATTGTCATCATCGTGTTCCCCGCCCTCGAAAACGGGGAAAAAAGTCTTGCGGTTCGCAGAACTTTTGGGCTTTTTGCTGGTTTACCTCAAGGGACTAATTGGTCTGGTCCGCCAGACAGACTGATTTTTTTGTGGGTCTGTGTAATGGTTGCAACCACGTATTAAGGAATTAAATATTTCTCATTTTTTATACCACGGTATTTCGAAGACATTTCGTATTTTTGTTTGTAATTCATTCCATAAATAATCTGAGCTACTTCGTCCCCAATATCCTCTCGAAAAGTATTTATTACTGCAGCTTTATTATGGTAAATCCATATAGGTGTAATTCAAAGTTCGATGTGATTTGCTATTTAAAGGTGTACAAAGCGAACCGTGATCGACCATTGTGTAACCAAAGAACGTAATTAAATAAGGTCTCTCGCAAATTATAATTGAATTTCATCAAATATTTACATTGTGCGTTTGTAGACAGTTGAGATGGTCAACTGGAAATTTTATTTCCATATCCACTTTGGATAATATATCATGAATAGTGAACAGTTTAAAAATATGATAAACTTTTTGCAAATATGTAATCCCTTTCCGGATAGCTTTTGAAATTACAGGTCGTCTAATTTATTCGGCGTGTTTATGTCTGTATGTGAACTTTCGTTTAAACAGCCATGCACAATTTTGTTTAAAATATATTTTAAAAAAATTATGCGTGTCTATCTTTGTATACTCAAAAGACAAAGATAGCCATCATAACTTTTTTTAAATTTATTTTAAACAAAATTGTGCGTGTTTATTTAAACGGAAGTTTAACACGCACAGACATGGATACTCAAAAGAGTGGCCTGCGACTGATCAACGAAGATTTATATTAAAATGCACAAGAAGTGATCCTTGTCAGTTCCTCTCATTTCCATTTAAATATTCAACACATTTAAATACATCTGCAGAAGTAAATCAACTAATTATTAAGACAAGTTTAAATGAACATATATATCTGAAAACGTTTTATCTTCAATTACAATTCATTATAATAAATTACTTTCAATATTACACACGCCATGCCATTCAGAAGCGGTACTACAAGAATACCTCGAGAATCACTATATCAAAATTAAGATATTTTAGAGCTTGAAATACATTCGGCGTTTATTGATTTTTACTTTGAGATATTCAGCAACAACAGACAGGCAGCATCTGTTTGAAAATAAATTCTAGGCTCCAACCTCTATAGCCAGTGGCTCTAAAATTGAGGGTCATCCCATTCCCAGTCATCTAGTACATTACGAAAATAATTTAATATTATTCATTACAGCTGAAAATTTAGCAAGCAAGGTTTCATTTTTGATATACCTAACTAACTCGTTAATTTAATATACAATTTACTACATTCAAATATTATTATTGACAGCAATACAAAATATTCTAAATAATAAAGATTTTAATGTTCAAAATTTAGGATTATTAAATACACTGTGATGGAATAAGGTGATTACGTTTTAGTTTACGATCATATTTTATTATACTCAGTTACTCAGTACAAATAACTTTCAGAGTGAATAAACGAAAATTATAGCTCACAGTCACGATGTTTTACATGAGACCCTCGACACAACAGGTTCATACTCGAATGCTCTAATTCTTTCCATCATTTGAACTTATCGTGGTTTAACACAGAACATTATAAATTTCCATTTGACATCTTTGCATACCGAAATTAACCGTTTATACAAGAGACTTAAGAAATGAAAAAAAAATTATTATGTATAACCTGAGAGACACTCTACTATATATCTCTGTGTATTCATTTTTTCATTTCACTACTAACTCAAAAATGGGGCAACGAATTCGTCTCAATTTTTTACCTTGTCATCACTACATATTTGTTAATAAGATGTATTGATACGAAGGTCAAAATATGGAGTTTTTTCTAGGGCTCTGTCAATAAAATGAGAGAATTTACAGAAATAAGTATAGCAAGCGGGATTTTTTTTGTTTTGAAATAAATATAAAGAGTGAAGATAACTTTTACTTCCCTCGTTTACCGAAGGAAAGTATTGTAATCATAAGAAAGTCACCCTCCTAGCTTTTTTCGGATTTTCACGTTTCAATATGTAGATTCCGAAAATGAAAGCCATTTAATTGGGATATACTTTCTTTCAAAAATATACAGAGTACACCCCATAAGAAATATAATTACGGGAAAAAAATGTGACGGATGGCAGTACCTAATACTTGGTATGTGGTTAACACAACTGTCAAGGAAGAAAAATATGAAAAATATACAGGGTGCTCACTAAAAAAAGAATAATGAGAAAATGTGACAGAGGGTAATAATATTTTGCATGTAATTAACACAACTGTTAAGAAAGAAAAAGATGAACAAAATATACAGGGTGGTCTCTTAAAAAAAATTAATGAAAGAAATGTGACGGAGGAAGATAATATTTCGCATGCAGTTAACGCAACTGTCAACAAAGAGAAATATGAAAAATATACAGGTCACTCTAAAAAAAAAAAATGAAAAAAATGTGATGGAGGGCAATAATATTTCGCATGTTGTTAATGTAATTGTCAAGGACAAATATGAAAAAGGATACAGGGTGGTGACCCTAAAAAAAAATAATTCAAAAATGTGACGGAGGACCATAATACTTCGCATGAAATGCAAAAGAGAAATTTAAGGTCTTTGGTTCTTGTACACACACTAAATCGTAATTTTATTTTCTATCCCCTATAATAATGGGGTGACGCTGGTAATGGGGTGATAGTGGGGGTGGGTGGACATCAGAAAAATTTTGAGACCTTGGATTCCCGTACATACACCAAATCCCAATTGTCTACGTTTCGACAGAATCACATCTGCCATCTTCAGGTTCTCGCTGAAAGCCGTCCACTGTTGCTCCTCGTTGCTCTGACTGAACTGATGTTCTCCGTTTTGTGCGGTTCCATATATATGCTGGGGCCTAGAGCGCGTCTGCGCGATTGACTACGTGTTATTGAACCGCCACGTTTCATATGATTTCCTCAACAGTTCTAGTCTGGTGGAATGTCTTCTCCCCATAGAGAGATACTGTTGTTTCTTAGGTTTCCGCGGGTGTTGCGTTCACGCGCCCGCTACGCCTCCCACAGGTAGTAGAGGGCTAATAACACATAGTCAGACGCGCAAACGCGCTCTAGGTCCCAGCATATATAAGGAACCACACAAAACGGAGAACGTCAGCCAGGAAAGCTCCAGGATGTGATCATCATCAACGCAATGTTGAGGTTGAGACACTTCCCTTCCAGGTGGAAAAAGGCCGACGTCATAGTCATCCCAAAGCCAGGTAAGAACCTAACGTTTCCTTCCTCTTACAGGCCCATCAGTCTACTCCCAGCGATGAGTAAGGTAGCCGAACGAGTCATACTCAAGAGGATAGCCGAGAAGACAGAAGAGCTGGAAGTCCTCCCAGACGAGCAGTTCGCCTTCAGGACAGGGCACTCCACCGAACTCCAAGTGCTCCGCCTCACCGAGGAGGTCACGAAGGGGTTCAACCAACGACAGGTCACGGCAGCGCTGTTCCTGGACGTTGCCAAAGCCTTCGACAGGGTCTGGCACAATGGTCTCCTGGCACGATGAGTATGGCACGATGAGTATGGGTTACCCCATTGCACTCGTCAAGCTAGTGAGATCGTACCTCCACAGGAGACAGATGAGGGCAAAGATCGTGGACAAGGTGTCCACGTACAGAACAATGGAGGCAGGAGTCCCCCAAGCCTCAGTGCTGTCCCCGCACTTGTTCTCCATCTTCACATCCGATCTACCCCGGACGGAGAGGACCTCCATGGCCCTCTACGCCGATGACACAGCCCTGACTGCCAGATCCTGGAGTGCCAGGCTAGCCACCAGAAACCTTCAGGAGGCGGCCACCCTCCTAGAGGACTGGTGCAACAGATGGAAGGTAGCCGTCAACGCCGAGAAGAGCAAGGCGGTCCTCTTCAAGAAGGTAAGAAAACAAAACCCCACAGGTCACGTTTCCATGTTTGGTGAGGACATCCAATGGCACGACACCGCCAACTACCTTGGCGTGGTCATGGACAAAGGCCTAACATGGAGACTGAACACGGAGGCCATCGTCAAGAAGGCCAGGAGGACGAGAGCACTAATCTACCCGATGACGGGTAGACAGAGCAGACTCAACCTGAGGAACAAGCTCACGCTTATCAGGTCCCTCATCCGGCCTCAGCTGACGTACGCTTCGGTAGCTTGGGGCTACCAAGCAAAGAGCTACCTCCATCAGATCCAGAGAGTGGAGAACGTCGCCCTCAGAACAGCAGTCGACGCACCCTGGTTCGGTCACTTAGATCATCAAGCAGAGAGCCAGAAAGATGTACGCCCTTGCCGAGGAGCATGGGAACCCACTAGTCAGGGAGGCAACTGACTATGACCCAGCAGATGCTCCGAGGCACAAGCGGCCGAAGGTGCAGCTCCTGGATAACGGGTGAGTATGAGAAGCATACCACCACCCGATGTTCCACCCCCACGGAAGAGACATGACGATCACCCAACCACCCACCCAAGACCCTGCGGGTACCGGACAAACAACCGTCCAGTACCTGTAGTCCCCCTAGCTCCGGGCAGGCCGAAAATGCTACCAAAGCAGTTAGGTCTGCCCTTCCTCGAGCTACACAGCTCATCCTTACCCTACCGATGATCCGGATGACAGGATGCCTCTTGGCATCTTGTGTACCGGCAGTCACTCCCGCCACAAACCCAAAAACACCCAACAGACCGATGACTACCCCCCGGGGGGCAAACAAGCTGGCGAAGAGCAGAAGACGAAGACAGAAGAACGCCAGAAGAGCCCTTAGCCAGCAAGGTCCAACGAGCCAGGACCCAGGGAGGTGGACCGAAATCGTCTGCACCGCTCACATTTGTGAGTGGGGCCGACGTAAAGTAAGTTCGCCCGCCCTGCACGAGGCTGGTCTCCGGTCTACAGCGATGTATTGGGGTAAAGGGCAATAGTCCTGCCCGGCCCCAGTCATCCGAGACCGACATCTTTAGCCAAGAATATTGGCGGGAGAACGTCAGTTCAGTCCGAGCAACGAGGAACAGCAGTGATCAGCTTTCAGCGAGAACCTGAAGATGGCAGATCTGATTATGTCGAAACGTCGTTTAGACAATCGTGACTCCAGCAGGAGCCTCTCAACTACGTGGGAATACACCCGGAAGGACAACAAGATTTCATTCAACACCCGCGAAAACATATATATATATGATCTCTATGGACGATATAAATAATTATTATTACTGTTTTAAACATAAAAGACGTTTGTTCAAAATATTGTATTTTAAATATTCCAACTCTGGTACCCATGCATTAAACTTGATTGAAGTAGTTGGTGCTCTTTTAGAGAAAAACATTATTTGTCACTTTCACTGTACCGGTTTTTGCGGCTTTACTTTCTTCACATTTGAGCTAGGATCAATTTTGCAATTTCGCCTCAAGGTGTGACAATCGCATGGAAGCAAAAACGAATCAATGGTTTAAGTTCTGCGACCACAGACAGATAATAGACAAAAATTTTTACCACTTTTTTATGTTATAGAACTTGAAATCTATTTAGTACTCAAAAATGAATTTTTACACGATCGCAATACTTATCCTGTATAACCCATATTAAAGTAAAAGTAATAACTGACCTCTATAATCTATAACAAATAAAGCTATAGAGCTTGATTTGTCTATCTATAATATAGATTATAGAGATATGTTTTTAAGGAAATGGTAATTTACGGAGTGATAGATTCTAGATAATTATGTAAGAAACGGCAATAACTTACTTCTCTATAATCTACAACAAAACGAAGATTTACATTATAGCTATATTTCCTTAAGGAAAACATAATTTAAATTGAGTTACAAAGTGTTCACTTAACTGATTAGATTGTAGAAACGCACTAGTTCTTATTGTAGGTATTCCAATCCTCATTTTAATTTCAGAACAACTTACCTAGTCGTATCTGATAAATTAAATCTCGTAACACCGGAAAAGGCTACTGAACGGAACTGAAAAGGTTTCTACAATTCTCTAAGGACTTTATCAAGACCAACAGAAACTGATAACTAATCCTTTATATAGCAGCGTTCTTGCCAATACACTATCCCTGATGTTTCTGAAGGTCTTAGAAATGGCGAATAAAACAATATGAAAATTTATTACGACGAAAATTTATCTGAGGAAATATTGTGTTTTTTTCTAATATACACTTTTCAGAAGAAAAAATAAATGTTCCTCAAACATAAGGAATCGCAATGTATACAGAACGTTAAAGGTTAACAAAAATATTTATTTAATTTAATATCCAAAGATTGCTACCAGTTTCGACCAAGTACCTTGCATTAGGATTGTGTTACTACATTAATTCTAGTTCAAACCCACTCCTGTCGAACTGAATTTCAAATTTTTCTCTACACTTAATTTCTACAGCATAAGGTAATAGTAAAAATATTATTATACCAAATTATTTCTGACCTGTTGGTAGTTTTCTAAAATTTTCATGAATTACATTTCAGAATTAACCTTATTATTTATTGTCAATAATATTAATTTATAACATGAGTGGAAAATATATCAACATTTTAGTATTATTTTGCGCTAATGTCATCCTGTTAATGAATGTACCAATGAAATTTTATCGTTGTTTATGCCGTTTATTGTTTTCACGTGCACAATATAAAAAAAAGGGATAAATCAATTGTATGCTTGATTGTCGGTTTATTTCACAATGTAGGTAAAAATGAAATTATCAAAAAAAAGAATTTTTCGCGAAGCGACCAGCATCGCTTTGGGAAAAATTATTTTAAGTTTAACTTAATAGCAACATAGAAAGAAAACATGGCAAATTTTGTATCACTAAAATTTACACTGTGTCCCACTTTAACGGAAACCATCCGAATATTTTGGTTAATATTTACTGAAACAATCCCCAATTTTTCTACTTGTAGATTACTAAAACAGACACCTACCTGGTGGTTCCTCACATTTTATATGCCAAAACCTCAGCCAACTGTGATTTATGAAATGACATGAAATTGAAAATGGAAAAAAAAATTCCGGCGGAAAATGGAATGGTGGAAATAAACATCGTAAAATGCGATATTTGCAATAAGAAAACCAAGCAATATATTTGTTTGATATTTGTCGCCCATTAGTTGTCAACGCGCGACAAATTAGGTGTCAAGATTCCTGCAGATAATTTGAGATTGACAAGAGAAATAAGCATTGGCGCAACTAGAGAATTTTTCTGGGGGTGGCCAGGCCCCTTGTGTTTGAAACGCAAAGTTCAGTGGCGGTTCGTGCATAGATACTTAAGTGTTCTGTAGATATATACGTGTACACGGGGCAAAAGCGCTGCAGGCGAAATTTTTTTGCCATTTCAAGGTCATTTAATGTTACATTGAACTTTCGATGCTCGGAATTAACACAATTTAAACATAACTATTAATAATTATGGTCAGCATTTTTGGTAGTTCTGCAGCTCTGCAGCACTTACGAAGAAACCGCCTCTGAATTACCATTATAGCTATAGATGGGAAATCCTATTTTAGCTATTTCATCGACACGGCCATACGCATATGCATAAAACTACTTTTCACTTTCAGTCAAATTATAAAATGAAAAAACTACAAATATGTGAATATTATTGATTTCGAATGGTTTTATCGTGATGTTGACACCAAACGACGCTTAAAAGTAAAACATTTAACAATTTAATACCGTTTGGGGTGGGCCCGGCCCACCCTGCTCCTCCTCTAGTTGAGCCAATGGAAATAAGAGAAAACTTATAATCGTCAGATTTACCTCGATGATGACTTATTTTAGCTTATCTAAACAGAAATCTTTGAACAAGTTTGCGTAAAATTTCAAATAATATTAATTTAAGTAAAAACAAGGTTTGGAGAAGTTTACATCTATAAAAATTGATAGCAAACCAAACTTCATACCTTAGAAGTTATAATATTGCTTGTCGGCAGATCGTTAATTAAAATCTTATAAAAAAATGTTTCTACAGACGAGGCAACATTTACCACCAACGGTATTGTTTCTTCTCAAAACTTCCGGAATTTTACAATTGAAAATTCTCACTGAATAATAAATTATAAAAGACAATAATCATAGAAATTAACGGTTGTGAATAAAGCCATGATTGGGCCATTTTTTAATCAAATTTTAAATGGCCATAATTTTTTAGAATTTTTAAACGATGACCTGTGGAACTACTTTATGTCTTATCTTTAACGTGCAAGATGATTCGTACTTTCAGCAAGATAGAGATAAACTCTATACAGAATCGGAAAGTGTTGGTTTTGGTATGGCAATAAGATCAAGCCAGAGCGGCAAGCGAGAGCGAAGCAAGCAATCATGTACAGATTCTCTTGATGGGGCGTGTTACTCTTTTCCTCTGCTAGAGTACTGGTAGACGTCTTTATTGTGGGCGGTCGGTTAAATCGTTGAAACTACTGCTATACCAAAACAAACACTTTCCGAATCTGTATGTCAATGGACATAGGTAGCTTCTTAAATGCGATTTACGCATTTAAAAAGTTACCTATATCTTAAAAATTCCAACTTTATGTACACTAAAAGAAACATTTTGAACTCCTTGAATGTAAGAATCAAAGATTTGTTAAAACCCTCACGTACAATTGTACAGGGTGGACACGCGAACGTCAGAACCTCATTTAACTTCGTTATTATTAGAGTTACGTAAAAAACTTTAAAAATAAGAGTTATAGAAAATCAAACTCGTTTTCAGAAAAACAATTGAAAGTCGCATTTCGGAGATATGAAACTTACATTGTTTTTTAACTGGAACACCCCGTACATTGTTATACCGTCTGAAAGACAATCAAAAAGCTTTTTAATGATGTATAATACATAGATTTTATCTTTAAAAAATTTGTCTAATTTAATATAAATTTGCAATTTATCAAATTAGCCGTGGAAAACAAAAGTATGTCATTTAAAGTAAACAATACGGTAATTACTTTTACTTTATTTTAAATAAAATGGAAAATTTCAGTGATTGATATATTTTTCGGACTACCATGATTTAATGGTAACAAAATATATAATTTAATATCTAGTATAGTTTTTAACGAAAATGTTAGATATATTACATATCATTAAAAATCCTTTTTTATGACCTTTCAGATGGTGTAAAAATATATGATGTTCCATTAAAAAAAAAAACAAAGTAAAGTATCTCCGAAATGCGACATTCTATTATTATTTTTCTGAAATGATTTTTGGAAAATACGTGTGGTTTTCCATGACTTTCATATTTGACCTTTTTTGCGTAACTCTAAAAATAACGAAGATAAATGAGGTTTTAACGTTCGCGCGACCACTCTGTACATCTCACATCATATTTTAAGCGGTTTTGCAGATATCAAGTCTGTCATGTTCATAATTCTAGCAATATATTTAGTGATTAAAAAATCTCCGTGTACAACTAAGATTCTTACTATTCAGCAGACAATTCAATCTCTATGTTAGCCCTTTGAAATTATATATATTTTTACTAATCTTTTGTTGATTATTTCATTAGTTATGTGCACCACTAGATTCTCTTTCTCGTGACGGACACTTCTTTGATTTGAAATCAATGCAATGGCGTAAAAAGAACAATTCATTCCTTATTTCTCAGAATTCTTCAAGTGCTTACGGGCTTTTTAACCGACTTCAAAAAAAGGAAGATTCTCAATTTCACCTGTATATTTTTGTTCTACATACAACATAACGCTGTATGTGCCTTGATAAAAGCAAAACACCAATAATATAGAACATAAAATGAAAATATCAGGATCTATTAGCCAGTCAGGTAACCACGTAACCATTTTACTGGGAGCTTTAACTTTTATGCGTTTCATATTACCCGTACTTTGGCAATATTAACTGTATACATATATTACAAATATTCTACGTGGTATTTTAGTTTTTATTAACGGATAATGGAAATTAAATATAATCACCGAAATAATAATATATCGTAAAATACCAACACATAACTTTCCGATACGATTTCTGATACAAGATGTCCCAGGAGTACGGAGCAATACTTTGGCAATCCAAATTAAACATGAAAAATGTCAGAATGAAAATTTGTAATTATCACAAACTAGCCGACATGCCTACTAAATCGTAAGGCGCTAACATTTGCTACTCAACGTATAGTGGTAGCATCTGCATTGCGAATATTCATTTTAACATCAACGCGATTTTAAAGATCGTAGATTGCATTAAGCCTGCAGTGGCAGGTCACAAGATACGACGTTTCGTAAGAATAACGCCTGTCATCTTCAGATTCTTGCAGATAGCTGTCTATTGCTGCCTCTTGTTTCTCGAACTGAATTGGTGACCGCCAATATCTATTGGCTTTGAACGTCGCATTGGATGATCATAAGGGATGGGCCTGCTCACAAATGTGAGCGATGTGGGCGATGTCGGCAGACCTAATCTGGTTCTGGCTGATGGGCCCTGCTGGTTAGGCAGGGCCATCTTCTGGCGCTTTTCTATCTTGATCTCTATTCTTCGCGCTCCCGGGAGCGTCGTCTGTCATGAATGGGGGCGACTGTGTGTGGTGTGTTGTGCAGCTTCTTATAAAGGTTGTCTCAATTTGGATTGCAACTAGGCGTGCCTTAAAGCATTTATCAATTGACGTTCAGTAATCATCGACGAAACGGCTAATGTACGTTGCCCAGTCTTTCTCTCTGCCGCATCCATAGGCGACAAACAGATTTTTTTTTTGCTCAAACTTAAAACCTCGATGTTTCATGACATTCTAAGCCTATTTGAACAATAAAAATTTTCAAACATTTTTTGCGTTACTATACTTTCACTGGATGTGGAAATAAAAGTAATCATTACAAAGTAATCGTTACTTTGAGAGTGTTCAAAATTTGTATTTTAATCGCTAATGCTGAGGTTATCAATAATAATTACTACTTTTCTTTTGCGACGCGATAACAGGAATTAATACGACACACGCAACCAGAAACCTCCATCTCCTTCCTATGCCCCTGTTACCACTTGCCAGATAATGATTATCAACTTTTATTACAGGTAGGTATAACTAGTAGGTAAGTACACCATATTGTTTTCAAAAAGTTGTTGGTAAATTGCTTCATATTTTCATTAAATTACTTAAAATAATTAATGAGATGATATTGCGAGTTAAAAGTACGCATTACTCATACTCTTCTATAATTTATATCATATCGGTCTGGTTAGTCTGGTACCTATTACCTAATGTAAATTTGTGTTCATGAATTAAAACTTGCACGAATTGTGATTAAATAGGTACAACTGATAGAAATTTCAAGTCTGAAATTTACTAAGAAATAACTAGCATCGGTATGTTGGTTCTAATAAGTATATGGTAGTAGGTAATCAAAATGGAAAAGTAACGATTACTTTCGAGTAATCGGTACTTCGGGTCCTACTGAGTAACGATTACAAGTAACGAATAGTTACTACCCGTCCATCACTGCTCTGGAGAGCGATGGCGGCTTCTTGTGATAGATCTTGCCGACGTGGTTGTGGTGCCTCTTCACAATTAGTTGGTACTCGACTGCGCTTCTGCGTGATTGTCCTCGTACCAATTCAGCTGAAACTTTTGACACGATTTGATTTTTTATACGACATGAAATCCCAGTCGCATTTAATTTATTATCGTTATTGTCTAAATGTTAATTGTGGCATTATCTTAGTTTTTAATTTTTTTTTAAATTTTATATCCTTTGTACCCTCTTCTAAAAATAAAATCTAAGCAGCTCACAAATTACCACTACTCGGGGTACTAACTGAGAATACTGATACGTATGGATGTATATCTGCGTTTTTCCAAATGTGTAAACCTTGGCTTGGCTTTGGATTTCGGGGTTGTCTACTATATGTGGTGTGTTTATGTTTATGTTACTAGTGGAAAATTGACCTCTAGGGACCATTATTTAATGATTATTTTAAGAAATATATGAAATTACAATTGCAAAAATATCTAACAAATAGACATTTAATTTAGTTCATATTTATCTAAACTGAGTTATGATCTGTAAATGCATCGGTATAATTTTAAACAACGAATTTCCCGTGGGAATTTAATCAAACTAACACATCTAGTTAATTATGTGAACGTTTCATCGCTGAGCAAAAAATCGATTGCGTTTTTTATTAACCATATTCGAATAACGAAATAATTGAATTTTTAAATTTGAAACTTTGTCGTAGGAAACTACTTCATATTTGGCGCATCTTGAAATTAATTAAATGTAACAATATGATATGCGTATTTCCGTTTTCTCACATCAGTGAAGTGTCTAACCATTTAGTAGTCCCGCATATGTACTTTCGTAGGCTTGGAGTGATTGAAGCAAGCGACCAAGTGCACCTGTTAGTACATGTAATATTGAACATTGAACCACTTCTTGAACCACTTCTTGGCCGGCTCAGACACGCGTCGTTTACCCCCTGCACCCCGCCGAAGGGTGAAATTTTGAAATGGCTGTATTTCGGTAAGCGTTTGAGATATCGCGTCCATTCAAACGTCAGACTGTATTTAAGAAGTGATTAATAATTGTCATACTCTATATATGCGTTTTTTAGTATTTAGCGAGATATTTTTAAAAAACTAATATTTTTAGATATTATCGAATAACTTTAAAACGGACAGTTCTTATAGAAATATGCTTCGAATAAAAAATATTGCCTATACTTTTAGCTTTAGCTTGGTGTAGACATATCTGCACTTGCAGTCATCCAAGGTGGTTTAAATAATATATATAACGGAGGACCGCATGCTCAGGCGCATGTTTACAGGTCTACTAATATAATATAATATGTTGGAATTAAGTGTAGCTGTGCAAGTATACGTTATAATTATTATGCTTCCGATAAATTAAAAGATTACAATATCTCCATTGCAGATGAAATGGCCGAAATGCATACTTTTCAAAAAGCTAAGAGAGTGAGAACTTGCTTAGATCTATGGAAGAGCTTTGCAACCTATATACTCAAAAAATATTCTCATTTTGATGAGTTACATTTAATTTTTGATACCTATAGAGATAGTTCTATTAAAGAACTAACAAGACAAAAACGGTACAAAACCACAAAAACGCTCAAGCACTTCCATATTGAAGATTGTACTAATATATCGAACATACAAATGAGAGACCTTTTATCAAACAATGATACCAAAGAAGCTTTAATTAATTACCTCTCCAAAAAAATTGTAAAAAGCAAGTTATTCGGCAATCAAACTTTAATGATTCCTTGGAAAGAAACTTGCTATTGTAATGACACTGGTTATGCAAAGGAATTAGCTAGCACACAAGAAGAGGCCGATACAAAAATCATCCTGCATTGTATTTATGCCTCTAAAAAACATTGTTCCAAAGGATCAGTGTCGCTCAACATATTTTCGCCTGACACCGACGTATTAATATTGTTAATAAAATATTATGAATTAATGAGCCCCGATACTTTGTGTATTATTGGTAGTGGTGTTCCTAAGAGAAAGCTTGACATTAATGTTTTATGGAAAAATCTAACTGAACTGCAAAGAGAAGCACTTCCGGCATTGCATACAATTTCTGGTTGCGACAGTACTGGTGGATTCTATAAGAAAGGTAAACAAGCCAAGCCGCCTCCTAAATTGGTTCTTAAATCTGACATTTAATTTTGCAGGTAAACTGACATTTTGGAAAGTTTTTCAACAGGCTTATTTCTTTAGGCGACAGAGAAACTGATGTAAATACAATCAT
Source organism: Rutpela maculata (assembly GCA_936432065.2). Taxonomy (NCBI): domain Eukaryota; kingdom Metazoa; phylum Arthropoda; class Insecta; order Coleoptera; family Cerambycidae; genus Rutpela; species Rutpela maculata. Next base: position 68,524,343 of record OW386293.2, read on the forward strand.
AGACGATTTAGAAAAATTTATTTGTAATGTCTGTGCTCCTACCTCAAATATTTGCTCAATGGCCGAGTTAAGGTGATGGTGTTTTACAAAGATGCAACAACAGAATGATCAATTACCACCCACTAAGGGAAGTTTGTATCCAGCGCCGCAAAGAGCAAGATTACAACTTTTTATTTGGAATAGTTCTCACATTCCAAAAAACGACGTGTTGAATCCTACTGATTTTGGATAGCAAAGTAACGAAGCAGGACATCTGGTACCTGTTTTCTGCACACAAGATTGCGCACCACCATAAATATTACATTTGGTTCGATGTGGCTGTAAAGAAAAATTAATGTAATACTAAACGAGGCAAATGTGTCACAAATCAGTTGTAATGTACCGAGATGTGTGAGTGCGAAGCTTCAGAAGAACTTTGTGAAAATTTAGAAAGAGAAAGTATTAATTTGGACAATGGTGACTCAAGCGAGGAAGAAGAAGAAACAGTGTTATAGCACTTGCATTTTATTAGACTTATGCAATGAGAATTTCAGTTCGAATTTAAAAACATTTGAGGAAACTTACAATCTGAACATATTATTTTGTTCAATTAAACAAAATATACAAAAATATGGTTTTCAGATTGTTCGAGTAATTTATTATACGCAGTAGGCGTGTGTGTGTTTCCCTCGTTATAATACACAGAGAATATAATTAAATTAACTACTATTATTTAAATTATTTAAACCGTTTTGGCTGACTGCAAGTGCAGATATGTCTACACCAAAATAAAGCTAAAAGTATAGGCAATAATTTTTATGAGATGCATATTTCTATTAGGACTGTCCGTTTTGAAGTTATTCGATAACATTTAAAGGGGTTGTTCTAAAAATATTAGTTTTTTTTAAATATCTCGCTAAATACTAAAAAATGTGTATATATTGTAATGAACATTTTTAATCACTTCTTAAATACAAACAGTCTGGCATTTGAACGGACGCGCTGTCTCAAACGGTTACCGAGATACGGTCATTTGAAAATTTCACCCTTCGGCGGGGTGCAGGGGGTAAACGACGCGTGTCTGAGCCGGCCAAGAAGTGGTTCAATGATCCATATTAGATGTACTAACAGATGAAATGCGTCGCTTGCTTCAATCATTCCAAGCCCACGACTGCCTTATTTTGAACATATGAGGACTACTAATTTGCGACAGCACAATTCTATTGGAAATTTAAACAATTTTCATAATGCAGTTTACAAGAGAGATATTTTACTGGTCTCTTTTATTTAGTATCTTGAAATTTTACATCTCATCTTCATATTACCTTATTGAATGTTGTAGTTTTCTTTTAAAATTAATTTCGAGTTTATAAAAAAACTTGCACATCGCAAAATGTAACTGTAATTTTGAAAAGTTTAAAATTAAACAATGATAATGAATATACGCGCATTTACTGTTACCGAAACGAAAATATTTTTTGAGACTATATCTTATAAATATCTTATAATTATGTCCGAAATATTTTATTTTCAATTGAAATCTGTAGATTTTATAATCTTTTTTTACGCTGACAGGAAAAGCTCACAAAAATGTACAAATTCCACAATATTACAGTCATTTTGTCTTTCTCAATATATGTTTGAAATGCAGCTCAAAACGGTTTAATAAAAATAGTTCTCATTACTTGTATTACAACATAACTCCAACTGCTCGTGTCTAGAATTGCATCTGCCATGACACAAGCAAAGAATTTCGAAGCAATAAAACCGTATTGATTACGATATCAATCAGAAAAATGTTCTGTTCGAGCACTCCCCTCCTATCAATGCTTTTTCAGCCATCACAAAGCCGTGAATTTGTCTAAAATAAAATTAATTACGTTCATTAATTTATTGCCCCAGTAACGAAAAGGCAATTTTCTTTTATTTTTAGTTTTGCACAGTTCGCGTTTGTTAGGATGATTTATTCTTGTACTCCAGCAAACATAAACAGCAACAATAAAAATTGGCAACTAGCAATTAATTTTTAACAATTTCTGGAACGTCAATGTTGATAATGTAAATAAGTATTGTAGCACTTCTAAACCAGAAAAAACGAAAAAAAAAAAAGTTTTAAACGAGAACGAGACCTCAGATTTTGGGTTATCCTCAGTGCGGTTCCAAACCGGGGGGGGGGGGAGATGTCTTGCGGTCCAGTCGCAGAACTTTTGAGCTTTTTGCCTTTTTCTGGTTTACCTCAAGGGACTATTATGTAGAATGACCTCCAGATTAAAAAAATGCAAAAATATACAAGGTGTTCCATTTAAAAATGAAAACTGGGGGTCACTTTTGGTTTCACCGGAAGGTGTACAAACTTGACAGATAGATAAAAAAATTTTTGGTAACATATGACACATACTTAATTTCATCTAGATCCGTTAAAAAATAAAGAAATGGCGACCGGAAAGTGATCTCGTTGACACCCGGTATAGACAACTTCCAAATTCAAAGCCAAGCCGGGCCGGCTATCCTGAAAAATTCACAGTCTTTCGCAAAGATGCAACCAGGGAGGGACATTGAAAATGATGAAGTTAGATTTTTAGCCGTTACCAGGCAACCTACAGCTTTAGTAACCTTGTCTACGTCATGCTGCAAATGCAACAAGAACTTTTCACGAATTCGGGCCCCATACAGGAAACTAAAAACATTTTAAATGTTAAAAACGCAGACATACATCTATACCCTCCGACATTGTCAGTGCTAGGGCCGGGGCTCGAATCTAGTACAGGATAGACAGTGTGACCAGCATCTGTAAATTTTTTCTGACATTTTGCTTGTCATTTGGTAAGCTCTAAAAAGTATTTAGTGGTATATCTCCACAAAGATTTACGTTTAATAGACATATGAACAAAACTGTATAGAATAGTAGACTCTTCTTATTATTCATAGGGTTTTTATTTTATTACTTATGGCTTTAGGACTATACTCGATCTCAAATAAGAATGCAGTGTGCGTAACGATAGGGAACCGGAATCCTTGTCCCTGATTGGTAAATTTACAAGCCAAATTCACACAGGAAAAAATTAGTAAATCAGAACAGATTTCTTGCCAGGTCCGGAAAATACATTGTGAGTAAAATTGAAATGAAATATTTTATTGAGAATATTTCTATACAACTTTGTACAGGGTGTCCCATTTTTCATGGTAACACCTTCGTAACTAAAAGTGCATATACACTTCTGTGCAATAAAATCCCGTACACTTGAAAAATCAAGTAATCCAGTTTTTACTAATTTAAGTGATATGAATCATTCTTTTTGGAATTTAGATTCTTTATTATCATATAGGTTATAAAAAAGTGACATTGATTGTGAAATGTCATAAATAATGTAACCTAATATTTTGTACATATGTCCGTCATTACAAGACTGAAAAACTTTTTCATCGGTAAACACAACATTGTTCCAAAACTCCAACGGTCGATAGACATAATTTAAACAAAACAGAATGCGGGCTTGCTTATGTTCTTCTGTTAATATGGTCTTCTTGGTACTTAACACAGTTTTTTAATTCCGATTTTCCTATCCTTCGGCTAGCTGTTTACCTCGATGCTGGAAAATTTGCTATGGACACAGCGTCTACTGCTGTTTGAAACAGATTTTCCCTCAAATAGCCCAGGAGCGCTTCATCTTGAGCGAGATTTGAACTTTTCGGTCAGCCAGTATTTTCTCCTTATGACACCTTCCTCCTCTCACCCTGATAATGGTTATAGCAACTGCTCTGATAGACCATCCTCTTCAATTTTAGAGAGAATTAGAATTTTTTCATGTTCAGTTAATTTTGGAATTTCGAAAATATGACACTGACACTGACAAATAAATAAAGAATGATTTAATATAGCGAAAAACAGGTGTACGGGATTTTATTGCACAGAAGTGTACCTATTTAATTCATTCCATAGACGTGCGAATTTGGGGGGGGGTGGGGGCTGAAAGTGGGGTCAATTTTCAGACGAATCATCTTAGGGACTTTTTTATAAAAAACTATTACCACATACAGCATCTCTTAAAACCCCATTGTGCCAAATTTTGTTGAAATAACAACATATATTTAAGAAAGAACTGAATAATTATTTAAACAACAAATAATGACAGAGGAAACTACAAAGCCTTAAGCTTTCATTACTGTCAAGTTAAAAATTTTGTTTATGGTGATTAGATTTGAAACAAGTAAACTGGAAAGGGCCCGTGTAAAACGACAGAACTTTTTGGCGAGTACCATGATATTTTTAATTATTACTTCAAATTTGTAGCAAGAAATGTAAAATAACTTTGTTTCTAACTTCACTTCGAACCGAGTTAAAGGCCATTAATCCTTGATAAAACGTCATATTTGCCTGTTTATTACTCTAAAACCACTCGAGATATTTTAACAAAATTTGGCACGAAGGGGTTTTAAAGGATGACCTATAAAATGGTGGCAATATTTTTCTTATAAAACAATCCCTAATTTACCTGAAAATTGCCCCAAATTTAAAATAAATTGATTTACTAATAAATGAACTATGAATGTGTAACCGTGGAAATTGGAACACAGTGTATATAAAGGAAAGAGAACAATGTTTGTTTGTTATTTTTCTGCCCTGTGAATCGTTTCAGGTACTTCTTGATGAGCCAAGAACTTGGAATTTATGGAGAAAATTTCGAAATTTTCGAAATTCAAAATGGCGTCTCTAATATAGCGGCCATTCTATAATATACAGAAGGCAATATCCACACCAAAATGAGGCATATATTGTCAAAACAATAAAATATACATATATGCCACCACTTACTTGTTCTATTCTCTACAACTTGGTTCCTATAGTTTTTTTCACATTTCTTACCATTTTGGCAGCATCTTCGTTTTAATGCGAGTATTGCGTTCTATATAAAAATAAATTAGGCGTCAGATTGGAGCCGCCACTTCAAATTTTATAAGTTTTGGAATTTTTTAGGGGTGGGGAAGATACTCCTTACCTTCATGCCAAATTTAAATTACCTAGCTCATTGGCAAGTACTCAAAAAATTCACCGTACAGGTAAATATAGGTAAAAACATAGCTAAAATGTGATATAACGGCTATATCTGTTTGTTTTGACGTTTCCAGACATGCTAAGGACTTCAAACTTTGCAAGTAGAGGGACTAAACTCGAACCTTCAAGAAAAATAATTGGGAAATTGGGAAATTCAAAATGGCGACCCCAATATGGCGGCCTAAAGTTTAGTCAACTTTTTTCGGAACTCTAAACTTGGCTAGTTTAGATGGCCATTATTTGAATAGTTTAGTTTTTGTTTGATAATGACTGGATGCATGGGGGTGATATTCATTATTTTTAGCTACCTTAACGAACCCGTGGTGCAACACAGGCATTTAACCAGTATTATATAGAATTAAACTACAAACATTGTTATTTAGAACAATAATATAATCATTATATTTACTCAGTAATTATATATGTTCCTAAAGCAATTCTTTAATTTAATGATAAGTGTTATGTAATTTTGTTCACAATTGTTAAAAGTTAAAATATTAATCATCGAACCATGTTAAATATATAAATAAAGAGTTCCTTATTACTTTTACTGTGATAAAATAAGCACATTTAAGTTGCAAATTTTCCGTTTCTTTTTATTTTGTGCATCAATGTTCTTGAGATGGCCCTGGGGGGATTCCACTTACTTGGAAATTCCCGTGTCCCTGTGTAAACCGGGCTCCGTTTATAACGTAAACAACTGCATTCTTAACTGAGATGGACTATAGCTCCGTACAACTACATGGTCTTAGCATACGATTTTTAATCCTTGTGTTATTCTAGTTGACTTCTCTTTACTGTATGCTATCTGAAAGTATCATGGAATGTGTCGTGATTGCCGGTTAGACGTACAGGTACACAGGTACACCAAAGCTCTCTCCCGTCAGTTTTTGGTAACATCAGCCCAACGTCTTTTACAGTTTATGACTCAAATGCATAAGGAAAAATAAAAAACCTGAATAAACTTGAAAGTTGTAAGCCATGGTTCATCAAAGTTGGCATAATGATTTACCATCAGTAATAATCCACTGCCACTTAATTCATATCAAAGTACACCAGAGCGATATACCAAGAATGGTGAAAGTCACGAATACAACACTCGTAATCGGGATAAAATATAAACACCGCGTCAGAGATTGACTTACACAAAATGAATCAACTTTGGAATTCAAATAGTATTAAGCAATTGCCTATTAGATAATTTAAAACAGAATTAAACTACAACTTTGACCAATGCTTACTATATTCTATCAGATTTTAATTATATGTAAACTTATGTTATATCGTTGAGTGAAAACTTATACCCTTCAATCAACGTGCATGTGACGTCACGTGCACACTGCACATGCCCTATTGTAGGTTCAAAGTATGGAAGATTGTAGATACATTTTATAGCTTTCTTATTTTGTAATGTTTTTAAAGGTTTCATAACAGAATTATTGGCTGTGGCCCAAATAGAAGTTAAATATTGTAAGTGTGAATATAAGAGGCAATAATATATATTTTTTAAATATTTTCTAGATATAAAAGTTCGTATTCTAAAAAGAATTCCAATAACAGGAGAAATTTTTTTTTCTGTAACGCATCAATAGGATGACTCTATGGCAATTTTTCATCAATACGAAGTCCTAAAAATGTTGTTAATGGCGAATATTCAATTGTATCATTATTAAATGTAATGGATGGAACTGAATTTGGAATTTGATTTTTAGACATAAACATAAATGACGATTTTCTAAAATTAAGTGCGTTAATTTATTAATCTGCAACCAAAAGTGATATTTGCCTCAAGTCATCTAATATATAAAAATCTCGTGTCATAGTGTTTGTTATCGAACTCCTCCGAAACGGCTTGACCGATTTTTATGAAATTTTTGGTGTATATTTGGTAGGTCTGAGAATAGGTCGTAGGCTATTTTTTATACCCCTAGGTGATAAGGGTGGCCCTATCCAGAAATTTTATTTTTATTTTTTGCACAAAAATTTATAATTTATATGGCAAAACAACGTTTGCTGGGTCAGCTAGTATTTAATATATTACTAGTTATTTCATCATAATCTTTTCCAAAATATAAAAGTGTTGTATCATGTGCATATAATACGAACATACTGTATATTCAACTTAGCAATAGAATTTATGTATATTATAAATAAAAATCTTTTTTGTAAAACATGTTTGTTTTATTTTTAGAATTATAAACAAAAAAATATTAAAATAGAATAAATTGTAATATTATGTACAATATATTATTCTAAAATATGTTATGATAACGTATATCTATACAATACATTCTATTATATGTGTGAATGTAAATATTTGATATTTAATATTTATTTACATTTTTTTTACGTTTTTCTAGCCTTTTTTAGAAACTAATAGTATTTAAAACATCAAATATTATTTAATCATATTTCATATGTGGTATAGTAACATATTATACTGAATTACTTTCAGTGTACATCTAACTTTAAAATTCCCTCAGTGTAAGAGATTGTGTTGAGTACATATTATACTGAATCACTTTCAGCGTACATCAAACTTTACAGTTCTCTCAGTGTAAGAGGATGTCTTTCACTCATGTCAATGTCATTAGAACCAGGCCATAAAATATCAAAGGAAATTGTCGGTTCTCTGTGGTATAAGTTATCTGCTTATAGCTCGCACCATCTACTAAAGTAAATAGAAACCATGCACTTATGAAGCCGTTATTATAATAGGAAAGTGCCGTATTAGACTAGCACGTTTTCAAAAAAGAACAGTGCAAGAAGCATTTCATGTAACAATTGGGAAAACAACGTTCTTAGGGTATTTCGACCCCGCTGAATACGAATCTGCCTGTTGCCAAAGCGAAATTTGGACCGGAAGTCCGGTAACCAAGATGGCGACCAAAACTCTGTTGCCCTTTATCTCCCTTTTCCGTTGGCTTAAAATAATGATCTAAACGTCTGCTTAGAGATTTTCTCGGATGCCAAACACATCGCAATGCTTAAAATTTACTTACCTTAAGTTTGGAGTGCATGGGTTCCAAGATGGCCTCCGAAACTTTCTTGCTCGGAAGTAAGCAAGGAAGCAAGGAAGATAAGAAAACGAGCATTTCAGAGTTCAAACATTGTTTATTGCAAGATTACAAAGGAGATTAAACAATAATTCAAGCATTTTTAGCTTATGACAAGGTTGCAAGGAAGATAAGAAATCAACCATTTAAAGAGTTCAAACATTGTCGAGAGCGGTGGCACAACTTGGTGCAAGTCAGTCTATTCTTCTTGCACGTGCACATTGTACTCAGGCACTGGGATGAATAATTACAGGCTAGGATATCCGTACAGGCTTTGGGGACGGTCTGAAGGGTCATAAGGTTGGGAATGTACTGATCTTGGTGAAGCCTTCACTTTTATGACTCAGGAGTAGTATGGGGGACACTGGCCTTGAAAAGTGAAAGTTAATTACGTCATTAAGTTAATGAGCTTTTAATTACCTTGCTGACCTTCAAAGGTGAAAGTTGATTAGAAAGTGAAAGTTGATTAAGTTAATTAGGTCATTAACAAGTTGATTACCTTGTTAACCTGAAAAGTGAAAGTTGATTAGGTCATTGACTTTGGATAATGAGGTAATTAAGTCGTTAACCTAATGCGTCTGGAAAAAACCCAGCGGATATTTGGAATTCCCCCGCTGCTTTTTGGAAAGTGTAGTGATTTCACTTTAATCAACTTTCACTTTTCAAGGTTAACAAAAGGTAATTAAAATTGTGAAAGTACAGTGACATAACAAATTGGTGGATTTTTTGGGTGATTAAAAGTCGATTAAGATCCGTTTTATTAATATCAAAACACGCAATCTTGAGCAGCTAGTATACAGTGTTCAACAAGTCTTCAAGAAAACATAGTAAATACGTATTCAAAAGGCGCGTTCGTGAGTATCCAGTATTCGATAAGTTTTTCAAGAAACGTGATAAATATGTATTCAAATACCTACAGTAAGAAGAGTTATGGTGTACAGGGTGCGAGAAAAAGTAAGCCATATTTAAGATCGGCCGATTGTGATTATAGAAGAGCCCGTCCAAATCAAGAATCAACCGCACCGAGCGCTGCAGTTCTAGATGACGGATTTGACATTCCAGACTCAATGTGAAAGTTAATGGATCAAAAAATGAATTGATTGGAAAAAGACGAGGCTTATTTAGAAACATACGAGAGGAAGAGACTATTCCAGGAGAAGAGGTACCCATTAAACCGGAGTGCAAGTAAAGTGGTTTCTGTCGGTCTCGATCCATTTTTACATTTTAGCCCTTGCTTAAAAATTATTAAAAATGGCATGGATATAGGCACCAGCTTTAATATTCAGACATTTTCGGCGCTCACAAAAACCCTACCGGACATCTTAAACCATATTCAGGCACCCGCTAACAGGATAACCAAGTTTGATTTATTAGATTATACAATTGAGATAGTATCACAGGAAATGGTTAAATTCGTACCTAAGATAGGTAGTACTTTTGAATTGTATCTAGGCTTAATATCTTTAAAGCAGCTATTTAAAATGAGTGGTTTTTTAAATAAAAGTCTACAACAGCTAGAGATTTCATCACCGTTCCAGGACATGAATAGTTTTAAAACATTTCTAAACGATATAGGGAGTGATATTATTGAAAAGAATGCCTGTGAAACTTTCGACGACGCGTTTATTTTAAACTTTTTGGAAACAAATAACCAATATAGAAATGTTAGCTATATCTATACAGAGTTGTTATTCAACTTTAACAGTTTTATTTGTAAATCTATACGTAAGGCTATATCACATATGTTAGAAACTAACCAGTTTTATATATAAATAATAATAATGTACATGTGAATTATGTATTTGCTAGAGAAAATAAAAAATATTTATAAAAAATACATGTGTTTATTATAGCAAATAAGAGAAAAAAATAGTCACTCCACTGTTAAACGCTAAGGTGTGAACATATTACAGTTAAATAATAATAATGGATCTATCTTTTAAACACCCTTTTACAGCAATTATTGCTGGTCCCACATCCTGTGGAAAATCGGTTTTCACAACCAAGTTTATCGAAAATATAGAGGAAGTGTGTAGTGTTCCGTTTAAGCATATAGTGTGGTATTATGACGAGTGGCAGCCATTATATATTAAAACATCAAACATTTTATACAAGCAGGGTCTTCCCGATATGAGTGATTTTAGCGGCGAGGAAACCACTCTGATTATAATTGATGATTTAATGAGAGAGGCAGGTGGCAGCATTGTGGACATATTCACAAAAGGGAGTCATCATTCAACAAAAATTACCCTATCATAATACGATACAGGAAAGCTTATTTTAAAAAATAAAATGTACAATAAGTTTCTTTGTTCTGTTTTTGAAAAAACTATGAATGATATTTATGCAATTTTTTTAATAAATAATAAAAATCATGGCTTTTGCAAAAATAAAGAATCATAAAAAGTAAATACAAACTACCAGAATTACACCTTAATGTATTAAATAACTTTATTTCAATAAACAATACTACATCACCGAGTGTAAAAAATTTCAACAGGTCTGATTTGATAGAACACAGACAGAAATTTTTCCTCTTATTTTAAAAATCTACAGCAAGTTAAGTTACTTCACACTGGAATGTTTTTTTTAAAAAAACATGTTTTCAAGTTATTTTTGTTCTTTCTTTTTTATCATGATACGTTTTTTCGTTTTTTTGTTTTTGAAAAACTATGAATGTGTATTTATTTTAATAATAATGCAAAAATATTAGTACTTAGATAGGTCAAGAGTTAGGAAATAAACTGTATGTGATGATGAAAATAAATGCTGGAAAAAAAATTGTGTTTTAATTTTACTTATTAGAAATAGTCCTTAAACAGAATTTTTTAGAGAGATGAAGTCATTTTATTCGCAACACGAGTAAATAGTTTTTACAAATTCATTAATACCATTTTTTTACTTACTTAAAGCTAATAAAAATAATATGCATTATTGATCACAAATTTTTGTGTTCGTTCGAAAATACATAAAAATAATTGTTTCCCGCTTTCTGTTTCGTTTCCAACAAAGTTTTGGAAAGTATTTTATGAAAATAAAAATAAACGCAGGAAAAAAATTATTACTTAATTTTACTTATTGGAGATGGTTCTTAAACAATGTTTTTAGAGATGATGTTATTTTATTCTCAACACAATAAGTAAATAGTTTTTACAAATCATTAATACCATTTTTACTTAAAGCTAATAAAAATAATATGCAGTATTGATCACAAATTTTTGTGTTCTTTCGGAACGCATAAAATAATTGTTCCCCGTTTTCTGTTTCGTTTCCAACAAAGTTTTGGAACGTATTTTTTATTTTATGCCTTAGGTAGATAAATTTTTGTAAACGAGAAAATAAAAAGAAGCAAACCAGTTTTTTAAACAAGACCCTACAAACAACATATTTTTTACTTGGAAAGATTTCATTGCACTTTAACAAATTTTTGGTGTTTTATAAACCTGTTTTCGAAAAAAATACCGAGATAGGTTAAATAGCATTAAACAAAGCATTAAAAAAGAACCTATGATTTGCAGATAGACCTGTTTTTTCAATACACGTTGCTTATTCCATGCATTGTTTTTAGAGCAAAGTAAATTTTTTTTGTTTGTATCATAACTAAACAAAGTTAGAAAACATTAAATAAACGACAAAGAGCACGGTTCGAGCTTTTTTGTAATCGATTTTCATTCATTTGATTGTAAGAAAATAATAAATATATGCTAAAAATCGCAGAATTTTTCTTAATCTCAGAATCTTAAAAATATCTTTTCTTTGTTATATGTAAATTACTTGTAGTCGTGTTTTAAATAGACCTGAAGTTATAGCAATAGCAAAAACCTATCTCTGTGCAGAGACAAGATTTTTATAATACGTTAATTTACTTAAAATATGTGTATGTGTAATTTTAACAAACTGTAGCAAAACGCTGGAGAATAACAGCAGACGTAATTCGTGATAATGACTGATTTGGGAATGTGGGCTGACACCCCTGTGATTATGTAATACTGATTGACTACTAACGATCGGGGAAAAAACTAACCGTACATTATTTACTGGAATTTATAAGGCTGTCGGAGAGAAATTGCGTTAGCTGAAGGAACAACCTTAATTATTATTATTGGAAACATCTTTAAATATGAAGGTTATTAAACATTTCAATAAAAGAAATAGACGTGAAATCTTATGGGCAATGTTTTTATTTTTCAACTTATTCACATATATGCTAAATACAGCTCTAGCATAACACCGAGGGACTCCGTCATAAAAAAACATCCTTCTCGGCTCTAAAGTTCTTCCGTGAGCTAACTAGTATCTCATCGACACCCACGAGCTTATTTAGGTCGCCTTTGATATTTACACAATATTTAAAAACAGTTAATATGAGAAAAATAAAAATTACTTAAGTATTCATCATCATGTACACCGAGATGATTATATTTTAAGAAAAAAATAATATTTTCTGTTATTGCTGTAATAGTGACGGCTCTATTTAAAAACAAATATCTATTTCGCGTACGAATGGTACGTGTTTAAATTAAGAAATATTAAGTTCTAGTTCTTTCTTTTTTATTTTGAAAAAACTGAGTTAAATTTACGCACTGTGGAAATTAAAGAATTATAAAAATTTAAAAAAGAGATGCGAAACAGCACTTATTACACGGAGTACCTGTCCATTTAGGAGAAATTAAAGAGTCATAAAAAAGTAAAAATAATGAAAAAACAAAACTGACAGAATTACACCTTAATGTATTAAACATCTTAATTTCAATAAACACTGCTACATCACCGAGTGTAAGAAATTATTTTTTCAAGTTTTATGAGGCTCCCGTTTTTAGAAAAAGTTTGCGTAAGTGTATTAAGTTTCTCAAACCCCAAACATTACAGAGAGAATAAGATTTTATTGTTTAGATCCAGACTAGTTTTTTTTAGATCATCTTTGATATTTACATAATTTAAAAAATAAAACTATGATTTCACTCACACATTCAAAATGAATAAAATTTCAAGTCTCAAATTTCTGCAAAAAATATTACATAAATATATTTCATACCTTTTTTATTTAGGTCATCTAAACATGATTTTGTGTTATTTTCCAAGAAAAAAATATTACATAAATGTATTTCATACCTTTTTAAAACAAACTACTAGAACTGATGTACCTTAATGTATTAAATAGCTTAATTTCAATAAACATTACCACACAACTGGTTGTAAAAAAATAATTTCTTCACTCGGTCTGATTGATCTCAACAAAAAAATAGTTAATGGTTTTCTATAAAAATAACAGCAAACTGTTGGGACAATTTGTTGTTTTTTAGATCCAGACTAATTTATTTAGGCCATCTTTGATGTTTACTTAATTTTTAAAACAGTTAATGTGAAAAAAAAATAAAAGCTATGAATTAAAATGAAAAAAATTCTTCACTCATTCTCCAAAATTTGAGACTTTAGAGTTTTTCATTTGAATGAGTGAAGAATTTTTTTCATTTGAATTCATAGCTTTTATTTTTTTTCACATTAACTGTTTTAAAAATTAAGTAAACATCAAAGATGGCCTAAATAAATTAGTCTGGATCTAAAAAACAACAAATTATCCCAACAGTTTGCTGTTATTTTTATAGAAAACCATTAACTATTTTTTTGTTGAGATCAATCAGACCGAGTGAAGAAATTATTTTTTTACAACCAGTTGTGTGGTAATGTTTATTGAAATTAAGCTATTTAATACATTAAGGTACATCAGTTCTAGTAGTTTGTTTTAAAAAGGTATGAAATACATTTATGTAATATTTTTTTCTTGGAAAATAACACAAAATCATGTTTAGATGACCTAAATAAAAAAGGTATGAAATATATTTATGTAATATTTTTTGCAGAAATTTGAGACTTGAAATTTTATTCATTTTGAATGTGTGAGTGAAATCATAGTTTTATTTTTTAAATTATGTAAATATCAAAGATGATCTAAAAAAAACTAGTCTGGATCTAAACAATAAAATCTTATTCTCTCTGTAATGTTTGGGGTTTGAGAAACTTAATACACTTACGCAAACTTTTTCTAAAAACGGGAGCCTCATAAAACTTGAAAAAATAATTTCTTACACTCGTTGATGTAGCAGTGTTTATTGAAATTAAGATGTTTAATACATTAAGGTGTAATTCTGTCAGTTTTGTTTTTTCATTATTTTTACTTTTTTATGACTCTTTAATTTCTCCTAAATGGACAGGTACTCCGTGTAATAAGTGCTGTTTCGCATCTCTTTTTTAAATTTTTATAATTCTTTAATTTCCACAGTGCGTAAATTTAACTCAGTTTTTTCAAAATAAAAAAGAAAGAACTAGAACTTAATATTTCTTAATTTAAACACGTACCATTCGTACGCGAAATAGATATTTGTTTTTAAATAGAGCCGTCACTATTACAGCAATAACAGAAAATATTATTTTTTTCTTAAAATATAATCATCTCGGTGTACATGATGATGAATACTTAAGTAATTTTTATTTTTCTCATATTAACTGTTTTTAAATATTGTGTAAATATCAAAGGCGACCTAAATAAGCTCGTGGGTGTCGATGAGATACTAGTTAGCTCACGGAAGAACTTTAGAGCCGAGAAGGATGTTTTTTTATGACGGAGTCCCTCGGTGTTATGCTAGAGCTGTATTTAGCATATATGTGAATAAGTTGAAAAATAAAAACATTGCCCATAAGATTTCACGTCTATTTCTTTTATTGAAATGTTTAATAACCTTCATATTTAAAGATGTTTCCAATAATAATAATTAAGGTTGTTCCTTCAGCTAACGCAATTTCTCTCCGACAGCCTTATAAATTCCAGTAAATAATGTACGGTTAGTTTTTTCCCCGATCGTTAGTAGTCAATCAGTATTACATAATCACAGGGGTGTCGGCCCACATTCCCAAATCAGTCATTATCACGAATTACGTCTGCTGTTATTCTCCAGCGTTTTGCTACAGTTTGTTAAAATTACACATACACATATTTTAAGTAAATTAACGTATTATAAAAATCTTGTCTCTGCACAGAGATAGGTTTTTGCTATTGCTATAACTTCAGGTCTATTTAAAACACGACTACAAGTAATTTACATATAACAAAGAAAAGATATTTTTAAGATTCTGAGATTAAGAAAAATTCTGCGATTTTTAGCATATATTTATTATTTTCTTACATACAAATGAATGAAAATCGATTACAAAAAAGCTCGAACCGTGCTCTTTGTCGTTTATTTAATGTTTTCTAACTTTGTTTAGTTATGATACAAACAAAAAAAATTTACTTTGCTCTAAAAACAATGCATGGAATAAGCAACGTGTATTGAAAAAACAGGTCTATCTGCAAATCATAGGTTCTTTTTTAATGCTTTGTTTAATGCTATTTAACCTATCTCGGTATTTTTTTCGAAAACAGGTTTATAAAACACCAAAAATTTGTTAAAGTGCAATGAAATCTTTCCAAGTAAAAAATATGTTGTTTGTAGGGTCTTGTTTAAAAAACTGGTTTGCTTCTTTTTATTTTCTCGTTTACAAAAATTTATCTACCTAAGGCATAAAATAAAAAATACGTTCCAAAACTTTGTTGGAAACGAAACAGAAAACGGGGAACAATTATTTTATGCGTTCCGAAAGAACACAAAAATTTGTGATCAATACTGCATATTATTTTTATTAGCTTTAAGTAAAAATGGTATTAATGATTTGTAAAAACTATTTACTTATTGTGTTGAGAATAAAATAACATCATCTCTAAAAACATTGTTTAAGAACCATCTCCAATAAGTAAAATTAAGTAATAATTTTTTTCCTGCGTTTATTTTTATTTTCATAAAATACTTTCCAAAACTTTGTTGGAAACGAAACAGAAAGCGGGAAACAATTATTTTTATGTATTTTCGAACGAACACAAAAATTTGTGATCAATAATGCATATTATTTTTATTAGCTTTAAGTAAGTAAAAAAATGGTATTAATGAATTTGTAAAAACTATTTACTCGTGTTGCGAATAAAATGACTTCATCTCTCTAAAAAATTCTGTTTAAGGACTATTTCTAATAAGTAAAATTAAAACACAATTTTTTTTCCAGCATTTATTTTCATCATCACATACAGTTTATTTCCTAACTCTTGACCTATCTAAGTACTAATATTTTTGCATTATTATTAAAATAAATACACATTCATAGTTTTTCAAAAACAAAAAAACGAAAAAAACGTATCATGATAAAAAAGAAAGAACAAAAATAACTTGAAAACATGTTTTTTTAAAAAAAACCTTCCAGTGTGAAGTAACTTAACTTGCTGTAGATTTTTAAAATAAGAGGAAAAATTTCTGTCTGTGTTCTATCAAATCAGACCTGTTGAAATTTTGAACACTCGGTGATGTAGTATTGTTTATTGAAATAAAGTTATTTAATACATTAAGGTGTAATTCTGGTAGTTTGTATTTACTTTTTATGATTCTTTATTTTTGCAAAAGCCATGATTTTTATTATTTATTAAAAAACTTGCATAAATATCATTCATAGTTTTTTCAAAAACAGAACAAAGAAACTTATTGTACATTTTATTTTTTAAAATAAGCTTTCCTGTATCGTATTATGATAGGGTAATTTTTGTTGAATGATGACTCCCTTTTGTGAATATGTCCACAATGCTGCCACCTGCCTCTCTCATTAAATCATCAATTATAATCAGAGTGGTTTCCTCGCCGCTAAAATCACTCATATCGGGAAGACCCTGCTTGTATAAAATGTTTGATGTTTTAATATATAATGGCTGCCACTCGTCATAATACCACACTATATGCTTAAACGGAACACTACACACTTCCTCTATATTTTCGATAAACTTGGTTGTGAAAACCGATTTTCCACAGGATGTGGGACCAGCAATAATTGCTGTAAAAGGGTGTTTAAAAGATAGATCCATTATTATTATTTAACTGTAATATGTTCACACCTTAGCGTTTAACAGTGGAGTGACTATTTTTTTCTCTTATTTGCTATAATAAACACATGTATTTTTTATAAATATTTTTTATTTTCTCTAGCAAATACATAATTCACATGTACATTATTATTATTTATATATAAAACTGGTTAGTTTCTAACATATGTGATATAGCCTTACGTATAGATTTACAAATAAAACTGTTAAAGTTGAATAACAACTCTGTATAGATATAGCTAACATTTCTATATTGGTTATTTGTTTCCAAAAAGTTTAAAATAAACGCGTCGTCGAAAGTTTCACAGGCATTCTTTTCAATAATATCACTCCCTATATCGTTTAGAAATGTTTTAAAACTATTCATGTCCTGGAACGGTGATGAAATCTCTAGCTGTTGTAGACTTTTATTTAAAAAACCACTCATTTTAAATAGCTGCTTTAAAGATATTAAGCCTAGATACAATTCAAAAGTACTACCTATCTTAGGTACGAATTTAACCATTTCCTGTGATACTATCTCAATTGTTTAATCTAATAAATCAAACTTGGTTATCCTGTTAGCGGGTGCCTGAATATGGTTTAAGATGTCCGGTAGGGTTTTTGTGAGCGCCGAAAATGTCTGAATATTAAAGCTGGTGCCTATATCCATGCCATTTTTAATAATTTTTAAGCAAGGGCTAAAATGTAAAAATGGATCGAGACCGACAGAAACCACTTTACTTGCACTCCGGTTTAATGGGTACCTCTTCTCCTGGAATAGTCTCTTCCTCTCGTATGTTTCTAAATAAGCCTCGTCTTTTTCCAATCAATTCATTTTTTGATTCATTAACTTTCACATTGAGTCTGGAATGTCAAATCCGTCATCTAGAACTGCAGCGCTCGGTGCGGTTGATTCTTGATTTGGACGGGCTCTTCTATAATCACAATCGGCCGATCTTAAATATGGCTTACTTTTTCTCGCACCCTGTACACCATAACTCTTCTTACTGTAGGTATTTGAATACATATTTATCACGTTTCTTGAAAAACTTATCGAATACTGGATACTCACGAACGCGCCTTTTGAATACGTATTTACTATGTTTTCTTGAAGACTTGTTGAACACTGTATACTAGCTGCTCAAGATTGCGTGTTTTGATATTAATAAAACGGATCTTAATCGACTTTTAATCACCCAAAAAATCCACCAATTTGTTATGTCACTGTACTTTCACAATTTTAATTACCTTTTGTTAACCTTGAAAAGTGAAAGTTGATTAAAGTGAAATCACTACACTTTCCAAAAAGCAGCGGGGGAATTCCAAATATCCGCTGGGTTTTTCCAGACGCATTAGGTTAACGACTTAATTACCTCATTATCCAAAGTCAATGACCTAATCAACTTTCACTTTTCAGGTTAACAAGGTAATCAACTTGTTAATGACCTAATTAACTTAATCAACTTTCACTTTCTAATCAACTTTCACTTTTGAAGGTCAGCAAGGTAATTAAAAGCTCATTAACTTAATGACGTAATTAACTTTCACTTTTCAAGGCCAGTGTCCCCCATACTACTCTCAGGATCCATCACCACCGGTCGGGCATGATGAGCATTTTCCCGCACGTTCACCTGAAACGTTTTTTAAATTGTCAGTGCCGAAAAACAACTGGTTTTACTCACAGTATGCCGCCGCTTGCCATCATGTCTTTACTTGGTAATTGCATCTTAGGAAGTGTAGTCGCAGCGCATCGCTTGTTGGAGATAAAGCTTCCGGCTTTTTCACAACAACAAAAAGCTGATGTCTGGCTTCATCCCCGCTGGCCAGACCTGTTCAGACAAGTAGAAACGTTTTAACAATAAATAAAGCGAAGTTGGACTTGCTGAAACACCTAAAAAAAAAAAACTATACCAACCTTGTAGAGCTGTACCAGGAGTTTCTCTGCATTGACCTTTGATGAGAGAGTCAGTGAAGAGTGCCCTAGGTCTTTCAGAAGCCGTTGAACTTAACACTTTAAACATTTTTCAAATTATGCTATTTATATAAATAAATTAACTTACCGGCTTAACGCTGCTTATATATCATAAATGAAAGGTTAAAGTATAAAACAGCTTCTTAGCTCCAAATTTGAAATTCTTATAAGGTTCGTCCACCATTCCCCCCTTTCCACTATTTCACGCGCCTCCCCTACCTTCATTAACACAATTTTGTTACCAAATTGTATTTCGGAAGGTGTAAAATATTGCTTAAAAACACGTAACACAAACACAATAGTACACATTCAACCACTAAAACCTATATATCTGACAGATTTTACACTCCAAATGCAACAAGACGCACGGAGCGCACGTAAACACAACAAAGTTTCGGCGGCCATCTTGGGCGCCATCTTGGAACCCATGCACTCCAAACTTAAGGTAAGTAAATTTTGAGCATTGCAGTGTGTTTGGCATCCGAGAAAGCAGACCTTTAGATTATTATTTTAAGCCAACAGACAAGGGAGATATAGGGCAACAGAGTTTGGGTCGCCATCTTGAATACCGGACTTCCCGTCCAAATATCGCTTTGGCAGCCGGCAGATTGGTATTCAGCGGGGTCGAAATACCCTAAAAACGTTGTTTCCCCAATTGTTACATGAAATGCTTCTTGCACTTTATAGAGATGGATTTCCTACTTATGGGCCTAGTCTATACGTCTGACCACCTATTTAATACACCGTGGTCTAGAGGGAAATGCCGAGATCACAATTTTTGACTTGAGAGCTGTGTTTGGACTATTTAGGAGGTAAATATACTAAAAGTCCCCAGTGGAGATGCGGGGGTGCAGGGGGGCGCGAAGAAGGTCCCGGTTTTTGGTCTTTTGATCATATCTCGAAAACGGTTATAGTTTAGGAAATAGCGTGCAAATTCGTCGACGAGTGGTAATCGTCTGCCAGTCGGTAATCGAAGAGACCATATAAATACAAATTTTTTTTGTCTCTGGAACTTTTTGGTATGGTGGAGGGATAGGGAGGGAGGGGCATTTATTTTTAAATCGAATGATTATCGATATCTGTCCGCATAGGTAGTTAATATATTATTACGCTGGCAGACGAAAATTCCGAACGGCGCGCGCGCTAACCGGAAAAAGAAAAAAATTTTTAGTTTCTTTTTCCGCTTAGAGCGCGCGCCGTTCGGAATTTTCGTCTGCCGGCGTAATTGGGGTATGTGAAGTACATATACTAACTACCTATGCGGACAGATATCGATAATCATTCGATTTAAAAATAAATGCCCCCTCCCCTCCCTATCCCCCTACCATACCAAAAAGTTCCAGAGAGAAAAAAAAATTGTATTTATAAGGTCTCTTCAATTACCGACTGGCAGGCGGTAACCACTCGTCGTCGAATTTGCACGCTATTTCCTAGACTATTAGCCATAATCAAAAAGTGGCTATACGCAAAATTAAAGCTAACTAAATTTTCTAGAATAATGTTTCTATTAATTTTTGTCGTATCTGTTATGGTTCACTAATGGATTGTATATCTTTTAACTGTATTCCAACTTTATTACAAATTTCTTAACCCCAATAACATAACAACTCTAAAAGGCTCTACAGAACACCGCGGTTTATCAGACTATCTTATTAGTTATGGTTATTAATTACAACCTTAATAATGTACCAATGATACCATTCTGAGGATGGTCAATTTGTTCAGCTTCCTAGCAAGTTCGCTGCACGCTGGCACCATATCGAACAATATAGTAATGTAGGAGGCCATTCTGTTACCATTATTACTACCTGTTTTCAGGTAGAAGAAGTTCTTGTACTGGAATTTTCCAACAGTGACTTCGTAATTCGTAAATGGCATCTACCGTAAGCCTGTAAACGTTAATAATTGCTTCTCTGATAAACCGCAGTGGTCTGAAGAGCCTTTTAGATGTGTTATTGGGGTTAAGGAATTCTATAGAATGCATAAATCCGATCTAGGAATCGAGCTACAATTGGCGTATGGTTCCTTTGATATGTGTAATATCGTCTTCATAAAAGCGATGTTTAATCAAGTGTATTTTACAGCAACGATTGCCTCGGGGATGTATATTTCTTTGTTTCAATAGCACTGTAGTCTCATATTAGTGGGTATTACGGTCAGTTTTTTATCATCACCACATATGCAACAGTATTTATGTGTAGCAACGAGTCTTTGCAATGGTAGTTCCATTATTTCGTCAGAGTCACTAGTCATAGTGCTAGCAGATGTCGAAGGCACAAAAGGCTGGTCTTCTTTGATCGTTCCCTCACTTTCTTCATCTGGTTCAGTACGTCGTTTTTTAGATGCCGTAATGCGACAGTAATTACAATGAACATCATTCGTTGCAAAACTTTTCCCCAAGGTCCTAGAGAGTTAATACTTCGCCCTTGGGACCTCCAGAAGTGGTATTGCCAGATTGTGCCGAATTTCCGTACGTCTGGGGAAAAAGTAGACTTGGCAACATCGCACTGGCACGCGCGGTCGGTTGTAGATATGCAACAATATCTTGTAAAGCTATAAGTATTAACTGCTACAACTAAGAGGCATGTGTAAATATTTTATTTTACCCAATTTTATTTTTTTCCATATTGTTCCACCACAGCAAAAAATATGACAATTTAGTATGATAATCACGAAGTGTCAAGAGATAATATATCATAGAATGGTGATTGTACCACGAAGGGTAGCCACCCTTTTGTCCTCTAAAAAAAAATTATATTTTTTTTACGATGGTTAAAATGGTCATAAAATGACCTTTTGGAGTAAGTTATCTCCACGCAAGCAATACTCGTGCCAAATTTCAAATCGATCGGTTGCATAGAAACCGAAAAAAAAATACAATAATTAAAGACATGTTATTTTTTTTTCACTTTCGTAGGTAGGTAAGTAGCCGGTTAAAATTTTTACCGTGTAATATACTCTATAAACTGCATCATCTGGAAGCCATTTTAACTAAGTAAGTGCGGGGGCATAGTTCCCTAACTTTTCCGGCTATACCCTTTAGTCAGCTTTAATTTTGCATATAGCCAATTTTTGATTATGGCTAACCGTTTTCGAGATATATGAGCGCAACACAAAAAACTGGGACCTTCTTCGTGCCCCCTGCACCCCCGCACCTCCTGTATTCGGGGACTTTTGGTATTAGTCGGAGAGCAGCCAATCTGTAGGAAGCATTTTAAAAGTAGTCTATACAACTCGCGAACACCCACCTAAAAAACAGATGATATTATGTAAAATGACCTTCTGGATTTGATTTTTGAGTTCGCCCATTAATTTGAGATTGCCAAATCGGTCAATTCGCAAATTTTTTGAAAAATTTTAAAATGATGTGTTAATTTTTGTTTTGCACATAACACATCATATCTTTTTTATTTTAATTCAGATTTTGACCAATATTTTACAAATTATCCCTCCAATATTCTTGGACAGGCTGACGGCAAAGAATATAGTGTAACTAATAATATAGTGCCTAAAAAAAATATAATTACCCTCTATTGTCGCGGTTTTTTAAAATTTGCGTTGAAAAATACCCGATCGAGGGAACTTTTTTATTTTTAAAGAGAGAGTTATAGTATAAACGAGAAAAATATTCCATATACTTTAAACAAACTTTTTTATAAAGATATTTTTTGGAAATTCGGCTCATGTAACGAGATGACGCTGTTGGAAGCGGCCGCGCAACTCGTCCGCATTAATTTAAAGCATAACTTCTGTTAACGTCGCCCATCTGTGGTGTCGTTTAAGCGATCAAGTGAGTCTACGGATTATTTAGTTTCTATTTACAATTAAATGTTATAAAATTATGTAGATAATCTCGAAACATACACATTAAAAAATATATTTTCATTAATTATAACAGCAAGTGGGTACTAAAGATTACATTTTCCTTCGCATAAACAACTTATGTTACATTGCGCGTTTGCTTTGCTACACTTGCAGCTTGTAGTACAGTTATATAATTTACATTTACAAAATGGAGTTAACTCAATAAAATTGGGTTTTGGGCTTTTTGAAATCATCTCTGGAAATAAGATTTCCTCCTTTAGGTACCATTCAAAATCTAAAACATTTGGAATTCTGGGCTTAATTTGGTAGGCTGTCTTGTAAATAGCACATTGCAGAAATGCCCTTTTTACTTGTATTCTCTGTACTAGGATTTACAATTTCTGATTTTCTTTTATAAGCAGTTCGGGTATATGATCTTCTACATTGTGCATGGTAAACTGGATTTAGTGATAAAAATAAATTTTTCTGTTCTAAATATTGTTTTAGAGCCACAGAAATGTCATCGGATTTTGCATTTGATCGGTACATTTCTAAAGCCGTAAATATCGCTCGCAGACAAAAAATTTTCATACCATTGTGTTATTGAATGAATTCTGAACAACTTTCAAAATGTCCGTCTGTCTGTCCGTCCGTCACGTTTCTTGTAAGCACGATAACTGAAGAAAGAAAATTCCGATTGTACTGAAATGTGGACAGTAAATTAGTGTTAGCTAGAAGAAGAACCCTATTTGAACAAAATCGATCGATAAATAAAAATGTTATTACTTAATGATTTAAATTTGATAAATTAACTCCTATATAAAAAAGTCAATTTGACAGTCATATTTTGTCACTTTGACAGCGATAAAAAAGGTGCATCGTTTTTTTATCACGATAAAAATGCCTGTTCCTCAAAAGCAGAGTATATCTAGTAGTCGCACGTCATTTTAAAATCTGTACTGTCGGCTATAATTTTTAAGTCTTGTGGAAATTATACTGTACGATATGGGTCGTTTTGAGAAAATTATAATTATTTTTAATTGTTGTTCGTTCACATATTCTGTCGTTAATTTATCTTGCCAAAAATCACTCGAGCTTTTCTTTTATGGATAAATTTCTTTTTAACTCAAATTTTGCCAATCAGTAATTTTGCTCGAAAAACTGACATTTGACAAAATCGCTCGACCTCCGGTCTCGCGGTTTTTTCATGTCAGTTTTTCTCATAAAATCACTGATTGGCAAAATTATTTCGTTACAAAGAGAAATTTATCCGATAAAAAAAAAGCTCTTGTGATTTTACTGTTGATAAAAATACCTGTTCCTCAAAAGCAGAGTATATCTAGTAGTCGCACGTCATTTTAAAATCTGTACTGTCGGCTATAACTTTTAAGTCTTGTGGAAATTATACTGTAGGTACGATATGAGTCGTTTTGAGAAAATTATAATTATTTTTAATTGTTGTTCGTTCACATATTCTGTCGTTAATTTATCTTGCCAAAAATCACTCGAGCTTTTCTTTTATGGATAAATTTCTTTTTAACTCAATATTTTGTCAATCAGTAATTTTGCTCGAAAAACTGACATTTGACAAAATCGCTCGATCTCCGGTCTCGCGATTTTTTCATGTCAGTTTTTCTCATAAAAGCACTGATTGGCAAAATTATTTCGTTACAAAGAGAAATTTATCCGATAAAAAAAAGCTCTTGTGATTTTACTGTTGAAAAAAATTTTTTTTTAATTTTTATGTTTTTGTAATTGAATAGAAATCTGGTGAAATATTTCATTTTAATATTTCTAATTATTTATATATTTTACAAATATACATTTCATAATGTAATATACAACCGTGAAAATATGATTTTATAGCTCGTGTCTTATAATGTAAAAATTTACATTCTTCTACGTGTAAGGTGGTGGTGTAGTTCTTTTGACTCGGAATCGAAACCCAAATGGGGTTTGGTATAGTTTTTTTACCAAGTCTTTTACCAACTAAGATCGTACTATAAAATTAGAAATGTCTAAAAGTAACATTATTTACAAAAAACTGCGAAAAGTATCCTATTGAATGTTATAACAATTATATAAAAATCCAGTTAACAGGCGAAGAGTACGTTTTTAGCTTGTTTCCTTTGATTTCCTATCCGAGTAATTATAATTTATTATGCCAAACTATGTGTTTATAACGCACTAAATATAAGGACTGAGACAAAAAGCACTTTCAACGGATACTGGAAAATAATAATCACCCGGCACGTGTCTGCGTTTAGCTCTAGATGCGATTGCAGCCGATTCATAGTAGCGCGCATTCGTTCGGACGCTGAAACAATTAACGAATTTCGATAAGGGAGCAAAATTTCAAAAAAAACTTCTTATAAAAGATTTTATTTAGTTCATTCGGAACATTTTCTTCGATTATAGTAGGCACCTAACTTTAAAAATAAAAAAGATACCTCGATCGGACATTTTACTCTGCAAATTTTAAAGATTTTGCGTCAAAGAAAAGTTGTTATTTTTTTTTGGCCAACTAATTATTTTTTAGGTAAAGTTTTTTACTTTCAACATATCAAAGAATAGTTAGAGAATATTATGTAAAAAAATTTAAAAAATCTGAAGTAAAATAAAAAATATATGACGTGTTATATGAAAAACAAAAAATAACACATAATTTTTATTTTTTTTAGAAAATTGCCAATTTGGTCATTTTGGCAATCTCAAATCAATGGGCGAATTCAAAAATCAAGTTTAGCGGGTTATTTTACATCAGATTACCTATTTTTTAGGTGGGTGTTCGCGAGTTGTATAGAGGGTGTCGAATTCAGAGGGTCTGGTCTTCCACTATATGTTTACCTCCTAAATAGTCCAAACACAGCCCTGAAGTCTCTAGAAACCATTCATTGACAGGACTATATCGCCAACTTATGCAATGTTTTGAGTACAAGTGCATAATACTGATAATGGCTTAACAATCGCACATTCGTCTTGATAATGCATTTATTACTTTAATTCAAGATTGGAACATCTTTAGTCTTAACTTTTTGGAAGTATGATTATGAAGAGAAAACGGAACAGAGACGTTTCTAGGGACAAAGGTAATAACTCACACAACGATGAATATTAGTTAAATCCCTAGATGAAGTTTTGGCTCGGACCTGCTATTGGACCCTCGCTTCATGCATGCTAAAGTCCTTTGTGCAGTTAACAATGTAGCCAAATAAATTAAACAATCTATTGCATGCATAGTATGCAATTGAACTAAATACCATATAAATTTCAAGGATTATTATGTTGTACAGTCCATTAATACAATGCACCAAACTATGATTTTCTAACGGCAAATTAAATTATTATAATCTGCTCATTTTATTATTAATTTGCATTTGCATAATGTACAATGGGGTCATTTAATCAAATTTCATATTTCACTTTTATTCACATTTATCGTCGCATAATAATAATAACACTGAAAATTTGAGGTCGATCCGTAGTTTAAGAAATATACTGCTTGAACCGACGCGCTCAAAGTGCTGACGTCATTCAATCCTAAAGTCTGTCTCAGAGTTGCGTTTATGGCTATTTCAAAGCAAATTTATCTAATCTGCTAGAGATGTACGATTTGGAGAGGATTTGAGTATTTTAACACAAGAGTATGCAGCATATAAGTGCCGAAAAGAGGGGAATGAAAATGCACCGATGTTCTTGATTAACTTTAAAGCCTATATAGATCCTAGAATATTCTGGTTTTTTGCATTTCAATCTAAAATTAAGAGATCTTTTGGAAAATGTAATAAAAAATATGTTAAGTGAGCTGAAGCGAGCCAAAGTGGGCATTAAAATGTGAAAAATACTATTTTGATAAGTTTTACAATTATTTTTCAAAAGTTTCCGTTACAATAACACCAAGAACTATTAATTAATTTACTAGTTGTATGTGGCACTTCTGTGGATAGTTTACAGAATAAACAAATAAGTTCATTGGCATATTTGTGAGACTGTGACGTAATCAAGTCATATTAAAATAACAATACACTTTTCTTGGTGGTTATTGTAAATAAACCATAAATGTAATTCAATCATATACAAATTTTAGTGTAATATTTCCAGATTAGGACAAAAAAATTATTTTAAAGGATCAAAATTCCTATTACCATTAGCAACATTGCAAAATAAATTCCTGATGAATGTTTTCTATTATATTAGGTGAATTGCAAATGCGTCTAGTTTTAAACTACACCAATGGATGAGCTCACAAGAAATAGTTCAGTCGAATCAGTAAATTACCACAAAATGGTAATAATTTTTAATTTGCTATAAACTTTTTAGGCCGTTGGATCTAATTTTGTTGCGAAAGGTGTAGTAAAAAAGAAGATGAAATAAAAAAAAATAAAGGAAAAGGTTAATTATTAGTATTAATTCTTAGTTCAATAACGGGGTACTTTATAGTTACATTAAATGAGGTAGTAGATTTTTCTTTTTATTATTGTATTGTAGAGAGTCTATAGAATCCAAGCTTTAGACCTCCAAACCCTTGGCAAATTTTTGTGAGAACGAAAAAACCACGAATTTTTGGCACTTTTTTCAGTTTGTGGCCTATAACTTAAAAACAATGCATCCAACCGAAAAGTCATCAATGATCAAAATTAAAGAGCATTAAATTTCGCTTCGAATGAGTACCTCAAAGTTGAACTTTTTTTTTTATTTTTTTTTTTGCTTAATATTGATCTTTTCTTAAAATTCCTTAAAATTGGAAAACCAGGTAATCTATGAACTTGAAATTACATGCTGTACAACTTTCATTCTATGGATTTTTTCATTTAGATTACCCGTTTCAGAGCTGAAGACGTTTAAAAAGTTACCCAGTGTGAATTTTTTACAAGTTGGTAAAAATTGTTGTTATTCGACTGCCAATTACGCCCATACCTCTTGATGAAATTTCAACTTCGATTTCTTCCGAAGCGAAATTTAATGCTCTTTAATTTTGATAATAGATGACTTTTCGATTGGATGCACTGTTTTTAAGTTATAGGCCACAAACTGAAAAAAGTGCCAAAAATTCGTGGTTTTTTCGTTCTCACAAAAATTTGCCAAGGGTTTGGAGTAAAATTTATGAATTATTGGTAATTCTTTTTATTTGTAATTCAGACAATATTCTAGAAATTATTTTGACGTCGCTTCTATAACCTTACACAAACAATAGGAAATACAAAATTTGCTAATCCCGTAGCCCAAACAACGCTTTACAAAATATTTCAGACAGCTTTAGTCGGATATTATCTCTACCAACATTAAAATGTTGTCTTTACTCTGGTTTCTCGTACATTTCAAAATATCTATCTACATGTAGCGCGGGTTCAACAATTAATAGTTCTATATTCAATTTAACAACTTTTTAATTTCCTTTAAAAAAAATAATTAAAAATACCACATCTCGATCTCGTTTTTTAAGTTCTGGACCACCGCGTAGTGTCTAATCAGTGAATAGTGAAAAGAAAACTGTTTTTAGCTCAAGAAATTCCCGCCAGAACATTAACATTAAGGCTATTGCATTTCTGTGATTCGCACATTCTAAGAGGATTTATTTATTGCTGTATTGACAATTTTCATTATGTGGTCACTTAAGCCATGGTCACTTTTAAGTCTTGATGAAAACTTGCTCGTAAATTAATTCCAGTTTTACATTTACCGCTGTACTAATTGTAGATAGTATCTACCTCATCTTCGATTTTTCGACTTAAAATTCGTCATATCTACTTACTTAAAATCTTATATTTACATAAAATACTATACCTATTTACTTACACCTTTTCTGAAAATCATTTTCCCAAGATTATGTTCAGCAAAACTTACCTGAAACAAAAAAAAAGTAAATATGTTAGTTGTTTGACGAAACGCATGTCGAACGTAGTGATAAGTGTTTGGGTGATCGTGAAAACTATTTCAGTGTCATTATCATATACAGTGTGTCTCCGATCGCCACAACGATAGGTGAAAAAGACCCAAACCTTTTATTACAATTTTTCTCGAGCATTACGGAAAATTTTACGAAAAAAATGAAATCTTCATAAACAGCAGCGACAGGTAAAATATGACAAAAATATCTCCGGGTAATTGACTAAAATAAAAAAAATCAACGACAGTTTTGAAAGCATTGGAAGGTTGCTAAATTTTTGGCAAATATAAACGGTCTAAAAGTCGACCCATAGTATACATCTTATGATACAAACTGCACTTTAGTAACTCACAGTCCATAAACTTGAATTTTTCTTAGGAACTCTTAAAAGTGCGGTTCAATCTGTTAAATATAACCGAGAATGTACAGTGAGAAAAACATTTTTAACAAAAAAATTGAACCATCAAAAAAGGTCGACAATAATTATGAAATAAAATGTCATCGTCGTCCAGTTAATTGAACCTTATTACCTAATATCGATATTGAATCTCCATAAATCAAATTTTATGTAAATCTGCAAAAACATTGCAAATAAGACAGCCATACTGGATTTATCATTTTGAAGTCTAATTTTTCAGATTTAGATTTAGTATCAGCTACTCGTAAAATACCTAACTACCAACTTTAATGCAATTTCGACGAAATTCTACAATGGCGTCTTCGCCAAATTTGCAACTAAAAATAATCCTGTTTCCAATTTTGGCTCACTTTGCACTAGACATAGCTTGATGAAATTATTATGGGACCACTGCCGAGTTATACCCTGAAGTTTGAGAATTAATTAATAGAAATCACTTAAGCCAATCCAGAGAATTAGATTCTTGTCCACGCTTTTTTTCAGGGTGACACCTCGAGGCAAAATCACAAAATAAGTCTTAGCCGAAATGTGAGAGGACTAAACCCTTAAAAACCGGTTAAATGAACGGCTTCAACGATTTTGATTAAATTTAACACATGGATACTCCCTTAGCTTACCAATCTAAGATGTAAAAGACGAGAAATCCAGAAATTGCAGTGAGGAAGTCTGTGGGGAATAGGGATTACAAAATTAATAACAAGCTAAAAACGTACTCTCCGCCAGTTTACTAAACTTTTTATATAATTGTTACCCATTCTATAGGATACTCTTCGCAGTTTTTCGTAAATAATGTTAGTTTTAGACATTTTTAATTTTATAGTACGAACTTAGTTGGTGAAACTATACCATACCCCATGGGGGGTTTCGAACCTGGGACCCTTGGATTCCGAGTCAAAAGCGTAAGAACTACCTAACACGTAAAAAAATGTAAAAAATGTAAATTTTTACAAAAACATAAAAATAAAAAAAAAATCCACAAATTTAAATCATTAATAACATTTTTATTTACTGATCGATTTTGTTCAAAAACAATGGGGTTCTTCCCCTAGCTAACACTAACTTACTGTCCAAATTTCAGTACAATCGGATTTTTCTTTCTCGAGTTATCGTGCTTACAAGAAACGTGACGGACGGACAGACGGACATTTTGAAAGTTGTTCAGAATTCGTTCACTAACACAATAATATGAAATTTTTTTTTTCTGCGAGCGATATTTACGGTTTTAGAAATGTGCCGATCAAATACAATATACTCTTCGTTTTCGTATTTGCGAAGAGTATAATAAACTAGGTAGTAGTAAGTAGGCCAGTTATTGAAGCAGGAAAAATATATGCTAAAAAAACAATTTTTTTAATAATAATATTGGTGCGTTTCAAAATTATCAGCATTTTAGTGGCTTGTCGCTTATAACGGAAAAACTGTAAGAACTACATCAAGTGTTTATATACCTTCATGGATAAACTTGCGTAAAATAAGTGTAAAATGATCCCCTTGTGTTAAATAGAACTGGCGATATGGCGCGGTGCGGCCACTTTTAACCTAGAAATGGTTAAAAGCCGTAAACCCGTATTACTTCCACATCCAGTGGAAGTAGTATAGTATAGACAAAAAAAAAATGTTGAAAATTTTTATTGTTCAAATAGGCTGAGAATGTCATGAAACTCGAAATTTTAAGTTTGGGCAAAAAAATTTCTGTCTGTCGGTCTGTCTGTAACTTTTTTTGTGCACACGATTACTCTCTATCACAAAATCATAAACGTATTTTCAAAATAAAGTAGGTATGTTTAAAAAGATAATCTGTTGTTATCGAATAAAATGTTTTTTCTATACAGGATTTTAGGGCGCAATCAAAACATCCTAATCAATAAGGTTACTGCAAAAAAATACTTATCTATGCACCATATTTACTACCATTTAATATTGAAAAAAAATTGTAAAGCTAGGGCGATGGCAATGATTATAGAATTAGCTGTAAAAAGTTTAAATTACATACTTTGGTCCAAAGTGTAAGTGGAAAATGTCCATTATTTAAGATAATTTATGTAAGGTTTACGAGCAATACTACAGCTTGACTGTCGATCTTATCGAGTAGCTTTATAGCTGGAAGTATAGAAGCCATTAATTACAAACTATAGGTACACAGTAGCTATTTGTTACGGCAATTCCTCTTGATAACGTCTCCCTGCAAGAACTTTACGTTATATCAATATTTATTTAGAAACAAATTAACATTTCATCGCAAGGGTATTCAATTTATTACCGTTAAATTCTATATTGTGATTACTTAGCATTGCACCGGAAAAAATTCATATGTTGCATCAAGCAGATATTAATTTTCATATTATGTAAATATATATGAGCCTATAACCCAAATATCAAAGTCATCAAAGAACTTATTACAGAAAATATGTTGATATATAAAGAAGTCTAAAGTATATCAGCATTTTCAATAATAATGACGTCTTAAGCTTATATTTTGCTCCCCAGGATGTCTATGAAGTATTTTAAAATATTTCCTCATTTTTCACAACTGCGCTCTGTTCTGTTTAAAGAGGTGTTCACTCGAGCGAAATTCTGAAATAACGTTTTCATTCTTCCCCACATGTCTAGTGGCGCTCATATTTGAATTTTAGTTGTCTAAGAACCAAACTATAATTTTATTATTTTTTTGCATTGTTTATAGTGTTAGAAATTTGTCAGGTTTAAATCGACGCGACGTCTATTTTGCTAGTAATTGGAATACTTCAGTGATGGAGATTCAGTTAATTTGGATAATTATTTTAATGCTTTGCTATTTGCTTTCCGTTTAATTCTATTATATTTAGTTTTGTTACTACATTATTATCAACTGCAATTGTAGGTAGGTCCGATAATTTTGCTTTTAGCAAGTCAGTTAAAAATAGAAAAAATGCCTTAGTCCCGAATATATATATTTTTTATTTTATTATACCGTATAATAGATAATCCTATCATAGATCGCAGTAGCTCATCTCGGAATATTCTTTGTAATAATGTTAGGAAATGTTAGAGAATAGGAAACTTGTATTATTTAACACATAAAAAGGTTCAACTAGATCAAAAAATTACCGACTAAGGAATTACTACTTTCACATCCAGATTTCATATCCAAGCCTAGCGGAAAAAATTTTGATACTATATTTGCGCTCCACTATGTGCTTTTAATTCGACCTGTACGTAAGTCTTTCTTTCATTAATTTTAACACATTCAGTTGTCACGCCCGTTATTCGTGATTTACTCCAAAATTAAAGATTCTGCAAACAAATTTTATAAATCAGTTTAAAAATTATTTAATTCGTTGCAATTTATTTTTTTGGATTTTTTGTTTAACCTTCTACAACAAAAATTGACCAAGTTATGACTAAAACACATAAAAAATTTCTATAAACGTAAATTGTATTTTACCTTTGGTTATAATAAATATACTTAACCTAAATAATAAAAGAGAATATATAAAAAATAAAATGAAATTTGTACAATTTTTTTTATTGCAAAATAATTTAGAGAAGCTTAGCTTAGCTTAGCTGTAGTTAAGGACCTAATTAAGAGCAATCAATGAATACCCTGTGAATTTCGTTGAAAAAAACTTATGAACCGTAGACTTAAGTAAACCGGAAACTGTTTGAACTTTCTAACACAACGAGAGTATTCAAAATTGTATTAATTCTGTATGAACCTCGGTTTACCCGTGGCCTAAGTAGAATTTTTAATAACTTAGATATGACAGATGCTCATCCATAGGGAAAGAGGCGACAATAAATATTCACAATTTAAGGTTTATTAGAAAGAAATAATAGATAGCTGGATGCTTTTTGAAAGCTTAGAAATTGCGAAATATAAAGACAATATGAATAGCGACAAAGGGCTTATCCCAAACAGTTTGCTTTATTGCTTAGAAGATCACAATTCGGGGAGCCCAGACAGAATTTAGTTAGTGGTACGGATAACCTTAGTGCTAAGGCTTTCGCGGAGCTGGTGATCTGGCTGCTGGTTTCCGGGTCTTCTTCCGCGTAGACTTAGTTGAGTGCTGACGTTTCGACCATCTTGTCGTGGTCATCTTCTGAAGAGAAGTGAGCTCTGCTGGACTGAGCTCCTCTATTTATACAGGTTATCAGGAGGCGTGTTGCGGATCATTGCTCATGCGGAACATTGACTTCCACGTTATTGGTAGTTGTAGTCCGTTGTCACGGTTATAGTTATTCGGATGTTTATTTATTTCAATGGCTTCTCTGTATCTTCTTGGCCAATAATTCTTGGTATTGGCTAATTTCTTTGTTTTGTCGAATTTTATCAAATGGCCAGTTTCTTCTGAATGTTCGGCAACTGCTGATTTTGTAGAATTTCCCTTCTTTGTATTTCTAATGTGTTCTCTGAGTCTGGTGTTTATACGTCGTTTGGTCTCTCCGATGTAAACTTGTCCGCAGGAACATGGGATACTATATACTCCTGGTGTCTCTAGTTCTTCTGGACCTTGGTATTTGGGAAAATGTTGTGCCACTTTCTGTTTTGCATTATATATTACTTTGACGTTATTTTTCTCCAAAACTCTTCCGATTCTGTCCGTACATCCTTGTATATACGGTAGGTAAGATGTTGCCGTGTATTTCTTTTCTTCCTTTTCTTCTTCTGTTCTGGTTGTATCTTGTCTCTTTATTGCGTTGTCTATGTCTTTCGGTTTGTATCCATTTTTCTGTAGTGATGTTTTTAAGGTCCGATATTCTTCTTGCAGATGTTCTGACTCGCAAATTTGCTTTGCTCTATGTACTAGTGTGTTGACGACGGCCTGTTTTTGGCTGGGTGGTGGTGAGGGTTGGTGTGCAGGTATCTGTCGGTGTGCGTCGGTTTTCTGTATACCTTGTGTCCTAATCCTCCATTATCCTTCTTGAATACGAGGACGTCTAAAAATGGAAGTTGGTTCTGTCTTTCTATTTCCATGGTAAATTTGATCTTGTGATGTAGGCTGTTTAGGTAGTCTTTGAAATTCTCCAGTTCCTTACGGCCATGTTGCCATATAATGAAAGTGTCGTCCACATATCTAAACCAACATTTTGGTTTTAATTGGTAGTTGTCCAAAGCATATATTTCGAAAGCTTCCATAAATAAGTTAGCGAGTACTGGTGATAAAGGTGAACCCATTGCTGCTCCATCTTTTTGTTTATATAGACTTCCATTGAAGTTGAAATAGGTCGAGTTGACACAAAGCTCCATCAGGTCTGCTAAGGTGGTGTCCAAACCGTTGTTCTGCAATTCTTCCCGAGCTAATTCTATCGCCTCATTAACTGATATATTTGTGAAGAGTGACGTTATGTCAAAACTGACTAGTATATCTTCTTGGTCCACTGTGATGTTCTTCTTGTATGAAATGGTGTGAATTCCTGATATGGTGTTCTGTTTGTCCAATAAATTGTGAGGTGAGGTACGGTACCGGTTTCAGTGACTGGGCTCGATCGGCGAAGTTAAGCACGGCCGGGCGAGTCCATCACTTGGTTGGGTTACCGTAACTCATCTCGCCGTCCTGGTTAAGTGGTAGAGTAGCATTAGCTAAACTTCGCCAGGACGTTAATATAAATAAGGCATTTAAAATAAAATAAAAAAAAATAAAAATAAAAAAATAAATGCTTTGAGAATGTCTGCTAAATATCTTGCTAGCTTATGGGTTGGTGAATTCACTGCACTTACAATGGGTCGTAACGGAACTCCTGCTTTGTGGATCTTGGGTAGGCAGTAGAATTGTGGTGTCCTCGATTCTGATGGTATCAGTTTCTTCTGGTGCTCTATTGGTATGCATGATTCCTTGATCGCCTTTGTTACCTGTTTTTCGGGATTTCGTGTGATTTGGACGTAAACTTGGTCTTCTAACAGGTTTAGTACTTTCTGCTCGTAATCTGCTCTATCCATTAGCACAGTGGCATATCCTTTGTCCGCTGGCAGAACTGTTACGTTGGCGTTGTCCGTGAGTGTTTTTAGGGCCTGTCTTTCTCCTCTCGTTATGTTTGGTTTCGGCGGTTTGGCTTGTTTTAGAATGACTGCTGATGCTGCTCTGATTTCTTCTACGTCTTCTCTGGATAGCTGGTAAAGAGTAACGGATAACCTAATTGGGTGAATTAGTTTAACCATGACATTAGTTTGGCATGAATATAGGAATCATTCCCAGTTTTACTTTAGTTTCAATCATCTGCAGATAATGCCAATATAGTTGACGAAATGCACATTGATTATAGTACTCGAGTATAGAATTCGAGCCTTCTTGTATTTCTGTAAAATATACTTTTTAATATCACATCAAAATCTCCAACTCGCTCCAGGACTAATTTCTTCGATATACTAGTATTTCTTATTATACCTACTATATTATCCCTAATTTATTTACAAACACAACAAAATTTAGTGAAACCATATTATTACTAAAATAATCTTTTAGTGTTGAATAATGTTTCATTTAATAGTCTTTCATGCTAATCAGATTATAAAAATATACTGGAGCGATTACTCTTTAGAATCGATAAACGTAATACATTCCTTTTACTGCTACATTCCGAACGTAGTAAAAACGAATTACAGGGATTAATAAGTATTTAGGTCACAAATTGAAACTATTTAAGGAAATAAATTGTACAGGGTGGTCGTACGAATGTTAGAACCTCATTTAACTCCGTTATTTTTGGAGTTGCGTACAAAAGTACAAAAACAAAAGAAATCACATGTATTTTCCAAAAATCATTTCAGGAAAATAATTGAAAGTCGAATTTCGGAGATATGAGCATTACTTTGTTTTTTTTTTTTAATGGAACATCTCGTATTCTTACACCATCCGAAATGCCATAAAAAAAGCTTTCTAATAATATAAAAATCGTAGTATTTGTTAAAAACTATACTAGATATTAAATTTTATATCAATCATTGAAATTCTTCATTTTATATAAATGAAAGAGAAATTAGTTACCAACAAATATTCAGTGGCGGACTGACACTTGTTGATGGTTATGGCGATTTGTACCGAGGAACGGCGGGGGCACATGTAAGAGCACTTTTTGGGATCAACGGGGGCGTTTTGGACCGGGGGCGTTGTGGTGATTGCCATCACCATGGTCACTCCGCCACTGCAAATTTATTGACAGAACTAACGTATTGTTTACTTTAAATTACATACTTTTGTTTTGCATGGCTAATCTGATAAATTGTAAATTTATAGTAAATAGACAACATTTTTTTAAAGATAAGTACAATGTTTTTTATATCATTAAAAAGCTCTTTTCATTGTCCTTCAAATGATGTAAAAATATACGGGGCGTTCCATTAAAAAAAAAACAAATTAGTGCTCATATCTAGGAAATTCGACTTTCAATTGTTTTTTTGAAATGATTTTCGGAAAATACGTGTGATTTCATATAACTTTTATTTTTGAACTTTTTGCGTAACTCCATAAATAACGAAGTTAAATGAGGTTCTAACGGTAAAAATTTAACAAATTATATATATTTGATCTAATCAAATTGATAAAATACATATTATAACCGGACAAAAATAATTATTAAACAAAAGAAACTGCATAGACCGTTTCATGAAAGTGCAATAATTTTGTTAAATTTATAATTCAAAGGGTCTCGCCGGATAAGTATATGGAATTGGGCCCAGCGGCTTATTGGCCGCTGCTATATATTCATTCACATGAATGTTGCTTATGACTAGGAATGCTCAATAAAATATATAATAAACCTCTATCCCCTATATTAGAGTTTAAAATTAATTTTTTTCAAAACTATTGAAGATAATTAATTGAAATTAATAGGAGACGTTGATATAAAATAGCTTTATATTTTACATTTTTTTTACATTCCTATTACGTCATTTAGTATATAAAAAAAATAATTTAATTTTTGAGGGTGCTGTTTTTATATCAACCCCTTGAGTGACACCTACCAAAAAAATCTGTAGTATTTAACACTAACATAATTATCGTGTGTAAAAATTACTACAAGGTCAAATTGGGAGAAGATGCTTAAAAATATAAATCTAGATAATGAACACAGGCACACAAAAAAAATTAAGTGCGAAGGCCTAGACCACTTAATTCCTACTCATTTGGAAGTTAATAATCAAAAAAATATGCTACTACTTTTAGCTTGGCTTTCAATTATTTTTTTTTGCTTCAGAAGTATTGATTTTATTAGACAATATGGTTAGGCCATTTTAATTAATCCACAGTAATATCTCTTCAGGAAGGGACACTAGCGAAAAATATTTCAGACAAAAGTTGTTCCATTCAGAGGGGGGCATATTTTGGGCAGAATAATTTTCCACCTCCCACCCCTGATGAGCTTGGGGTGGGGGTAACTTTCGAATTTTTAATGGCACTCTCCACTTTTGATCGCGTATTCTGATCCTAGGAAAAAAATTACATAACTTTTGTACCAAACATTTTTTTCTCCCCCTCATCCTGATGAGCGGGGACGGAGGTGTAACTTTCGAATTTTCAAAAACCTGCAGAGGAACATCTCTGAACTAGGGCATTTTTAGGTAAAATGTTTCAAATAAAAGTTTAGTTCAGAGAGGGGCATCTTTTATTTGAAACATTTTTCCTAAAAATGCCCTAGTTCAGAGATGTTCGCCTGCAGGATTTTGAAAAATCGAAAGTTACACCGTCATCGCCGCTGATCAGAGTGGGGGGGAGAAAAAAATGTTTGGTACAAAAGTTATGCAATTTTTTTCGTAGAATCAGAATACGCGATCAAAAATTGAGAGTGCCATTAAAAATTCAAAAGTTACCCCCATCCCCCGCTTATCAAGGGTGGGGGGTGGAAAACTGTTCTGCCCAAAAGATGTCCCTCTCTGAATAGAACAATTTTT
Organism: Rutpela maculata; assembly: GCA_936432065.2. Classification (NCBI taxonomy): domain Eukaryota; kingdom Metazoa; phylum Arthropoda; class Insecta; order Coleoptera; family Cerambycidae; genus Rutpela; species Rutpela maculata. Next base: position 68,562,316 of record OW386293.2, read on the forward strand.
GTCTGAAACATTTTTCGCTAATCCCCTTTCCTGAGGAGATATTTCTATGGATTAATTAAAATGGCCTAACCATATTGTCTAATAAAATCAATACTTCTGAAGCAAAAAAAATAATTGAGAGCCAGTAGTAGTATATTTTTTTGATTATTGGCTTCCAAATAAGTAGGAATTAAGTGGCTTCGAACTTAATTTTTTTTTTGTGTGCCTGTGTTCATTACTTAGATTTATATTTTTAAGCATCTTGTCCTAATTTGACCTTGAACTAATTTTCATACACGATAATTATGTTAGTGTTAAATAATATATATTTTTTTGGTAGGTGTCACTTGAGGGGTTGATATAAAAACAGCACCATCAAAAATTTAATTATTTTTTTTATATACTAAATGACGTAATAGGAATGTAAAAAAAATGTAAGATATGAAGCTATTTTATGTCAACGTCTCCTATTAATTTCAATGAATTATCTTCAATAGTTTTGAAAAAAATTAATTTTAAAGTTTAGGGTTGTTACCCCCATAACTCTGCTAATATAGGGGATAGAGGTTTATTATATATTTTATTGAGCATTCCTGATCATAAGCAACATTCATGTGAATAAATGGCCCAATAAGCCGTTGGGCCCAATTCCATATATTTAACCGGCGAGGCCCTTTCTGTTAAATAGGTATAAGTATAAAATTCTGGGAAATAGCACGGTAGAATGCGTCCCATTGGCATTGAGCGATATTTGTCATACAGAGTGAACCGAGGGGGTGAATTGTAGAGACGTGCTAACTGTCATGTTAAGGGCTGTGTTCATAAAAATACAACTTTGTACACGATTTCGGAACCACACTAATATACAAGGTGTTGCTAACATTTTTATGCACGGATATTTCATTGTTGTCTCATTAATAATACATAGAATCATTACCTCTTTCTATTTTTCACTTTCAGTTTATGACTGTACAATTTTTTTTTTTATTTTATTACTTCCACATCCAGTGGAAGTAGTCACGACAAAAAAATTTTTGAAAATTTTTATTGTTCAAATAGGTTTAGAATGTCATGAAACGAGATTTTAAATTTGAAAGAAAAAAAAAATTCTGTCTGTCGGTCTGTAACTTTTTTGTGCGCACGTTTACTCTGGAACTGTTTAAGATATTGACTTGAAATTTGGTACACGTATGTACTGTAACGGGATCTAGAACTAGATTATATTTTCATCTTATTCCCTCGAAGAGTTGGGGGGGGGGGGTAAAATGGGGCAGATGTGGGAGTAAATAGGTAGATCAAACAGGTAAGAGTCCATAAAATTAGTATTTAGTGTATACAAGAGAAGCTAAGGTTTCAAAAAAAAATTTTGGCATTAGCCACCCCCTTACCACCCTTACCCTATTATTAAAAGGGATGAAAAAAAATGTGATTTAGTGTGTGTACAGGAACCAAAAGACTCAAAATATTTTTTACTTCCTCCACTCCCACTACCACCCCCCTATCACCACCCCCACCCCACTACCGTGTGGGATATCGTTTTATGGGTGTTTGAGTAGATGATTTAAAATATTATATTATTAAAGTTCTATAAACTATTATTTTCACATAAAAATTTTTTCGTTATGAGAGACTTGGATAGAAAATCTAGATGTGGAAGTAGTGATTCCTTGGGCAGCGGTTTTTTTTTATTCATACGCATAATTGTTGTACGATTCTACTAATAATCATTTTGTATCTAAATATAACTAATAATTTCAATATATTGAATAGAAATAGAAAATTCGTTAACCAGAAATTAACAGTTAAATTAAGTCCTATTTAGTTCCTAGTTAAATAGAAATTTGAAAGTACGTACTACAAAAATTTTTCTCATCCTTTTCAATGGCCTCTTTATTTATTTTACTTCCACATCCAGTGGAAGTATAGTAACGACAAAAACATTTTTAAAAATTTTTATGGTTCAAATAGGCTTAGAATGTCACGAAACGTCGAAATTTTAAGTTTGAGCGAAAAAAAATGTCTGTGTGTCTGTCTGTCTGTCGGTCTGTAATTTTTTTTGTGCGCACGTTTACTCTGGAACCGATTGAGATATTGACTGGTACACATATGCACTTTAACGAGATCTAGAACTAGATTATATTTTCATCTTGTTCCGTCGAAAGGTTGGGGGGTAAATTGGGGTAAATTTGGAGAAAATAGGTAAGAATCCATAAAATTAGTATTTAGTATATACAAGAGAAGCTAAGGTCTCAAAAAAAAATTGGCATTAGCCACCCCCATTACCACCCTTACCCCATTATTAAAGGGGATGAAATAAAATTGTGATTTAGTATGTGTACATGAACCAGAAACCTCAAAATGTTTTATTACTTCATCCACCCCCACTACCACCCCCGCCCTGCTACCGATGTAGGGTATCGTTTTATGGGTTTTGGGGTAAAGGATTTCATATATTATATTATTCAAGTTCCGTAAACAATTATTTCCACATACAAAATGTTTTCGTTGTGAGTGACTTGGATAAAAAATCTGGATGTGGAAGTAGTGATTCCTTGGGCAGCGGTTTTTACACAGTAAAATAAAATATTCGTTGTTCTGAATTTTTAAGCCTTAACGTCAGAACAATTATCACAGAGTCCTGAAATCTGCATGTATCAATTTTCATGTAAACCTGCAAAAGATTTTTAAATATGGCAGCCATATTGATTCGCCATTTTGAGCTCTTAACTTTTGACATCAGATCCGGTATCAGAGACTCCTAAAATACCTAACTATCAATTTTAATGCAATTCCTATGCAATTTGAATTTTTTATCGCTAGCACATTCCGAAAATTTGCGACTAAATAAAGTTTCTTCAATTTTTGCTCACCTTATACTACACGTAGCTTGATGAAACTATAACGATACACTAATAGCGGGTTTATACGTGCAAGGATTTAGTGGCGCCAGTAGATATTGGCACGCCAGTAAAAAAATATTGCACGTATAAACAGTTACTGGCGAGAACTGGCGAGCAAGTCTTGACTTTGCATGCATTGATGCATGCTCGCCAATAACTGTTTATATGTGCAATAGTTTTTTACTGGCGTGCCAATATCTACTGGCGACACTAAATCCATGCACGCATAAACCCGCTATTACAATTGGAGACAAATTTCATAGAAATCGCTTAAGCCAATCCAAGTTTTGAAAATTATTTATTTCTTTGAGAATAATTCGATTGGTGCATAAGTTAAGAGTATGATTCGCGGTAGGACACATAATATTTTCATTGATATATATGAAAAAGGTATATACGGGTGGGCGTGCACCTTTGACCAATGAAATATGCCCAAAGGCGGAGACAAACAGATTGTGTAATATAAGAGAAATAGTTCAAATATATTTCTGTCGTACAGAGTCGAATTCGCGTTGGGTGCACAAGAATTTTTATTTAAAGTAATTTGAGTAGGAAAACTGAATGCGGTTGTAGTGATTCCTTAGGCAGTGGTTTTTAATTAAAAGAAAAAACTATCTGTAGGTACATAATGTATATTTACAGTGTACAGGGTGTCCTAGTTAACGCGTTATGTCCGATTTTCTCGGTAGTTTTTGTGATAAGTATTTTTTATTCCGGGGAATCGATGCCGCTAAGAAACATATAATTGAACATCAAAGAAGAATTGATCGTATTATTTATGTTCTTAATTGACTATTAAAGGAAAGTAAAAAAAGGCATGTAAATTTTAAATATCACTTCCGGTTTACATGGCAATGGCGTTCTTTTTCTTGAAAATAGAATATTAATTACTTCCACATCCAGTGGAAGTATAGTAACAAAAAAATTTTGAAAATTTTTATTGTTCAGATAGGCTTAGACTGTCATGAAAGGTCGACATTTTAAGTTTCAGCGAAAAAAAATTTCTGTCTGTCTGTCGGTCTAACTTTTTTGTGCGCACGATTACTCTGGAACCGTTTAAGATATTGACTTGAAATTTGGTACACGTATGTACTTTAACGGGATCTGGAACTAGATTATATTTTCATCTTATTCCATCGAAGGGTTGGAGTGTAAATTGGGGTAAATGGGGAGGTAAACAGGTAAATCAAGCAGGTAAGAGTCCGTAAAATTGGTATTTACTATATATAAGAGAAGCTAAGGTCTCGAAAAATTTTTTGACATTAGCTACCCCCATTACCCCATTTTTTAAGGGGACAAAAAAAAGTGTGATTTAGTGTATGTACAACCAAAACCAAAAACTTCAAAATATTTTTTTACTTTATAGTCTAAAAATTTGTATTGAAAAATTACCAAAAATCCTCGCTGTGTTGGGGTAATTTCTATTACGAATAACTGGCAAAATAAGGATACATATATTACTTCCACATCCAGTGGAAGTATAGTAACGACAAAAAAAATTTTTTAAATTTTTATTGTTCAAATAGGCTTAGAATGTCATGAAACGTCGAAATTTTAAGTTTGAGTGAAAAAAAATTTCTGTCGGTCTGTAACTTTTTTTTGTGCGCACGTTTACTCTGGAACCGTTTGAGATATTGACTTGAAATTTGGAACACATGTACTTTAACGAGATCTAGAACTAGATTATATTTTCATCTTGTTCCGTCGAAGGGTTGGGGAGTAAATTGGGGTAAATTTGGGGTAAATAGGTAAAAAAGCAGGTAAGAGTTCATAAAATTGGTATTTACTATATACAAGAGAAACTAAGGTCTCAAAAAAAATTTTGGCATTAGCCACCCCCATTACCACCCCCACCCCATTATTAAAGAGGATGGAAAACAAAATTTGATTTATTGTGTGTACAAGAATCAGAAACCTCAAAATATTTTTTTACCTTATCCACCCCCACTGTCACCCTCTATCACCACCCCCCACCCCACTACCGATGTGGGTTATCGTTTTATGGGTTTTTGAGGTAGACGAATTCAAATATTATATTATTAAACAATTATTTCCACATACAACATTTTTTCGTTGTAAGTGACTTGGATAGAAAATCTGGATGTGGAAGTAGTGATTCCTTGGGCAGCGGTTTTTTTTTATTGTTAAATTAGTGTACAATATCGATAATTCTATCATTTCCAATTGAAATTAAAATTTTGTGGACATGCCTATTGAAAGTCGCATTTCGGAGATATGAACTTTACTTTGCTTTTTTTTAAATTAACACTCCATATATGTACCATTGAAACGCCATAAAAAAGCTTTGTTTTTATAATATGGTACTTATCTTAAACAAATTTTGTCTAATTTATTATAAATTTACAATTTATCAAATTAGCCATGGAAAACAAAAGTATGTAAATTAAAATAAACAATATGTTAGTTCTGTCTAATTTCACTTTATTTTAAATAAAATGGAGAATTTCAATAATTGATACAGTGTGTTTCACTTGAAATGGTAACACCCCAATAACTTTTTTATTTTTTTTCCGATTTGAATCACATTTTACTTACAAATTAGTATCTACTTATGACCAGAAAAACATTCGCCTCCTACGGTACCAAAGCCACCTGCGGTACCAAAATATGTGGAGAAAATCGAAAAATCATATTAGGCATTTTTTTGTCGGAAAATTTTGTTAATAAAACTTGTTCAGAATTATCCAAAATGGCCAAAATTTAATCAAAATTAAAAAATGAAAAACTTAAATTTTAAAAATTTTGAAAATAATTATTTAAAAAAAACTGTAAATTGCTTTACAACTACCTGGCAGCTTGGGTTTAATTTCAAACAAAATTGTCATAGTACAGTTTTCTAAACGAAAAAACCCATTAAAATGATATTTTCGGACTTTGACATTATTTTAATAAAAATTTATATATTTTTTATTTTGATTAAATTTTGGACTTAAGGTTTCTGAACAATTCTGAACAAGTTTCATTGACAAAATTTTCCAATAAAAATATGCTTAATATGATTTTTTGATTTTATCCGCATATTTTGGTACCGCAGATGGCTTTGCATTTGTAGGAGGTGCATTTTTTTCTGGTCATAAGTATATCCTAATTTGTTCCATACTTCAGTAAAATTTGATTCAAATCAGAAAAAAAATTAAAAAGTGAAACACACTGTATATTTTTCGGACTACCATGACTTAATGTAAGAAATCATAAAACTTAATATCTACTATAGTTTTTAAGAAAAATACTGTGTCATATATCATTGGAAAGATTTTTCTATGGCCTTTCAAATGGTGTAAAGATATATTTAAAAAAACCAAGGTAAAGCTCATATCTCCGAAATTCGACTTGTTTGAATTGTTTTGCTGAAATGATGTTTGGAAAATATATGTGATATCCCATAACTTTTATTTTTGAACTTATTTACGTAACTCCTAAATAAAGAAGTTAAATGAGGTTCTAACGTTTGCACAACCACCCTGTACTGTTAACTATAATAAGGAACTTTAGTCTAGTTAATATAAAAAACACGTTCTCAAATAAATTAAACATGTTCTGATAGAACATATTAATAATAATAATTTTTCGTTTTTGTCTTTGGTGTTTTTCAAAAAAATTGCCGCCCTTGAATTTTGCCGCTAGAGCCCCTATAGCCCCCCCCCCCTAAATACGCCACTGACTGCGCTCCGTCAGAAACCCTAAAATACCTATATGCATGTTTGGAGCATATGTAATGTCCGATATATCAAAAAATATTACAGCTAGATCTATCAATCCTTATATGTTTGAAATCAGGTATAAAGGATCTAAAAGAAAAATATACAGGGTTTTCATTTAAAAACCAACCCTCATTGTTATATCACGTGACATATGCAAGCAATTGTTTTTTAATTGCATTTAAAAAAATATACATACAACCCTACAACTCTTATACGAAACTTTTTTTTATCTCCAATAATAACATAAATAAAGGGGGGTCAAAATATAGTTATAATTCGTCCGCTGTCCTGGATTCCTAAATTTTTAAAAAAATTCGTAACCCGCATCCCCGAAAATCTCCAGATATCGATTTTCATTCGAATACGACCAGAGATAACGAAATTCATCCGCCATCTTGGATTCCTAAATTTTGACCAAAAATTCGTAACCCGCATCCCCGAAAACCCCCAGATATCGATTTTCAGCCGAATAGGACCATAGATGACGAAATTCGTCCACCATCTTGGATTCCCAAATTTTGACCAAAAATTCGTAACCCGCATCCCCGAAAACTCCTAGACATCGATTTTCAGTCGAATAGGTCCATAGATGACGAAATTCGTCCGCCATCTTGGATTCCTAAATTTTGACCAAAAATTCGTAAACCGCATCCCCGAAAACCCCCAGATATCGATTTTCAGTCGAATAGGACCATAGATGACGAAATTCGTCCGCCATCTTGGATTCCTAAATATCTTAGCAGTATGAGATTCCTCGGAAAACCTACGTCAGACTGGATTTTGAACCATAAACTTATCTCAGAAACTACCGAGAAAACCGAGCATAGCGCGTTGACTGGGACACCCTGTACATTTGGCTTAGTAATAATTTCGAATAAATTGATTTCTGACCTAACTAAAAACCGTATTCAAATTTTCATAATAAAATTTGTAGGAGTGTTTATACAAAACGGTCCTCTCTATTTGGCACCTTTTATTTATGTATTAACATTTTCAAGAATTTCATCTATTAAGTCATTCCAGTAAGATAAAATAAATTTAAGATTACAATTACCAGAACTCCTAAATGCTTCCCTGGCAAGCATTCATTCGCGTCTGGTCTCCATGACAACAAGTTCCTCCCTAAAGTCTGAGAGCGTGTAAAGCTATGCGAATGCCGAGGCGAGTGCCATCTATTGACGGCAAAATTGGAAACTATTTATTGAATCTATGTTTGAAAATTAAGAGGTTATATTTTATCCACGTAATTAATTAAGGACTATCTAGGTCGTCACGATTTCGTTTTTTGTAAATTCCAATTTTTCGACGTCCATTTTTTCGTTGATCACGTGTTTTTGACTAAAACAAAAAAATAAAAACGTGACGAACTAGAATATATATTTTAATACATACGTACAAAATTTGAAGTTTCTATCTTCAAAAATAAGCCGAATAATTCGTTTCTTCATTTCACTGACCGCAGATTATACTCTTAACTATCTGGCACGGTATTTAGCATACACGATTAAAGATTAACAGATAAGAAATTGCAACATAAACGCAGTCGGGAATCTTAGGATAATGAGAGTTTCATGCCTTCTAAAGCTTCTCATTTAGTTCTCAATTAAGCGACAGTAAGTAAACCATTTCCGTTTGTTCTTGAAAGTCGTCAGTTTCCTGAAAGTTTGTTTCATTTGTAAATCGTACAAATGCTCTATATTTAACTTATACAGTCTTATATGTCTCCCTCGACAAAGTTTAATAAAGTTTCTACCACCCGTGGTACAATTGTTGGTAAATAAAAGTTTTTATTATGTGAGACAGCTGAAACTTCTTACATTGTACTACAAGATAAAAAAGTATTTTACTCCGTAATTTATTAAAACAAATATTATTCAATTAACTAACGCTTTTCAACCAAGAAATGCGGTTTTCTAATTAATCATTTTTTGCTTACTTATAGTTAAATTAGGAAATATTTTTTTATAATATTCAGCAACTTTCTGAAAGACAATAAATTATTACAAAATATTATTTTGGGTATTTAGCAAATAACATTCATACACCAATATCTAATATTTGATATGAAAAAACAATAAATTTATTTAAAAAAAATCGGCAGCTACTGGAAGCGGCTGGAACCTCCCCACACGGTGGATCCTTATCAGCTGTATTTGGATATTACATCGGAAATCAGAGCACTGAGCAAACAGATAAATTACACGTGACTTTGGAGCCATTTATTTCATCAACAAATATCGAACGAACTGAAGCGGACTACAAGCAATCTGTTAAAACATAACCTCTCATGTTTGTTTATGTTGCATGTTAATCAATTGCCGGATATTATAAGGGTATTAACAGATAACGTTTCGAAGATTTTGTAAAATATTGGATAATGAAAAAATAATAATAACACAGAATTTAGCCCAAATGACACTCTAACTTCAACAAGTCAATAACATTATGGACTGTTCAAGCAGACTACGCATGCATCAAATTAAAATCTTCGAGCTTCGTCCGAGGCCTTTATTTTGTAATATTCGAACGTTTAAGATTTAGCTCAGTTAGCTCGATTTGCAATGAACGATTGTGACGTGTCGCATCAATCAGACGTAATATCCGAACACGGCTATAAACAATTATTACCTTAAAAAAAAACAACTAAAATAAGTTTTGACATTGTCAAAAATATTTGGGTTGGTAACCTTTACGAATGTTGATTTTTAGGTTATGAAATATATTTAGGGACATAACATGTTTAAGTTTTTCAAGTTTATTCTCATTTTTAATGTTTGACTACGCATTTTTAGCTTGGAGCCACAGTGACTCCGAGCAGATAGTTAAAAAACTCATGCAAATAATTTTTCTATATAGACCATCTTAGGATGACGTCACGATAAGTCGACCATATTGCCTGAGGGATAACCAAACTTTTTATTCCAATGTAAACAAAGAAGTAATCTCAGTTTTAAATGTGAAATAAAAATAAAACACCATCTTTTTTTGCGACAAGGTGCGATTGTGAGATAAGGTTTATTTTGAATGTAAAAAACCTTAGAAGAAAGGTAAAGAAATCACTTTCTAGCAGAGTCTATTGAATACTACATACGGATAATATATTACTGAAATCTAGCACTTAGTTATTTCAATGTAAACTTGCCTTGCCCATAACAATGAATACATTTGAGTTTATCTTTCTTGCACAAACTTCTTGCACAAATCCAGCCTCATAATATTTATATGCTTGTAAAGATTTGTATGCCTTTAACTGCTGATCTGCGAAGAAGCTGTGAGTCGACACTAAGTAATTTACCATATTAATTACGGACACACAAGGTAAAATAGACAAATCTGCAGAAAGGTCTCCAGTTTCCACTCCAAGGGTGTATGGGTCAATATTGTCTATTATTTTGATTTTCTCATCGTAGCGACACTTTACATCACCCATAAGGATTGGATAATATTCACTATATGACATTATTACGAAAACACACACAGTTTCTCAAGAAAATCAGAAAAAAATATATAAAACCACGCAAACTGCGTTTTGTTGTCCCTCAAGCAAAATGTCAAAATTGTCAAAACCATGTGACCTAAAAATGATTGATTAATAAAAAAATAGATTGGTAATTACAGGTTAGATTTCTAACCCGCAAAAAGAGTCCTATTTTATTAGGACAAAGTATTTAGGACTTCATAAGCATTACACTGTACTAGATTTTAGTTGAAAGTACGGGAACCAGGCAGAAATTTTAATAATAGCTACGTAATATTCTTAAATCTTAAGAAATATATATTTTTGAGGTTAGCTGTGACGTCACGTACCATAAGCTATAAATCAACATTCACAAAGGTTACCAACCCAAATATTTTTGACAGATGGCAAAATACGTTTTCCCCTAACAATAATACCAATAATATTTTTTGGATGCTGTCATATGTGCGCATATAACGAATTATTTTTAATTTTTTTAACGGAAACCAAATCGAAAGGGTGCAAGTGTGATATATCGTTGAAATTGGAATTTATACTGCTTTTTAATGGTTCAATTACAAATTCTAAGTAATCATAAAATAAACAACTTGTGCCAAAATGGCACTAAACGTAATCCGATCTCAACCAAAACCTTTTCAGATCTTCTGGAGCACTAAAGAAACCCTCATGTAAAAGTTTCATCCAAATCCGTTTAGTAGCTTCGTAGCTATCGTGCTAACACACAGGCATTAGTTACAAACCACTTTTTTGGGTTTCCGGGACCTCGAAATCGTAAAGATTTGATGTTATCTCAATTTTCGATTTTGGATTAATTGTAGTAACCTCCCACAATTATTGTGGAGAGGTTAATAAACACAACACTATAAAAACTAAGTTCGTAGGCAAGAGCACTTAATAATTTTGATTATTGATACGGGAAACAACTAAACGAAAACATCCGATCGTTGGTAATGGGTGGTAGGGATGGCCATCTTTTGGAAAAACCATATAACTCTTGGTGGACAGCTTCCCTGCCAGATGTGGCCGGAGTAGTGTTCATGGTGGATCGTTTAAGTTTGAGTTGATATATTTTGTTTTATCTTCTGGCCTCGGCCGATTTTTCACTAAATCGGTCGGGGAAGTAAGCTGTCAAATTTTTGGTTTCAATGTTTTTCTGGGGGAATTTGGTTTTTGACAGTTTTCGAAAAAATATTTTAGGTTGGTACCAATGTCTTAAATTATTTTTAAGTTATGTAGCACTATTTTTAGGTTATGTTGCCGGAAGAATTTCCGGTGGGATGGCGGAAGTAGCGGAAACAGTTTTTAAAATATAATGTCACTTTTAAAGTTTTATTGGAAAAAACTCACCGAAAACGTTCCGGTGAGATTGCTTATACTTGTAGGGCTTGTGAGCGGTTCACGAAGGCTTCTCACACCTTCCGTGGGCTTTATGAACGTCGTGTAATGTCTCGATGCACTTGACACTCAAATTTACTCAGCATACAGTCTGCACGCTTTAACACACTAGTCTATTGAACGTTAGGTTAGACCACTGAGTACAGTAACTATACAGAGGCGAAGGCTAGCCTTCCCGCCAAAACCAAATTTGTATACTCATCGCCATTTCTTAATTGTTTAACAATCAACCTCACTTTTATCTTGACACTGTTGATGTTTATCGTGTTAAGTTTGGATTTGTGAATTTTTTTTTCCACTCATTTTGGGATATTGAAAACATTAAGCGAGAATTAAAATTCTCATAAATAAAACTTAGTGTACAACTCAATTGAAAATAGGCGCCGATTATAAGCAATTCAAATCGTAATATTTTTCAATCCAACTCGAAATACACTGTCTTTTCAGTGTATCCTTAAATGGGGATCTGCACATGACGTCATAGCTAACCTCAAAAATATATATTTCTTAAAATTTAGTACTACGTAGCTATTATTAAAATTTCTGCCTGGTTCCCATACTTTCGACCAAAATCTAGTTCAATGTAATGTTTATAAAGTTCTAACTAGTTTGTAATAGATGGCAGGACCAATAAGTTCTCTCATTACTTACGCATAGATAGATAATTTTACAGGTTCTGTGCATACGCACATACAGTGTTGCATACATTCCCGGCTTCTTGTTTTTGACAAGAGTCCAGTGACATCTGACATTAATTAGCTAAATTAAAACATTGCAGTATTAGGCAATCCAAACCACGTGACTTCCAACATGGCGCTGAGGGCAAACATCCGGCAATCCTTTATTTTCATTCGTTAAATGAGTTTTTTTTCGGTTGCCTTGGCTACGTTTCTGCGAGTTAATTAAAATAAACCCCATGCTTGCCCTCAGCGCCATATTGAAAAATAATTTTGACAGGTCGCTGGATTGCCTAATTGCACGTGTCGTCACAGCTAACCTCAAAAATATATATTTCTTAAGATTTACAGGTATTACGTAGCTATTATTAAAATTTCTGCCTGGTTCCTGTACTTTCAACCAAAGTCAAGTTCAACGTAATATGTATGAAGTTTTAAATAGTTTGTCACAATAAAATAAGACACTTTTGCAGGTTAGGAATCTAACCTATAATTAGCAGTCTATTTTTATTAATCAACAATATTGAAAAATTATTTGCGTGAAATTTTAAATATTTGCTTGGAGCCAGTATGGCTCCGAGCTAAAAATGCCTATACAAACATTAAATATGAGAATAAACGAAAACACCTTAAAATTTGAGGTTGTGTTAGTTATACGATGCACATGCCCAGGTAATTGTAGGACCTTATTGCTCGCGCCATCTATTAAAGTAAATAGAAACCATGCACTTACGAAGCCATTATTATAATAGGAAAGTGCCGGACCACCTATTTAATACACCGTGGTGTAGACGCAACTGGTACGCAAGGTCACAGAAAACGAGCCATCAAAACTGAAAGGAACCGCCAAAGACTTCGCCTCTGTGCAGTTACTGTATTCTGTGGTTCCACTATAAAATATATTGTACACAAGAAGCGTGTTATTTGGTTTTTAAACCAAAGCCAAAGAGTGCAAGTGTGATATATCGTTGAAATCGGAATTTTTACTGCTTTTCAATGGTTCGATTACAAATTGTAAGTAATCATAAAATAAACAGCTTGTTGTGCCAAAACAGCAACAAACGTAATCCGATCTCAACCAAAACCTTTTCAGATCTTCTGGAGCACTAAAGAAACCCTCATGCAAAGTTTCATCCAAATCCGTTTAGTGGCTTCGCCGCTATCGTGCTAGCGCGCGCGCGCGCCCACACACACACACACACACACACACACACACACACACACACACACACACACACACACACACACACACACACACACACACACACACACACACACACACACACACACACACACACACACACACACACACACACACACACACACACACACACACACACACACACACACACACACACACACACACACACACACACACACACACACACACACACACACACACACACACACACACACACACACACACACACACACACACACACACACACACACACACACACACACACACACACACACACACACACACACACACACACACACACACACACACACACACACACACACACACACACACACACACACACACACACACACACACACACACACACACACACACACACACACACACACACACACACACACACACACACACACACACACACACACACACACACACACACACACACACACACACACACACACACACACACACACACACACACACACACACACACACACACACACACACACACACACACACACACACACACACACACACACACACACACACACACACACACACACACACACACACACACACACACACACACACACACACACACACACACACACACACACACACACACACACACACACACACACACACACACACACACACACACACACACACACACACACACACACACACACACACACACACACACACACACACACACACACACACACACACACACACACACACACACACACACACACACACACACACACACACACACACACACACACACACACACACACACACACACACACACACACACACACACACACACACACACACACACACACACACACACACACACACACACACACACACACACACACACACACACACACACACACACACACACACACACACACACACACACACACACACACACACACACACACACACACACACACACACACACACACACACACACACACACACACACAGGTGCGGCAATAATTGTGTGGACACTGGACATTTCGCCAAATAATGGGGTCTTTCAAGTTATTACGTAATCAATACTCACCACTTCGAGAGCTTTCTAACTCTATTTTCAAAATTTTCTTACACTCAAAATTAATGTTACTTTTTGCAAAAATATAATTGTGTGGCCAAGCCCCACAATTTTGTGTATATTGTGTGGACAATAATACACACCCTGTAATTCATGTACATATTTTTCATATTAAAAAATCTGTAAATGTTTATTTATGCACTTTCCGTCGCCTGCCCTTTGCTACTTTAGGATTACACTACTTACGTTATGCTAGAAGGGAAATTTTTTTATTTTAAAATAAATGTCATATAGATTATATATCATATTAGGTATTGCATTATTCTATGATTAGTGTGTAGTAGGATGCCTGTATTTAAATTGTAATACTTCGGGTATTGATAGATTGTTTATAAAAAAAAATTTTAAATGCTGTGGTTTTTGACAATTCATACTCTTTAAAACAATTGTCACACTAATGTTCGATATTTCTTTCAATTTTACAGTATTCAGGCAAATTACGTTTAAAGATTTATTCCCATTGCTATAAGGCTTTTGTTATACAGGGTGGGGCAAGAGTGCGTCGGACTTCGATATCTCGGGTTCTACGATAGTTAGAAATTAAAAAGAAAATACAAGTAAACTAGATAAAAAAGTCTAAAACCGGAAATTATTTTAGAATATACAGGGCGAGCCAAGACGAAATTACAGGATCAAGTGCCTTTTTTTTAATGGAATGCTGTGTATATCAGTAAAATTTTTCTAGACTATTCATTCCTATATTATTATTGACTATCTCCCAACCACTTGGATGTAATGAATTTTTTTGTTGAAATAATGCCATCTGGAAGTATATATTGAAAAAATCACCAAAGTCACAATTGTGGGGTTTAAGAGAAACTTATGTGAATGCCAGTTACGAGACATCTAATTACAGGGTGGCCAAAAATTATTTTTCAATTAAGAACTTTTTAAATTGAATTTTCTCAATTTTTTCAAATAGTATATTGTATATTTTGCTATATGTTGTCCATTTTGATTGACACACGTCTTTATGCAATTTTGAAATAAGACCATTTAGTGGGACCATTTCTTCTAATCCATTGAAGTGGGTAAATAGTATTTCACTGGTCCCTTACTGTAATAGTTTTTTGTAATTTTTTTTGCTCAGTTTGGTATGAATTGTCTTGTACAATTGAACATTTATCGTACTTATCAGTCGTCAGTTATCATTTGTATTAAATTTAAAATATTTCGAGTTTTACAAAATGAATTTTAATAAAGCGGAACTGGTAGACATGACTTTTGTTTTGGGGTAGTCGGACAGAAATTGTTTGCTTGTTAGTAGAATTTATAAGCAAAGGTATTCTGAAGAAGGATTCCGGATGTTAGCAGCTTCCAAAACCTTCTCGATAGATTTCTGGAAACTGAAAATGTCGAATATAAAAAAAGTGAAAGAATAAAACGTGTTGTGAATGAAGAAAATGCGTTTTCTGTGGTACTGGCAACGGTTGAGAATCCTCATATTAGTCAGAGAGAAGTGTGCTCGTTAGTAGGAATATCATATTCAAATGCACCAGGAATTATCTGATGACGATTTTCGAAGGCGTCTACAGTTTTGTAATGGAGCCAGAGAAAAAATGCAAGATGTCACCTTCTTTCATAATGTTTTATTCACTGATGAGGCAACTTTTCATAAAAATGGATTTGTTAATAGGCACAATTTCCATTATTATGCTTCGGAAAATCCTCACTTTTTTAGGCAAGTTGATAACCAGCACAAATGGTCTATAAACGTTTGGAGAGGAATTATTAGAGAACATGTAATAGGGCTACATTTTTTTGATGGAACATTGACTGGAGCTATTTATCTTCATCTTCTTGAAAACTATCTGCCACAATTGAAGACCTGAGTGAATAAAGGTGTTATGTCACACTTTTAAAGTTTTGAGTAAATTAAACAAAACGGTTATGAGTTGGAACTTATTTATTTTGTCTTCGATTCAAATAAATAATACCTGATAAAATAGATAATTTTGGGTTATGTTCTTTTGTTTACACTAATATTAAAGAAAAATATCAAGCTGTTATGAAACTAGATTTTTCTGTCCAAAACTGTGTACATCCACTAAAATTACTGGTTGTATGTATGACATGGCGCCTTTATAATTAAAAAGTTTCTATAAAATATTACAAATTTAGAATTTACCGTTTATTGGGTGTTAAATCTGTATCAGGGGTGTTCAAAAATTGCATAAAGTAATTTTTTTAAAAATGCGACATAACACCTTTATCCACTTAGGTCTTCAATTATTGATAAATCTTCCTGAAAGGATTTGAAATGGGATGTGGTCTCAGCAAGATGGTGCTCCACCACATTATTAAAATTCAGTTAGAGATCACTTAAATACTACCTACCCATTTCAATGAATTGGAAAAAATGAACCCGCTAAATGGCCTGCTGGATCCTCAGATCTTACAAAAATGGATTTCTTTTTATGGGGATATGTGAAGGAAATTGTTTATAAAGACACACCAACAACAGTACAAAATATGAAGAAAACGATAATAACTCCTTTTAGATCTATCACACCGGCAATTTTAGGAGCAGTAGAAACCTCATTTCAAAAGCGCATAGAGTGTCGATCAAAATGAGCAAACTGAGCACTTTTTATAATTTTTTCTAATGAATTATTTGAAGAAAACTCTATTCTTAAAATTTTTCTCGGATTTTATACTTATTGCTCAATAAAACAAAAATGGTTGCAATTAGCCATAGGGAAGTATTCACAAAAAATGTTCATTTTTTATTTCTTCATCACATCGTCGAAAAATTGATAACTTTCAATTTAAAAAGTTCTTAATTGAAAAATAATTTTTGGCCACCCTGTACATTTTTACGAAGTAACAATGATTCAAAAACACTAATCAGATGTCTCATAACTAGCATTCACATAAGTTTCTCTTAAAACCCATAATTGTAACTGGTGATTTTTTTCAATATGCATCTGCAGATGGCATTATTTCAACATAAAAGTTCATTACATTCAAGTGGTTGGCAGATAGCCAATAATAATATAGGAATGAACAGAGTATAGAACGAGGCTTCAAAAAATATACTGATATAGGTACATAGCATTCCATTTAAAAAAAGGCACTCGATCCTGTAATTTTGTCTTGGCTCGCCCTGTATATTCGAAAATAATTTCTGGTTTTAGACTTTTTTTATCTAGTTTACTTGCATTTTTTTTAATTTCTAGCTATCGTAGAACCCGAAATATCGAAGTCCGAAGCACTGTTCCTCACCCTGTATAACGGCTGATTCCCAAGCGAAAGAAATGTATAGAAACAAGTATTTGATTATCACAATTTCTTTACAATATGACTAGTTTAGAAGCTTTATAAGAACTGTATTCTAAATTTTATTACTCTAATTATTCAAATAATGACTATTTGCATATTAAGAGCGGAAAGTGGTCTATTGCAGCTTAGGCATGAATATTGCTGCATATTGCAATCATGAAAAGTTAGCATGCGTACTTTCCGTTCGAAATATACACACCATTTTTTACGACTGCAGCAAAATTGACAAAAGAGCACTACTGATTTTTATTCGTAGAAAAATACGGGATTTTGATGCACCATTTTATAAGTGGTGTCCAGGATAGGCTAATTGAAAAAGAAAATATGTATATAAGAAGCCCATCAAATTTTTGTCAAAAAATCTAACATACTAAGATCAGGTTACCTTAACGCCCTAATTTTCTCCAACTTTTTTCACGCTTCTAAGAGATGGACCGTCATGGATGTAGACATATGGCGTACTGAAGCTTTCGGGATGTGGGTTTAGAGAGCTCGATTCTCTAAGATATACGTTCTCAAAAGCGACATTCCAGCATCGTATTCTCCCGAATCCTTTCATTTTTTTGCCAAGACTTTTATTGTTTTAAAATATATTTAAATAAAAATTTCGACTTTTTAAAATTTTGATCATCTTTCCAAAACTTGGTATTTGACTTATCTACAAAATTTATTTTTTTTTATTTAACATTTCTTATCTTTTTGGAATCATTTAGTTTAAATTTCGCTTTTTATTATGTGAATATTATTTTTTCCATAAGCAAATTTCTAATC
This sequence comes from Rutpela maculata, assembly GCA_936432065.2. Taxonomy (NCBI): domain Eukaryota; kingdom Metazoa; phylum Arthropoda; class Insecta; order Coleoptera; family Cerambycidae; genus Rutpela; species Rutpela maculata. The sequence goes on from OW386293.2 coordinate 68,580,841, forward strand.
CTCTAGCTAATAAAGTTAATTTCTAAAACGTAATATGACAATTTTCCCTCTCCGTTATTGTGTAACATACTGTGTATTCACATTTATACTGATATATTTCTTTTTTTTTTCTTCAAATTATTATAAAAAAGAAAAAGCTTACCTAGATGAAATGCAGTTAATAAAAGAATAAATAAATAATATCAATAATATTTGACTAAAAAAAGTCCGTTTATACAAATAAAACATGATCTGATTTCATTTATAATAATGTTCTATTAATAGTAGTACGACCTACTAAATACTCACCCACCAATTCAATAAAACTGTTAGGGCCACATAAAAGACAATCTTTAACACACATTATGAATACACACGAAGAAATGGAAATAATAGCAGTATAATATATATTTCCGCTGGGGGCAGCACTGTACAAGGCCACACAATTTGGTGAAATTTCTGAGATTATACACACCAAATTTTTACTATACTTGTGTGGCCATTTCCAGAAATCGACAGATATAGGGTGGGGAGGCCACATAGATGCTGTAGAAATAGGTTTTAAATTGTGTGGCCATGTGTATGGCCACACAATTAGCAAAGGCCACACAAGTATGGTTATAGAGAGGTGTGTGTCCACACAATTATTGCGAGACCTACGCGCGCGCGCGCGCACACACACACACACACACACACGCACGCACGCACGCACGCACGCACGCACGCACGCACGCACGCACATTTTTCAAAAACAACTTTTTTGGGTTCCTGGGACCTCAAAACGTAAAGATTTGATGTTATCTCAATTTTCTATTTTGGACTAATTGTAGTAACCTCCCTTAGCAATTTTATTGTGGGGAGGTTAAAATGTAAATGTTATTTCTTTTTTTTTTTCATACTGAATACTAGATACTGAGTGTGTGAAAGTTATCTACTATATATTACCCAAAATAATATTTTTTATTAATTACAAACATAAACACACCACATGTAGTAGACAACCTCATATTGTCAGTGACGGTTGGGACTTGAACTCAGTACACGATAGACAGTGCGACCAGCATATTCGTCACACAATTACGCCTTAGCCGACTGAGCCACCGTATCAGTAGCAGAATGTAGAAATAAAATAAGTTATTCTTAAACAATAAATTATAATTTAACAAAAATCAATAAAGTATATTTATTAAAGTAACAATTTCTACTGGTGAGTACCCTAGATAACAGAAATACCTATCTGACTATAATATCATTGAGCAAAGGGTACGCCAAGATAACCTAATTATTTTTGTAATTAGGACTAATTCGATTTTGCATCGCCTTTTAAGAGATGCATATTTCCATAAATAAAAATAATAAACCTGTTCCACTTCATTTCGTGTCGATATAGTGTAAAAAACAAGCGCATAATTCTAACAATTTTCGCACTGACAACGACCTACATTAAAAAAAGGTAATGCAAAGCTAATATATTCCTTTGTTTATAGATTATTTCACAAAATATATAAGAAATACAGAATACCTCAGGTCTTATATGAAAAATGTTTAAGGAATGTACGATTCCATACAAATAAGATAGATCAAAGAAGAAAACGAAAACTTTCAAAATAATTCAAAGATTTTTACTTGCGCGACTAATGTTTTCCCGTCCGGAAAACTGTTTTTTAAAAACAACTTGAAATTTTCACAAGCAAAGAACAAATACAAAAAGTAGCACTTTATTAAGACGATGTGTACAATATAAAGTGACAAAAAGCCTGAATAAACATCTTCCGAGAGAATAAGTAACTTTAGCTTATCTCTCGTTGTGACGTTGGGATGCTGATCTCAGCCAAGATTGGTAGACTATAAGGTGGCCTAATAACTCACAATCCCCACCAAAAAATGGCATTAGGCAATGAACAGCTGGTGTGAAATCACACCAGATGCAGGGCCTTATTCAAAATATTGTAAGAATTTGTGTAATATTCATTAAGCAAAGAACTCGTAATTGGAACGGGCTCGCAATGGCCCGCTTTTGAGGTTGGTGGTAATTATCCTCGCATTTTGAGTCACTGTTCTGCGTTCTGGTAATGAGGATAAGTTGTAGAATGTAACACTACAGATCATAGTAACGTCAGACCATATTTCGGGCCATTACGAACGGTTCTTCTAGAGTGAGATAACTGCGCCACTACTGCGCGTTCGAGGAACAAAGATAGTCCCGACTTTTCACCCCCGCACTAACTTCGTCGCCTAAAAGCTGTATACTAAGAATAGGATTTTGCAGAGTGAGAGGGAAATATGCGTTTATTTTCGGTTTATTATTAATATTTAAAAAATCATAAATATAATCATTAAAATAGTTTCAGGTACTTCCATTGCTCTAGGGAATACAACCATGTACAGTTTTTATCATAAATTTTGTATATAGCTAAATGCCATACTTTAATAGTGAAATTAGGAACCATTTTCATTGATAAACTACGGTATTCAAGTACAACAGAAATTTACAATAAAAAAAATATATAGTTGTATTCCTTAGAACAATAGCAATTATTTAAAACAATTTAAAGATTATACTATGTTTGGTTTCTTAATTATTTGTAATATATCGAAAATAAACGCATATTTCCCTCTCACTCTGCAAAATCCTATCCTTAAGGAACCTCATAGTCTACAAATCTTGGATCTCAGCAGGAAGTCGAGAGGTACTGGCATCTATAACTCCTTCATCCTTAAAAGAAGTTTTATGGGGATGAAAGAAAACTTCTTGTCTGCCGGTTCTTCTTCTGCATTAATCCTTTTCTTTCTGCATTTATAAATGACGAATATTATCAATACGGTACCAATAATATATGATGGGGTCGTCCAGAAGTAGGTAGAGCTTTCTCCTCTTTTAGTAATAGATAAGGGCAGAAGCTTCTTTTGGTTCTGTTGTATCTAAGGGGATTTTGTCGATATTGAGATGGTGATATTGAGATGGTGTTCTTCCGGTAGATGTAACAAGAGGTGTAATGGACCAAAAATTTTGGAATTTTGGAATGGTATTTGGGGATTGAGTCCTGCTTGTTGGAAAACTAAAGTAAACCAAAAATGACTTGATTTGGTGTTCTACAGGGTGTTTTCTAAGCAAAGTTGTAAAAATCACCACTAATAAAGTACCTTTATTTTTCAAAATATGAAAAAATTCCACTAAGAAAAGTGATTTAGAATGCAATTTTATACCTCTATACCAAATTTCAGGAATATAAAATTATTTTTTTGAAACTTCCCATTTTTTGCGAATTAAGAGTTGAATTCATATTTAAAGTTGTGTAGGAGCAAATGTTAATCATCTCAAAAAGTAGGCTATTGGTAAATAAAAAAATGAATATACGAGATGTAAGAAGGTATAATGTTAATCGAACTAATTGTAAAACAAGAAACAATTACTGACAGAAGATTAATGAGGTTTAAAAATTATAACAAGTACATAACATAACAGATTCACAAACAAATTAATTATTGACCAATACAAAACAATGTTTACAATTTTTTTATTATTCGACGTAGCTACCACCCGCATCCACACACATTTCGATCCTTCGCCTGGAGTCCTTAAAACTGTTTCGAATATGATCTAACGGTATGGAGTTTACGGCATTTGTAATTCTCTGCTTCAATACTGCTACATCGTTAGGAAGTGGTTCAGCGTAAACCAACTGTTTGAAGCGACCACATAAAAAGAAGTCCAAGTTCAACCACCAATTAACCATTTCTGTGGAGTGGCCAGGGCAACCATCATATTGAAAATGAACTAAAGGCATATCTCTTCAAATATTTAAATGTTCTTCAGAAAATCTTTCAAGAAGCTGTAAATAAGTGTGCTGGTTTAACCTTCCATCAATGAAATAAGGTCCAATAACTCCAACGTGATAAGAAACGGCACACCACACATTCACTTTTTTATAATATTGTCTTCTACAATGAATTCTAAAATTTGGATTTACAGAAGCCCAAAACCGACAATTCTGAGATGAAACAACACCATTGGTTGTGAATGTGGATTCATCTGAGAAAATTATGAAATGATGAAAAAATCTCTCTTTCATGATTTTTTCTCCAATGGTCAAACAAAAATCCAACCTACGGCCGTCATCTCCCTCTTCAAGTGTATATTTATAATTTGCTTTATATGCCCTAATTTTCTTTGCCTTGTAAATTCTTTGGAGTTCAGACTTGCTAATATTAATAAGAGCTGATCTCTCTCTTAGTGGCATCCTAGGATTTTCTATAACAGAGACACATGAGCTATAATAGCCCCAACATTGTCTTCATCATATGCTTTTATTTTTCTTTTCATGTTAAGAACACTACCAGTAGCCAGAAACTTTTTAATTATTCTCATAGCCTGAGTACGTGACAAAGCAGTGTTTGGAAATTTCAAATTAAATTGGCTTACCACTTCTTTTAGCGAGTTTTCACCATCAATTCCGTAGCATTGCACAATATAAATTTTTTCACGCACTGTGAGTACCATTTTCACTTAATTTTTTTAAAGAAATACATTTTTGAGATTTTTTTGATCAGATCGTTTTACACATTACTTCAAGAGTAAAAAGTGAAAAACCCAGGTTTTTGTCTTAAAAATCATGTACTATTCCTACATGCATTCATTCTCATATTTGAAAATATGATAATCCAATAGTTGCATGTTTCTTCTTTCATTTAAGCCTTTGTGAGGTCAATTTCATGAATTAGTTCAAAAGTACAACTTTAGTGTACGCGTCGCCGCATTCCATTTTCGTGCGTTAAACGAAAAAATCTGGATCTTACATTTTTGATCGTACAAAATAACATATATATTTTTGATGTAAAATTTCCCGTACTTTCGAATGGTGCAAATGGTTTTTGAAAGAAAAAAATATTTTAAGACATATTTGACAAAAACTGGTATTTTGCAACTAATTTGTTTAATAACAAATTACGCTCAATGACTATTGTTGGTAACTTTTGGTATGTTATTCCTGACATATTCAGAGATGTATTCTCAAAAGTTACACCTTCCCGGAATTTTTCCGAAGTGAAAACCTCTATTGACTCTACCAAATGTGGTGGACGGTTCGTAGCAGGAACACAAGTAGTGTTGCCAGGCGTCCGGTCTTAGCCGGTTTCTTCCGGTTAAAAATTGGTCTGTCCGGCTTTTGTTTGGCTTTTTGCCTAAGGCTCGAAAACGTGATTTTTTCGTTTTTATTGTTTTTATTGTTTTGCGATGACTTTTTCTGTTCCTATGTAACAAATATTTATTTTTAAATTAATCAAGTTTACTAAAAATATTAAAAGACTGATTTTGTGTTTTAGTTATTTTTTTTGTGGCGAATGAATGCTGTTCGACTTTTTGTACCAAATGTCCGGCCAAATTTATCAGTAAAGTCCGGCTTTTAGGATTTTAGGCCTGGCAGCCTGGCAACCCTAAACACAAGTCAGTATGAGTCAGACGTTTCGGCGGTACGATCATGGAGTGGAGCGAAGAAAAATGCTTCGATTTAATCAAGTCTTACAAGAATGCCCAATTTTATGGGATTCGCGAAACAAAAGTTGATTTATTGATTGAAATTTTGAATTCGAAAGCAAAGCAAAGCCGTTCCACAATGTATAAATATGGGTTTTCGCGATTTCCAGCTTTCCCGTTGAATTTACGACAAAAATGGCTGTATAAAGCATATAAAATTCTCTATAAAATAAGTTGGATACATTTTTGTCGCCAGATGCATATTTTTACCAGTAATTTGCGTCCAAAGTTGAGCTAAGTTGCGCGGTCTACAAATTTCTACAAGTTTCGTCCAAGAAATTACGTTTAATAATAATCGTTGGTAAAACCAAAAGTTCACACCGCTCAAGTTGCTTTACCCCATCTACTGTGCACTATGAGAAGTGTAGAAAACTGTATTAAAATAAATCCGAGTCCCAGAAGATCTTTGTTTAAACAAAAATAATTTTAATTCCGAAAAAACTAGACATGTCGCAAACTTTGTCGTTAGTCTAGATTAAAAGTGGCTCTTCCGCGAAACTTATTAGTAGCCTTATGATTATGAGCGTTAAGAAAGACCTCGAGTCTATAGATTTGTATTACATTACATTTTGAATAAAATGAAAAAATCATGTGCGCCTTTGGTTAATATTTTAAAATACTACTTGCGTATTCAAATGACAAGTAAGTTGTTGATATTATATAATAAGTTAAGATAGGTACTTTCAAGAAACGATAAATTAATATTTTTCCGGATTTAATTAACAATTTTTGTCCGGTTCTTATAATAAACATTTGAGTTAAGAATAAAAATCCAATCAATGTGTATTCATTATTTATACAAAAAGGCTTTATATACATGATAAAAGTGAAATACAAACTGAAAATACAAAATTTGGTATGCATGCAACGTGGTATATTAATAGAGCATAAAGCCAAATATTCAATCTCAGCAAGCGGACGTACTTCTATAGCTTCGTGTTAGCTCGTAAAACTTTTCAACCATCTCACAACAATGACTGATGTAACAAACAAAAAGGAAATGTTGCAGTTATACATAACTTCACAGCTTTTACAAAAACAAGTTACATTGCATTGGTTATAAGCAACACATTTCTAATTTAAAAATGTGGTTTCCAACATTTAATGTCCTAAAATTGTTTTATACAAACTTCTGTATAGTGATGGCAAAAGATTTTAATCTGCAAACTGAATAAACTGGTATAAAAAATTAAAGCGCATTATTTTTGGCAATTAATCTTATGCCTCATTATGGACACAAGTGAAGAAGAAACGTCGTTTTTGCAATGTTACGTAGAATGAGAGACTACCCTCTTTACTCGCCTCTTTACTTGAGAACCTAGGATTAACCCATATTCAAGGTTAAAGTTGACTACACACTTGTTAAGCGTGTAAAAAAATGTCAGCGTCTTTGGCGGTGCGGTGCGGCGTGTTTGATGGTCAAAGGTGCAGACATTTTCTGAGTACTTAGTAGACCTGAAGACAACTATTATATACAATGGATAGAGCTATAACATTTTGCCTCACCTTAATATGGAGACTTAGAAAGTCTAGTTTTTCAACATTATTATACAGTCAATCGTATAATACCGCTAAGGCAAGGGAATATTCCTAAAAGTATTTTATATTTAAGTTCTTAACATAATCAACCGCTTTTTCTTTGATCAAATATATACGAAATATGAAAAGCCGCCGACTACGTCGATTACAATCTAAATAAACGTGCACTTTTGTCTCAGATGAGTTGAGTGAATTGACGAAATACTTAAAAGTCTAGTCCTTTAAAATGACACAATACCATACCTTGCTAAAGTTGGAAAATTACAAAAAAAAGGCTGACGAAGCGCCGATGATTCATCTGTGCCGCTGGCAAAGTACCGAAGCGATAAAGATCAACGTCACTTTTTCAATTGAGAATAGATAGACTCTATGATTCAATTATTCAAATCATGTGTCATATATCTGTTTATTTAAATGTCTTTCAAGAATATGACGTTCCCAACCACGCACAAGTAGATCTCAACTAATTAGACAAATACGAAGATGCACAAGATATCGATACAAAGACATTGTGTCTCTCGGGTTCGAATGAACTTTGCTTAAATTAGGTATATACCATATAGCAAAATGTTATTAAAGTATTTTTAACAAGACTATTACAAAACGGGCGTTGTCGATTGCGAATACCTATTTGAACAACAAAAATAAGAAAGAAATTCGATGTGTACTTAATCTCAGTGGCACCACATAAAAGCGAACTGTACCTCATTGGAAAAAATGGAAATTTAGTAGGTATTCGCAGTCGGCCACGTCCAACTGCAACTTCTACTCATTTGTTACTGTGATAGTAATTTAGTAAGTAAATATAAACATAAACACACAACAGACCAGAGACAAGCCTTAAAGGAAAATAAAGCAAATAGATTGAAACGTATTATTCATATAAGCAGAAAAGAAATATAACAAAAATACAAATAATATGTGGTAACTATATTTTTAGTATCCTACATTCGTCATAAAAAAAATCTGCAAAAATAATTGGCAGCATTGCTGTATCTTGCTGCATAAAATACACCACAGAAATCATAAAGTTTGTGTCAGATATATTATTTAATTATGTAGTAAAGACGGTACGAGGATAGTTTTATGCGTGGTACGCTGAATGAAATTGAATAATTCTAATAAAAATTTACATTATATGTTACAATGTATGATTACTTGAAAATATGTACTCACGACCTTGGTAACGAAACGTATTATATTCCACTTAAATATTTCCTTGTCAGTTCTTACTTAACATATTATAGACTAGCGAACAGAAAAACTAATAATCTTGACGTACTGTTTTACGGGAAGGTGTTCCAGGAAACGTTTTATTTGTAGCAGAAACTAAAACACCAATTTACGAAAGCAAGAAGGCGTCCCCAATTGTAGCAGCCAGCAGATTTATGAAGCTAATAGCCCCATTAGATCTAAACTGCTAACTTAAGAGACCAAAATGCCTGTAGAGCTATAAATGCTATTTCCTCAAACGCCTATTAAATCTTTCTCGATTAAAGGCAACAAAAAAAATTAATTGAAATAATTCATCCAATCTCCTTAATTAAAGGACAACGCTTATAATTAAAATTTTCTCATCGCGAAACACGAAACAGATTATCAGAAAGTGAAAGCAATATTTCTATAATGAAAGTAGGCCAAATTGTACACACATCAGAAATATTTAGAAATTTATTTTTAGTAAAATATGGTACAAAAGTGAGTGCTATCATATACAGATTCGGCAAATGTAGTTTAATATATACTGTGATAAACGAGAGCAAGAAAGAAAACAGAAATTAGGAAAAGAAAGACGGGTGTACTGCTCCCAGCACGTTACACACTTCGTAAAATCTTATTTTTATCACCTTGTCGTGTGTCAACGTAGGGCATCGGTACCTATGGCTTCTAACCGCCTATAGATTGTAGTGGGAGTAGATACGTCTTTCCTTTCCTAACACAGGTCTACAAAAAAAAAAAAAAATCTACTCCAAGGACTATTGTCTTAAATATGTTTGTGTGATGAAACCGAGTTTTCAATTTAAAAAATTTTCTATCGCTTAGATTTCGAGTAATGTCAAAAATTGTCAAAAAATCGTATTTTGATAATAAAAACCGGGATTTTCTCGAAATCTACGCTGTAGAAAATTTTTTAAATTGAAACTTCGGTTTCAGCACACAAAAATACTTAGGCCAGTCACCAGGGAATTCTATAGTGAAAAGTTAGACAAAAATTGTGAAAGTTTTTAAATTTTGAGATAATATTGGAGAAGGTAAAAGAATAATAAATCTGGTTTTTGCAATCTTTCCGTCCGTTGGAACATTGTTAAATTAACAAAAAACGTAAATAAGCAATAACTTTCTGAAAAAAATTCCGAAATTTATGCAAACTTTGGAGAACATTTTAATAATAATTATGATATCTTCTATCAAAGGACCCCGCTCATTTCTTGTGAGAAGTGGCCCCGGTGAACCTGGCTGAATTTTTAATATATTGTAGATTTCGACTTTCTTATCAAAAGCTCTCATGGGCCCAACTCGATCCTTTGCCTAGTTTCCGAGGTACAGTTAAAGAAATGTACAAGAAAAAGTTTTCGAATTCAAGATTTTTTTTCATATATTTTATACCGTGATACTTTCTAATATTTTGCACTAAAAAGATTTGTTCTTTTAATAAAACTAGCGTTGAAAAAAATAAAGTTTGAAAAATGTTGGCGAAGGCACCGGGAATTTGATATAAAAATAAGTGAAAAAAATATTCGGTCATTGGCTAAACCTTTTTTTAGATCAAATGTGTCCTACTGATCAATAAACTTTAATTAAAAAAACTTTCGGAAACGGCTCCTTTGACCCCATCAATAAATTAAAAGTTCGACAAGATACAGAATTTTACAAGAATTTCCAGTTGTATCTCGGAAACTAGACACAGAATCGAGTTGGGCTCATAAGAGCTTTTGATCAGGAAGTCGAAATCCACAATATATTAAAAATTCAGCCAATTTCACTGGGGGGCACTTCCCATCAGAAATGAGCGGGGTCCTTTGCACCCTCTTACGATGACCGGAATATTGCAAATAGTTATTTATTAACTTTATTTCGATATATTTTGTCGGAAAAAATTATTGTTTGTGCGGCAGAAATAGAGCCACAAACCCGCTTGAAATTTTGCATAACTTTTTTTACTCCGGAAGATTTTTTTCACATTTTTTTTTATTTGGCACGGCCACGATTTTGACGTTTTAAACAATAAGTGAGGGTCTAAATAATTGCGGAAGCCTGTGAATTCGCAACCTCGCAAAATATCCGGATATATCGCAATTTCATTAAAATTTCATTATTGTTTTAATTGCGGTATTATCGGTATATAGCTTAAGATCAAATTGCAACCCATTTACTAATACGGAACATGATTTAAATAAATAAAATCTCCCTCAACCACAGCGTTCCAGGTCCTTCTTATAAAGCTGACAATTCGGAATCAGATGAGTTCCCGAAAAATCAAACTCGAAAAAAAGCTAAATTGGCATAAGACAATATTTTATGTAAGAAAAATTATTTCATATGAATAAAACAATTTCTTAAAAATGTAATGCGAAAAATGCAATTCTAAACAAAGCTTAAGTTTTTACACGTTTACTTGTGTGATTGGCAGATAATATTTAGGTGGAATTTTTCATTTGTCCACTCAACATACGTAATTAATTTCGAAGCTTTGTTGTAATTAAATTTTCAAGAAAATACTATTTTTTTTATACAAGTTCCTCCGTCATATTCTTTCTTATTCCAACTCTCTTTCACTTATTTTAGCAACATAAACAACCACGTGTCAAGAACTTTTTAATCGAAAAAATTATACAGAAATTATTTACAAATTTAAATTATCTACAGTGCGTCCCCGGATTGTGTTTGCGAAGGTGTAATATACAAAAAAAAAATTAGTACGGCTTTCATTTTCTGCAGTCTCGGTCTGCTTAACGTAAAATGGATTTTTACCAAATTTCAGTTATAATGGGATCTAACTCTAACTCATATAACATTCTAATAATGTATTTAAATACTCCTGGGAATTCGCAACCTTGCAAAATATCCGGAATATATTTCTCCGCTTTCCTTTTGAGATATTTCGCAATTTCATTAAAATTTCATCAGCATCAAAAAAAAATCCGAAAAAGATTGCAAATTCATTGTTTTAATTACGTCGGTATATAGCTGCAATCCATTTATTAATACCCAACATGATATAAATAATTAAAATCTCCCTCTTGGTTATTTGTCTTTTGCTTACATATACAGGGTGGACCATTAATAATAGGTCATAGTTCAAGGGTAGATTCTTTGGACCAAAATATGAGGATATAACCAAACATGCTTCAGTAAATTGTTGCTGTGGAAAAAGGGTGTCAACGTAATTTTTTTTCTTTTTTTGCAATATCTCAACTACCTCTTGAGCGATCTACTCCCAATTTGCTGCAAAGAATTCTTTGAAAATAAACTCAATGTGAAAAGGACAAATTGTATTTATTGAAAAGTGTGCTTTGGTAACGTCTTAGTTGTGTCATTTACGTACAATTTCATTAGTTTGACATTTTGGCAGAACTAAGACGTCACCAAAGCATAGTTTTCAATAAATACAATTTATCCTTTTCAAATTGTGTTTGTTTTCAAAGAATTCTTGAAATCTATGTGGCAGTTTTCTCGAAAACGGTTGGAATTATCAAGTTCTATCAAGTGTACTTTTTTACGTAAAAATGACTCTTGCATGAGATTTTCTAGTCAAAAGTGCCATAACGTTTTGGAAAAAGAAAAGAGAAAAAATATTCATCATCAGGTATAGCTCATGGAGCGCTCTCCACGGGCTAGCGTGATGTAATACATAAATTATCATTTCTTAGCTTAAAAAATGTTTCCTTACCAAATTGGGAGAAAATATGTCAAGAAGTAGTCGAGGTATTGCAAAAAAAAGAAACAAAATTACAATATTAACACCCTGTATCTTTTTCCACAGCAACAATTTACCAATGAATGTTTGGTTACATCCTCATATTTTGGTTCAAAGAATCTTTTCTTGCGGCAATCGCAGGTTTCTTGTCCATTACACAGGTCAACAAAAAGGTCCTGCTACAAGGACTAAACCTATCATGCCTTAAGTGTTTTTGTGTGCTGAAACCGAATTTTCAATTTTAAAAAATTTCTACCGGGGGTACACTTTCTTAGAAAAACGGCCCAATTATGAGCAAAAGCTAGAAGCAATTTTGTTTTGCGATATTTTGTGAATTACTTCCATATCCAGTGGTATAGTAACGACAAAAAAATTTTTAAAAATTTTTATTGTCCAAATAGGCTTAGAATGTCATGATTTCAAGTTTGAGCGAAAAAAAAATTTCTGTCTGTCGGTCTGTAACTTTTTTTGTGCGCACGTTTACTCTGGAACCGTTTGAGATATTGACTTGAAATTTGGTACACGTATGTACCTTAACAAGATCTAGAACTAGATTATATTTTCATCTTGTTCCGTCGAAGGGTTGGAGGGTAAATTGGGGTAAATTTGGAGTAAATAGGTAAATCAAGCAGGTAAGAGTTCATAAAATTGATATTTAGTATAGACAAGAGAAGCTAAGGTCTCAAAAAAAATTTTGGCATTACCCACCCTCTTTACCACCTCCACCCCATTATTAAAGGGGATGAAAAAAAATGTGATTTAGTGTGTGTACAAGAACCAGAAACCTCATAATATTTTTTACTATATCCACCCCCCACTCCCACCCCCACCCCACTACCGATGTGGGGTATCGTTTTATGGGTGTTTGGGGTAGAGGATTTCAAATATTATATTATTAATGTTCCATAAACAATTATTTCCAGATACAAAATTTTTTCGTTGTGTGACTTGGATAGAAAATCCGGATGTGGAAGTAGTGATTCCTTGGGCAGCGGTTTTTTACTTTCTAATACAATAATAACATAATAAAAAAGTGCTACTATCCTTCGCTGTATATAAAAATCATAAAATATATTGCGAAAATCGCACATATATTGAGAAATGAGCGAAAATCGCACATTTTTTACTTTTTTAATAATATTTTATGATTTTTATATACGGCGAAGGATAGTAGCACTTTTTTATTATGTTATTATTGTATTAGAAAGTAAAATTCACAAAATATCGCAAAACTAAATTGCTTCTAGCTTTTGCTCATAATTGAGTCGTTCTTCTATAGAAAGTCTACCCCCCCCCCCCCCCCCCCCTTTGCACCTTTTTTTCCAAATTTTTTTAGTCAAGCATTGATTCATTATTTAAATAATAAGTAATTTAATTAAGTTTCGGGACATTTACAAAGTTGCAAATTAAGATAATATCAGCTAGTAAGTGGTGTCACAAGCATTTGCAACCTGATTTTAAGATTTTTGCAATTATTTAGACCCCCACTTATTGTTGAAAACGTCAAAATCGTGGCTGTGCCAGATAAAAAAAATTGTGAAAAAAATCTTCCGAGATAAAAAACAATATGCAAAATTACAAGCAAGCGGTTTTGTGGCCCCATTTTGTAACATAAACAATCATTTACATAACATTTGCAATTTTTTCCGACAAAATATATCGAAATTAAGCTAATAAACAACTATTTGCAATGTTCTGGTCACCGTAGCAGGGTGCAAATTTGATAGAAGATGTCTTATAATTTATCAAAATCTCTAAAGTTTACATACATTTCGGAATTTTTTCAGAAAGTTGCTTATTTACGTTTTTTGTTAATTTAACAATGTTCCGGGAGGGCGGAAAAAGTTGCAAAAACCGGATTTATTATTTTTTTACCTAATCTAATGTTGTCTCAAAATTTAAAAACTTTCGCAATTCTTTATACCTTTTTTACTTTAATGACTAGTCTACAGGGTGTCCCATAAGTATTGGATAAAACGATGGGGGGTGATAGATGAGGTCATTTCCAACCAAAATAACTACATATGTTGTTATCCAATTTTTGATGGTTCAAAAGTTATATCAACTTTTGTATTTTTGTCCGAAATCGCCTAGTATGTTTAGTAAGAAAGTGGTACCTTTCTGATGGAGGCGTTTTTATGAAGTCTAGTTAGTAATAATTGTCAATTATAATAAAAGATGTTATGTTTGTCATAAAAACATACCTTACTTGTAAAAAACGAAAAAAAAAAAGTGGTTAATAAAAAGTGTATGAATTATACCTAGTTTTTATTATTACGGGAAATATTTTTGTAGTATTTTTTTTTCTACAAGGATCATTTTAAAATTCAAATAATTTCTGATGAACCGAACAATGATCATAACATCTTTTATTATAATTGACAGTTGCTAACTAGACTCTATAAAAATGTTTCTATCGGAAAGGTACAACTTTCAGTAACCTGTTTAAGAAAAAAAAATAGCAAAAAAACTCCCTTTTGTACCATTTTATTATTAAACGTACTAGGCGATTGCGGACAAAAATACAAAAGTTGAAATAACTTGAACCATCAAAAATTGGATAACAACATATGTAGTTATTTTGGTTGGAAATGAACTCATCAATCATTCCCCTTCGTTTTATCCATGACTTATGGGACACCCTGTATTTATAAAACTACATTTGCCGAATCTGTATATCAAAATCGCAGTTTTATGACCAGGGATAGTAATGAGTAATATTCTGTGAGAGCCATCTTCTCCAGCACTATATATTTTTTCTGGCAGTTACTAGAAAGCTAACTGTAATAGTCAGATATATCATTGACATATAAAAATATGGAGATGAAAGACATGTCCATATTGTCCATCCTTTTGTTGTTTACTTCCACAGAAGTATAGTAACGCAAAAAAAGATATTGTTCAAATGCTTAGAATGTCATGAAATGTCAAGATTTTAGGTTTGACCAAAAAAATATTTTTGTCTGTCGGTATGACTAACTTTTTTGTGTGCACGATTACTCTGGGACCATTTAAGATTATACTGACATGAAATTTATTTGGTACCCGAATATATTTTAATGAGATCTGGAACTAGATTATATTTTGATCTTATTTCGCTGAAGGGTTGGGAGGGTAACTAGGTAAATCAAGCAAGTAAGAGTCCATAAAATCGGTATTCAGTATATATAAGAGAAGCTAAGGTCTCAAAAAATTTGTTGGCATTAGCCACCCCCATTACCACCCCCACCTCATTAATAAAAGGGATTAAAAAAATAATATTGTGATTTAGTGTGTGTACATGAACTAAAGGCCTCAACATTTTTTTTTACTTCATCCTCCTCCACCTCCACTACCGATGTGGCATATCGCTCTATGGGTTTTTGGGGTCGACGATTTCAAATATCCACACAGTATGGAGCAAGTATAGTATCACAATTTTTTTCGTTTTGAAAGTCTTGAATAGAACACTTGGATGTGGCGGTGGTGATTCCTTGGGTCTTTTTTTGACATCAGCCACTCCCACTATCACCCCCACACTAGTATTAAATTGGGTAAAAAAATAAAATTGTGATTTAGTGTGTATACAAGAACCAATGGCATCAAAAAATTTGTTTGGCATTAGCCACCCCCTCTACTAGCCCCTTGGCGCCCCTATTATTAAAGGGAATAAAAAATAAAATTGGGATATAGTGTGTATACAAGAACCAAGGCCTCAATTTTTTTTGCATTGGATACACCCCCTCTACCATCCCCAGTACCATTGCAACTACCATGTGACCGGGGTTTTTGGGGTAGACGATTTCAAATATTACATTATCAAAGTTCTTTCGTTGTAACAGACTTAGATAGGAAACCTGGATGTGAAAGTAGTGATTCCTTCGGCAGCGGTTTATTCCTAAATAATGTACATCGAACAATTACGTATATAATAGCTGTAAGTTTTATAATCATTTAAAATGGGGTGGTTTAAGAGATGAAGTTTTCACTGATAATTTTTACTTTCCTTATTTATGACTGCTATTCCTAAGGGAAGTATTAATTGTAATCGTGAAAAAATCACTTTAGATTTCTTCGCATTTTCAGGTTTCTGATATATTAATAATTAATATTAATAATAAGGAAAATTAAAGTCTTTCAATTCCGTCAGTTTGTCTGTCGGTCTGTCTGTTATTGCCATAGCTACAAAGCTAATTGACGGAGGTCAGTAATATTTCGCATGTAGTTAACAGTCAAGAAGAAATATGTGAAAAGTACAGGGTGGTTATCCTAAAAAATATTAAGTAGGAAACTATGGTGGAAATAATATTTGGAATATAGTTGACATAATTACCGAGGATAGAACTTGATAATTTTCCAGTGAAAAGTATACGGGGGGGAAGGGTCAGGGCCACCATTACAAAATAATTAACGAAAAAAATATGACGGACGATCACATGTTGATATTTTCGCAACATGAAAAATATACAGGGTGGCCACTTTAACAAACAAAAAAAAATAATAATAAAAAATACGGAACGACGGAAGAAGGTAATATTTGGAATATAAATGTGACTATAGAATTATTTTTCTTGTTTTTCCGTGGAAGGCTACTATCTGGCTAACCTTTAAAGTGGGTACTGGGTAACTAGTTTTCTTCTTATAACATTAAAAAGACCTGACCAACGATGATCAAATATCCGACACTTTATTTTGTTGAGCTACATATTTACTTGAACAAACTAATATGCAGGATGTGACCTAAAGTATCGCACTAAATTTCAACGTCAAACCTTCCTAATTTTCATGAATTATGGATAAATTATTCAACTTAGCAACTTTTCGTCTATTTAGCAGTTTTTTGTGTAATCAACCGATTTCGAGTAAACCGTAAAAACCACAGATAGGCTCAATACAAATTATCCAAAAGGCGATGTCTGCACGTCTTATTGTCTAGTCAGGTTTAGCTTCAGTAAAGATACTGAAACATTTGCAAAGCAGCTTAACTACATCGAATTTCACCAATAAATCATTAGAATTAAAGATTACAATAACATTCTTCAAGTTAATCTAATTTAGCTTACTCTAGTTCATCGTGCATGAGAATACAAAACACCAAACTTGGTTCAGACTGATTTGTTGAATACAAATTAAATAAGGACCAGGAACAAAGATCTATAAAACGTTTTCAGCAAATTGTAAATAAAATAAGCATCTTAACGGAATCTTCTATTAGTTATGTTTGCTCATTATTAAAGAAAAGAACATAATTTTTCTAATTGTTAAAAAACAGATGAATAAAAATAATTTATAACTCCTCAAAAACTAAAATATTAACAATGTTAATTTATTTTTATAAAAACAGGACAAAATATATATGTATTGTACAACTAGGTTACATTTAGATGGCTTTAGTTTATAGCCGATTACTAGAATTTTCTGAACCAAACTAACTTCTACTGCTATCTTTCGCCTTCTATCTATCCCAAAATGGACATCAACTCCTGACACAATTGTTACACTAAAAGCTTATTTTTGTAACAGTCTCGTCAGTCCGTTTAGTGGTCGACCATTTCATTTTATTACATCAAAACTTCGCTACTTTTATTACACGTCAAGGGGAAGCTGGGTAAAAAGTCCCAGGGGTTAGTTGACATTGAAGCTAATATATTTTACCGAGGTCTAATCACCAGTTCTCTGTTATTAATAAAAACTTGGTTTATAAAATGGATGAAACGTTTTATCTACACCAGTTTGTATAAGTTCCAGTATTTAAATATTGCGCTCTTTTAATGTTATTTTTTTGACAATGAATTATTTTTTATTTATTTGCTTGCTTCATAATTAGAGATTATTTAGGTATTAAGCAAATCACAACTTACACACTTTAATTTTAATTTCATAATATATAAAGTGTGCAAGTTGTGATTTGCTTAATACCTAAAATAATATTCTCTAATTATTTCTTTGTCCTTTATTAGGATAATTTTTACATTTATAAATATTAATATTTTTCCTTGCTACATGAGACTAAAAGTAAAAAATGTATATTTGAAATGTGTTTCCACTTAACTAAGACCCGATTAACAACGGCGCTTAGGAATTAATTCATTAAAAATAGCCTAAAATTTGCAACATAAAGGAAAAAATTAAGAGAGAAAAACTGAAAGTTGTTTTTTTGTAGTAAATTATCTTAAATTGTTTATTTTGTTTCCAATTGCTTATAAATCAATTTTTTTGTACTTAAAGTTGAGCAAAATGTTATGAAAAAACCGCCGCCTAAGGAATCACTACTTCCACATCCAGATTTTCTATCCAAGTCTCTTACAACAACAAAAATGTCGATATTAAGATATATTATTTATTCAAACATATAACCTGTTAGTAAGAGGTGGTATTTCATTTTGCACCTTATCAATAATAAATTGCACCATGTTCTTTGATAAACAGAATCTTTGAAAAAATTAATTGTCATCACACATTAAAAAAATTATTTACGCTCTCTCAAAAAACTCGTGGAATTCTCAGATTTCTGATATATTCTACCACTTGAAGAAAATCTTCATCGGTCAAATCTTTAAATTATTCCATTATGTACATAAAATTATAGATACATCTGACTTATCCGGATTTAAACTGTCAATTTTCGTGGTTTAAACCACGTTTTTTAAACGATTTAAAACTAAGCTTATTTATTAAGGTTAAGCTAAGTTTTACGTTTAAACTGTCTTTATTCAACTGGGCCTTAATCACAATTTTAACTTTTTACCCCATTTAATAATAGGGTGTTGGTTAGAGAGAATGGCTAATGCCAAAAAAAAATTTGAGACCTTTGGTTCTTGTATACAGAATTTCAATTTTTTACTTCAATAATGAGGTGGGGGTGGTAATGTGGGGTGGTAGAGGAGGTGGATAATGCCAGAAGAAATATTGAGGCCTTTGGTTCTTATATACACATTAAACCGCAATTTTATTTTTACTCCCTGGAATAATAGTGTGGGGGTAGTAATGAAAGTGATAATGGGGGTGGCTGATGCTAAAAAAAGTTCGAGCCCTTAGCTTCTCGTATTCCACTAAATTCCAATTTTATGGATTCTATGCTTACTTGAGTGCTTTACCCAGTTAGTTCCATTTTCCCCATTTACTCCCCAAACCTTCAACCGAATAAGATCTAAATATAATCTACTTCCAGATGTCGTTATCATACATAGATGTACCAAATTTCAAGTCAATAGAATAAACCGTTCCAGAGTAATCGTGCGCAGTAAAAGTTACAGACTTTTTTTTTGCTCAAACTTAAAATCTCTACAATTCATGACATCCTAAGCATATTAGAGCAAAAAAAATTCCAAAATTTATTGTACGATTACTATACTTCCACCACTACGTGGATGTGGAAGTAATAATAAAATAATATAAAAAATGTAAAATTTTAGTGCAACTTTAAAAGTCTCTAATTTTTACACATGCATGGTACAAAAACAATAAACAAATTAGAAGTATAATTTTTTTCAGCTTTAATTTATCCCTCTTAACATCTTTGTAAAAAATTAGTATTTTAAGTTGCTTTAGCAATAAAATAATTATTTATTGAGTGTTTCTTGAAAACTGTAAAAATAGATTAATTTTCAATTTCTCTACAAACTAAAAATTATTTTTGTAAATTTTTGAAAATTGTAAAGTTTCTACAAGTTTTGCTTATATTGTGTTTGTATTGTGCTTATAAAGGCTACTTCTACATTTGTAATTGAGATAAATGAATACCGTAGACGACATTGGAAATATGGTTTATTAATATAATAGTCATTTATGTACCAAGGCTTGTAAGTGTAGTCTAAAGGTCGACGACCAGTTTGCAAATCGACGCCCGTAGTAATACGAAAATAATGTTTATTGGGCACTAAAGTGTACACTGAAGATTTTGGGCATTTCATTTGTTTTAACACGACTATTTATTAGCACGATCGAAAAAAGCCGCATATATCACGAAATTTTTCGTTGAAAAAACAAAGAAAATGAAATGAGTTTTTTGATTGAATGTATTATAAACGGGTTACTTAACAACATTGAATTTTCATGAACACGTACTTTTTGGAAACTTTCTGCCATACCTTATCTCGTTTCCATAAGAGGATATAACAGGCCTCTAATTAAAGATACGTTTTCAATTCTATATAGAGTATTTCTGAAGCAGGATGCAGATAAACCTGTTTCATAACGTGCTGAACTCAATTATAAAATAAAATAAATGTGTCTGTACGTACATGCGTGAGTTGTAAATAGACTCGGCAAATGTAGTTTCATATATCCTACGATAACAAGTGCAAGAAAGAAAACAGAGAAATTAGGAAAAGAAAGACGGACACACTGTTCCCAGCATGCTCCACACTTCCTGAAATCTTTTCACCTTGTCGGTTTCAACGCAGGGCATCGATATCTGACGTTACTAACTGCGTGCGCATTCTACTGAGAGTATATACGTCTCTCTTTTCCTAATTTATCCGTTGTCTTTCTTGCACTCGTTTATTTCAGGACATTTGCCGAATCTGTATGTGTGTTGTATTTGGATATACGAAATTGACTTTTTAAAAATAATTTTTTATTATTTAAAGTTACAATTATTATTATTATTTTGGATTCACAATTGTATTACTTAAACTTAGCACTAGAGCACATACGCTCAAAAGAAGAAGTTAAATTAGTTGTAATAACTTGTATAAATGATATAATAAAATGTGAGTCTTAGCTCATTTATGAAATGCAGCGAGTAACAGTTGACTGATTGGAGATAGCCGTTCAATCATATTTATAACTTTAAACATTTATGCGAAAGAAAACAATAATCTTAAATTTCTAGGGCTGCACATTGAACCATGCCTAAATTGGAAGGCACAATGTAAGTTTCTATCTCCATTTATTTTTTATTTACAAATTTAAAACCTGTTTTTACAGAACAACAACTAATTGCATTACATTATTCTCAGGTAGAAAGTCGTCTGAGATATGGTATCTGCTTTTGGGGAGACTCAACCCTCTCACATGACGTATTCTTGGCTCAAAAGCGAATATTGCGGTGTATCGCTGGCATACCGAGCACTCACACATGCAAAGATATTTTTAAAAACTTTAAAAAACTGACATTATATGGCTTATATATTTTCGAAATTTGTTTATTTGTCTTCAACAATAAAGATAAGTTTTTGACTAATAGTACTTATCATCAGGTAAATACTCGCCAAAAAAATAATTTACATATACTATTTTCTCGAGTAAATATCACCTTAGAAGCTTCCAGCCGTGTAGGTGCCAAAATATTTAATTGGCTTCCATGCAAATACTATAAAATCTATAGACAAAGAAAATATATTTAAAAAAAAACTTAAGACATTTTTGCTTGATAAATACCTATACAATACTGCAGAATATTTTAATTGATTGAACACCTCACCAGCATTTTATTTGATGTAATGTATTTGTGACATATATATGTACATATATATAGTGCCTCCATGTTTGGCATACCTTTATTTTGTTTGTTTGTTTTGTTTTAGCACAAGTCTAAAATTGTGACGTTTCTTATACAAATGTTTGTCTTTGAGAATAAAGAATTTTTCTGAATTTGATGCTAAATTTACATTTATCTACCCTATTTAGCATTTCACAAAGCTAAATCCAAACGTGATTCTAGGAGACGAAAGTATTGAATTACAATAATAAAATAAAGATATGAAACAAATTTATCACTAAAAGTATTAAATTACTGTGTAAATTAACTGATTACGAACTTGTAATAATAATGCTTCATGCAATCATCTATCCACTAAATATCCTGGACTTCTATTGTGGAGGTTGAGGCAGTTGATCATTGGAATGGGAGAAGCTAATTTTTGTATATTTTCCTCTCCTTTTACACTTACAAACTATAATTAAGGTTATAATAAAATACCATGGTAATAATCGGTTCATTTATTATCTTATCCAGATCATTGGGGTATTGATTGATATAGATTGTGTTTAGCGATATTTAAAAGGTCCGCATTCAGGTTGCTTAATTTAAGCGGTTTAAAAATTCGAGAGTTTTGATTTTTCCGATAGGTCACTGCAACAGTCGTATGGTATTCGCACTGCGTGATTACTGTACGTAATGTTGTACTGCTGATACTGGCGTGATAGTGCTTGGACTCTGGTGCTGCCTACAAAAGCATTACAGTCCGATTGTAAAGTTGAAATTGAGTTCATGAAGATAAGTTTTGGAATAACACCACTTTTGTTACATTCAAGTCATTGGTAAATTGTCTGAAACCTATTACTATTAAGTTCTTGTATGCTGTAGTCTTTAGTGAACAATAAGTTTGATTGACAAGCCCGGGGAACAACACTTAATTGTTTTAGGATTTGGGCTTCACATATCGCGTCAGTGTCTATGAGGTACGAAAGTACATTTGAACAAAGTCTGATACTGGGATTTAGGCGTTTGCAGTTGTCGAGGTTCGGGAGAGGATCAATTAAAAATGAATCATCGTCCTGGGCTATATATTTGTGTGTTGTAGACAGGATTGTTACATGTCAAAAGTAAGTTTGTCGTAAGCTCTGATTTCACTATTGACGTTACCAAGAATAGGCATCAATCATTTAACTTTGGTGTAAAGAGGGTTGCAGCTCCTAAGGTCTTTTCCCTTCCAATATTAATGGCTTCTTTCTGCGTCGCCGAGTAGGCGCATTCGAAGGCATTCTAGATCAGTTTTACTCAAAATGGTTGACCAGGCACGTTGGTAATTTTTTTTGGTGAAAATAATCTATTTCATTGCCGTTTATAGGCTTTCCATTTAATTTATTTATGGGATTTTAGAAGTTCACTTCGTGCGTGCATTGTGGATATTTTGAACGCCGCACAATGATCGTTTCGACGGATTTTTAAGAAAATTATAAGTAGCATTTTTTGTTTAACCTATGAAGCACTAACTAACACTAAGTATTTTCCTGGTATTGTAGAAAGTCATTTTGTCTTGATTATATCCAAATGGTTTGATATTTTGGATCACCAATTCAACGTATGTTCCTGGTATTGTAGAAAGCCATTTTGTCTTGATTATATCCAAATGGTTTGATATTTTAGATCAAGCCGCTCTTCATCCTTGAGTAAGTAATAAGGTTGATTTTTAATTTTTTATATATGTACTTATATACCTGTATTTTTTCAGGGCTTTCAATTTTAACTGCAGTTTTTTTCCATTTCGATTTAAATTTCAATTCTACCTTTTCACCTTTACCTTATTTCCATTTCATTTATACCTCATTTTATTCGATTTTAGTCGTCTATTCCAACGATGTCAGTTAAAAGTTCTTCGGTATGGACTTTATCTAGTTTATGCTCGGCTCCAACCATTTTCCATGTAGGTTTTAGCATTTGCTCCTGTACACGACTTGTGGTCCCTGGATTGATTTAACGACGACGACTTTACGCATTATCTTGGATTATGAATTGAATTTATTTTGGTAAACCGAAACGACGTTGAAGTTTCTCTAGGAGGGACAAGGATTTGTCCAGAAGGCAGTTTTGCCATACAGGTTTTCATGTAACATAAATGCTTATGGACTAGATTTGTTTCAATCAATCAGTCAATGTTTAGATATTAATACCTATTTTGTCTTATTTTCGTTTGGCTATTCAAAATTCAAAAAATCATTTTAGTACATTTATTGCGGCAATCATTAAATTTTGTTACTCTTGTTAAATTTACAAATTTAAATACCTTTTCCTTGCTAAGATTATTATTATGGGGGGGGGGGTGTTATTGTTAATATCACTTATTAAGATTAGTGTCAAATTTATGAGGCAATTCACGGTTTTCCTTTTAACCGGGCCAGTCTTTTATCATTATTTAACTGGTTTATTATATATATAGATTTTTCTTTTAACTGGCAAAATATTTTGTTGTGATTAACAGGGCCAGCCTTTTATCATCATTTAACTGGGTGATGTGTTAGGTAGGCTAAATGTACATTTACTATTTATTATATAAGGTCAAAATTTGTGAACCTTCCAGGATATCACGTACGGTAAAGAAAAGCTAATTAATACTAAACATTTTTTCTTTTTGATAATATTATTTCAGTAGGTAATCTTACGGCTGTCTACTTAATACATATTTCTATCACCTGAATACATGTCACGAAATTAATTGAATAAACTTATTGCCCATAGTTTGAATGAAGAGGTGTGTTTCCTTTTTAATTCACCCCATGATAAAACTTACCCTTGTAATTAATGCCTCGTTTTGAAATTAAAAGTTAGTGTTTAGGTGCCCTTGACAATTTTGGAAGCCTTCTAGCCAGGTTGCAGTTTTTGTTTTGCTAGTAGCGCCCTTTATGCATATAATTCTAGTTCTGATACTTATATGTTATATTTTTTTAGTAGTGTCAACCTTAAACCTACCCCTCTCACCGACTAGAGCTGAGCTAGCCCTCGGCATACATGTTGCGAGCCTCTGCAGCTCAAATAATATCACCTTGCTAAAATTTATTATTTATTTTTTGTTATTTTGAGAATTTTGGATATTGACCAAAAGGCTCGTGACAGGATGTGATCAAGTCCTGTTTGCTTATCCAATATCGGGATAGGATAAAGGTGGTAAAAGGTATAGCTTTCAGGTTCTGTTAATGGGATTTTATGATGTCGAAATACTGAGCTACTTTTGAAATTTGAGGGGCTATTGGCAAATTATTATTTATGTGTAGAGAATGAGATATTTCCTGAAGTGAGGATCTTTCGGTGTGATTATTGAACTACTGCAATTGTTGTATTTAGATATATTAAACTGTCTTTTTAAAAACAATTTTTTATTATTTAACGTTACAATTATTATTATCATTGTGGATTCACAATTGTATCACTTACACTTATCACTAGAGCACATAGCATACGCTCAAAAGAAATTGGTTGTAAAAATAACTTGTATAAATGAAATATTAAAATATAAGTCTTAGCTCATTTATGAAATGCCGCGAGTAAAAGTTCTATGTTGACTGGCCGGCGATAGCTGTTCAGTCGTAGACTAGTATTACTATGAGAAGATGCCAGGGCGGAGCCAAAATGCGCGAATATTTTTACCAGTGGCATAGCTTTATCTGGGGTATAGGGATGTGTAATTGCAATAAAAGTTTCGCGGTCAAGGAACTGTGAAAATGGAGTAGATTAAAACTTGCCAACTGTTACGAGTAACCTTTGTTCAGGAGAAGTGTAAGAATAGTAAGTTCTACTAAACTTTGCCTAATTAAGTTGTTTTATTATTATTATTACCGTCACCGCCGCTCTACTGCAGGGCACCGCCGCCACTGGTGTTGACATTGAATGTCACGTAATTCTTTCGCATTGGCTTAGAATGATGGAGCGCACAAACTCGTTTCTGCGCATATTTTTTGTTGGCATCTTCTCATAGTAATACTACTTTATTTATAACTGAATATGTATGCTAAATATACATGTATCTACCTTATTTAGCATTTCACAAAGTAAATTAAATCCAAACGCGATTCTAGCAGACGAAAGTATTGAATTACAATGATAAAATAAAGATATGAAATACAGTATTAAATTTATCTGTGGAGGTATTAAATTACTGTGTAAATTAACTGATTACGAACTTATAATAATAATGCTTTATGCAATAGCCTTAAATTTAATATAACACGTATTTGTGTGTAGGCCGTCTTTCTAAACATGACAACTATTACTGTTAAACTTAACGTTTTTATTTTAAATTTGGACTAGATGTGAAATAGCACGGTATAATGCTCTATATCCGTCATACAGGGTGATCGCTAGAGGCGTGTAAATTACAAAGATTTATATAAACTATGGTTTATTATAATTTTTAGAGCAAAATATTTTTTGCATAAGCACACAAAAATAAGATGTATAAGATATCCAAATTGCGATATATGGAGGTTTGAACGAAATTTACGTTATGATAGATGGTATATTAATTCTACTTTAAAATATTAATAATATTATTAACATAGGTATTTTAAAAAGGAGGGGGTTGTCGATTCGACCCGTATGTATGCTTTTGGTAAATATATGTTCAATCAGATTGGCTTAAGCTATCTATATGAAATCGTTTTCAAACTTCAATGATTCCATAATAATTTCATCGAGTACGTCTAGTGTAAGGTGAGCAAAAATTGGAAACAAGTTTTTTAATTGTAAAGGGGGAGGGAGGTACATAAGGCCGGTTTTCGGCCTAATTTATTTTTGAACAAAAAAAACTGAAAAACATGTTTTTATTATTTACTATCAATATCGAATCGATTCCACCCCAAACGAAACTTTTTCCCTCCATTCTCCCTCCTCCTCCTTTGGTGAAGGCACCGTGTAAAATTTCGTCGAAGTCGTATTAAAATTGTTTTGGTATTTTGGGAGTAGCTGATATCGAATCAAAAATTAAGAATTTAAAACCTGAATCCAGTATGGCTGCCACTATTGCAGATTTGCGAATTTACATGAAATATGACATACGGACATTTCAGGATTCTCTGATGATGAGCATGACGTTAAAGTTTAAAAATTCAAAACGATGGATATGTTATTTTACTGTGTAGAAGCTAAATGAAGAAGGTACTAAAAAGGGTGAAACAAAATGTTTGAAAAAAAATTGAACAGCCTTAAAAAAAGGTCGCTAAATATTATGAACTATAACTTCATCGCCGTCCAGTTAATTAACCTTAAAACCTAACATCGATATTGAGGTCGGTGTAAAAATGAATAAATAACGAAACCAAACTTATTTTTAACTGACTTCATGTTCGATATTAGGTAATAAGGTTCAATTAACTGGGCTTCTCTTTTTTTTAATTGTCTTTTTTGATGTCACAATTTCTTGCGACCTTTTTTGAGGCGGTTTATTATTATTTACTTTTTAATATTTAATAAGATTATTATGAAACGAATGAAAGTTGCAGTAAAGCGTTACTAATTACGAATATCTGTTAAACACAATAAACTTTGTTAGACTTAAAAATTTTATATCAAATTTGGAAAATATTATGTAAGTTATTTACGTAACAAGTTCCGAATGTGGTCTTTTACTGGACGAGTAAGCAAATTCGACGAGCCGTAGGCGAGGCTTGGAAGCTTGTGAGTCCAGTAAAAGCACTTTCGGGGCGTATTACGTACAATATTTTTTTTTTACATCGTCTCTTTAATGGAACCAAAAATTGATATACTTTGACTATTTATAAATATTAATATTAATTGTACTGTTATCACTGTCCATTTTGAAATAACTATTATCTGAAAGTTTTAAGCGTCATTATTTTGTTACCATAGCAACACGACCGTTTAGCGTCGAGTACGAATGTGATTAATGAGATACATAGTAAAATATAAATGCAAATTGACATTGACGTTTAGATGATCCGTCACTTTACAGTACTTAGTACCCGTAATAGCTACTTTCGGGGCTAATACTAGAATACGTTATTTTCGGTACAAAAAATTATACCGAAAGTACCTACTTTTGGAACGATTGAGGAAAAAAATAATTTGTCAGAATAATCCCCATTTAAATTGAGCCATATCCATCACAAAGGTGCAGAGACTGTCTTATTTTCTATAAATTATGTTTTGTTATAATCTAGAGCAAAATGCTATTGCTGATTTTGATTAAATACACCAAGATACGATGATGTACAACATATCGAAATTGCAATATACAGTGTCTCATCTCAAGTGGACACACGTTGATATTTCGGTTATTATTCGACAGATCTATTTCAAATTTTTTTCAGCTATGAAACTCTTCAAGGCGCATCTTTTTATGATTTTCAATATATTTTTAATTGTCACTCCAACACACTGTGTCCACTCAAAAATTAGATTTTTCTATATTTTACTTAGCGTTAGAGATACAGCAAAAATGTATTAAGAAAAGTTGTTCAGAACCAAAAAATACCCCTAGATAACTAATTTCATCAAAATATGCAAATTTGTAACAAAGATTGCCGTGGAAAAAAGAAATTATGGCAATTGTCATTAAAAAGGTCAAACGTGTACCCACAATGGCTGAACAACGGTTGAGTCTCAATGAAAAAGTGGAGATATTTAAACTTGCTGGCGAAAATACTCGTTCTACCAGAGCAGTAGCTCGAAAATTTAATGACATCCACAACGTCAAATTAGTTACTCAGTTGTTGCCAATATTAACAGACTTTTCAATAAATATAATTAAAATCAAAAGAAATAATCAGCAAAATGTAGACCAAGTAATTCTAGATGCTTTTAATGACAATACTCGTATTATAGTTCAGTAAAATAACGATTTATATCGGACAAAATTCAGAAAGTTTTGAAAATTGGTGGAAATGTTAAGGATAGCATAGGAAGAATTAGTAAACCGAAAAGTTCCCCTAAATAATGTGCTTCGTCCCCTAGGAGGTCGTTTCCACCCCCATTCTGAGGTTTTCTAGATTATCTCGGGAACGGTGCACTTTTTGATAAAAATACACATGAGGGTTGTTCCCGTTAACACAATAAATTGTAATCTTTACTATAATCTACTTTAAAGTTCAATTCTTAACGCTAAAGCAGTAGCTATTAAACTCCACTTAAAATTATAATAAATGTAGCGCTTCCACCCGCGATTTTTAAAGGAGCAAGAATATTGTATATTGTACTTGTTGCCACGCCATCACAGTGGGGCTTTTCGTAGTTAGTAGTCCAAAAAACGCCTAGAGCCTATCAAAGTTGACCAATACAAATATATTTTTGTTAAATGTTCCTTAGAAAAGAGTTTTTCAAGAGTTTTTTGAAAAAAAGTTACTCTGCGTTAATAGAAGTTGGTTTACATTTTGATTATTGATGTAAGAAATTGCTTTTTTTCTTAAATCTCAGTGAAATCAATATTATAAATAATGAGAAATCAAAATAAAGTTATAAAAAATTCATTGACATGTAAAATTTACTCTAAGCTTTACTTTTTTATAGCTTTATTTTGATTTATTATTACTTATAATATTGATTTCGCTGAGATTTAAGAAAAAAGCAATTTCTTACATCAATAATCAAAATGTAAACCAACTTCTATTAACTCAAAGTAACTTTTTTTTTCAAAAAAACTCTTGAGGGGTCGTTTAGAAATTTTCTAAGGAACATTTAAAAAAATATATTTGTATTGGCCAACTTTGATAGGTTCTAGGCGTTTTTTTGATTACTAACTACGAAAAGCACCACTGTGGCCACCACGGAGGTAAAGTAATTGGCGCGGTTTTTTACGTGGTGTCACCGGTATACCTAATCCGCTAATTATCAGAAGGTTACCTGCGTTAATTAATCTTCGTCGTCTTCCATAGATTCGACATTCATGCATGCTTGCCCGTGGCAATGGTAACACATTGTGGAGCAACGTAAGCCTGCTCTTCTGCAACTCACCTGTTTTCGCACCCTAATTTGCACGAACAAGAAATTAATTTCAAAACAGATTCGGGAGCTGGTTCTTTAGTTGTCACAGTTGGGATTAATATACCGCCCTTTTTTCCATCCCCAATCAGTAGCTTCTAGCGTAACGTTTTTCCATGTTTGAGTTTGGTAAAAAACGCGTTATGAATGTTGCCGAGCAGCAGCAGAAGTTGGTGGTAGTTTTGATAACAGTATTGTTCCCTTTACCAACAAGTTTGTTAAAAGACATAAATCTGTATACATCTAGACTTTTTTCTGCGGATGTAGAGCTGTATAAAGCTAGAAAACAAATCGCTCTCCTACGTCTACGTCTACAATGTCTTCACGACTAGCTTTTTCATTATTAAAAGTTTGCACGATGTCTTGTAAGTCATCTCCATTATTAAGCACATTGATTGCATTAACCTTTCTTTTGGAAAAAGCGCTGAGATTGTGTCACAACCGCTAATAGCGTGTGCAAATAATATTTGTTACAGTTTTTTAAAAAAAGTTGAGGATTGTAAATCTCGGGAACTCTAAATCCTTTTGCTGGTATTACCTTGTTTTTCTTTTAAAAATTTAATGTCTGTCGGAGGGAGAGAGAGCGATAAAAAGGACTAGCAGGTCCAATGTCTTGCCCTACGACAACAGCTGTGTCGCACTTATAACATTTTTCGATAGCAGTTTGTACTATCAATAAATCGGTGTCATCCGCAGCAACGAACACCTCGATTCCTTCATTACTAAATTTTTTCACTTCTGCAATCGAACGTTCTTTGTTAAACAAATTATTAAGGAATTTCTGCTGCGTTTCAGAAACAACAGTGTACCCGCCTTTGTTGTTTTAGGCTCTTCGTGCTGTTTGCATTATCCAAATAACCATCGAACACGACAGTTATTCTATTACCAGAATGTTTTCTTATGTAACTAACGTAAGCGTTGAAAACGTTATTAAATTCTCCTTTTTTGGCCATATTACGCGGCGAAGCAAGTATCCTCTATCAATCACATACCTACTCACTAAATTCGAAAATATGGTCTCGTTCTGGAACAATTATTAATAATCTGGTATAAAGTTCCCTTGTTAGTTTTTCTCATTAGGCCTTTGTCATCGAAAAGGTAAAAGGTACCGAAGCCCGTTCAAAACTAAAGCACGTTTTTAACCCCAGAGTCGAATGAATTGTGCAAATAATTCTTTAAAAATTGCAAAATTGCGATATTTTTAGGGGTGAAAGGGTGGAAGCGCTACATTTATTATAATTTTAAGTGGAGTTTAGTAGCTACTGCTTTTGCGTTAAGCATTGAACTTTAAAGTAGATTATAGTAAAGATTACAATTTAATGTGTTAACTGGAACCAACCCTTATGTAAGCGCTTTATTTCCCACGGTACTATTAATTTTAGGAAAAAAAGTGTAGATACATTTTTGATAGATAATTTTATAAGGAATAATTTTATTAAAAAGTGCACCGTTCCCGAGATAATCTAGAAAACCTCAAAATGTGGGTGGAAACCACCTCCTAAGGGACGAATTACACTATTCAGGGGTGGGAACTTTTCGGTTTACTAATTCTTATGCTATCCTTAACATTTCCACCAATTTTCAAAACTTTCTGAATTTTGTCCGATATATTACAATATTAACTGTTATTTTACTGAACTATTAGCATACGAGATGTGGCATTAAACTTGAATTTGACTCGCAACAAAATTTGGAGGTGTCTCCGTTGATACAATTAAGACCATTTAAACCCAAGTTTTTACACACCTCGGAGGAAGGTGATATTAGAAGGTTGGAATACTGTTTCTGGGCTCAAGGAAATTTTCTTAATAGTAAAAATTATTTGAAAAAATTATGTTCACTGATGAAACGACATTCACCACTAATGGTGTAGTATTTTCGCAAAACTGTAGGTATTGGGTAGTCAATTGTAAGTGGTAATACTAGAAAAAAGTGAACGTGTGGTGCAGAATTTTAGGTGAAAGAATAATAGGCCCTTTCTTTTTCTTCCAAACTTTAAATGCGGTAGGACTGCTACACTTTCTAAATAATACTGTAACGTGTTTCCACCCTTAGGAAACCACCCTCGCAAAATCCGTGGGTTCCAAAAATTATAACAAGAGATGTCCACTAACACACTTTATTAAATATTTACTGGATACTTCACAATACTATTATTAATTTAAATACACTTTACTGACTAAAATCACAATGTTTATCACTTTGTTTATCTTTGAAGTCTTAACCTCACTTTCTATACTTTCTGAACTTTCTGAACTACTCGCTGAGAATGCGGTCGGTCTTTTATACCTAAAAATGACAGATCTCGATTTTTCTGTGATGACGCCACCATTCTCTAGATAATTCCAGATGTCACCAGAACTAACTTCTGGTAGGTTTCTCGAGTAGGTGCAAATACTACTACTTTTTAGTAACCAACATAACCTTAAATTTTAAGGGGTTGCAACATATTACACTGCCCCCTCCTTAAGCCTGAACGTCCCGGTCAGGCAATTCAGCCTCTTTCACATACTTCGCCAGTCTATTCAAGTGTACGATCTTCATCTTGGACTTTTTGTTTCGTTGAATACGATAGACGACATCATTAATTCGGGTAATAACAGTATAAGGTCCTTCCCAAGGAGGTTGAAGTTTCGGTGACTTCCCTTTCTTCCGCTGTGGGTTGTACAGCCAAACCAGATCTCCTGCCTTGAACCCTTCTGAACTACCCTTACGGTCGTATCGAGCCTTCATTCGGTCACTGGCTATGGTGATTTGGTCTCTAACCAGCTCATGAACATTTCTTAGCCGTTCACTCATTTCATCCACATAGCTGTTCACAGGAAGCTGTTCTCCGCCTGGTGTTCCGAAAATCAAATCACACGGCAGTCTGATCTCATGACCAAATACTACACGGGCTGGTGTTTGTTTCGTAGACTCGTGGATAGCAGCTCTGTATGCCATGAGGAAGAACGGTATGTGGAGATCCCAATCGCGTTGATTCTTATGAACCACTTTAGAGAGATGTTCTTTCATGGTCTTGTTATGTCGTTCCACCATTCCATCTGATTGCGGGTGGAGGGCTGTTGTCCGTGTTTTGTGTATCCCCAATAACTTGCAGATTTGCTGAAACACCCCTACACTCAAAGTTCCTCCCTTGATCTGAGTGCAGCTCCAGGGGTACACCAAACCGACATATCAAATTATCTACCAAGACTTTGGCGACAGTGACTGCTTCTTGGTTTGGAATTGCATAGGCCTCTGGCCACTTACTAAAATAGTCCATGGCAACCAGTATGTACTTGTTACCTTCCTTGGTTACTGGGAATGGGCCGGCTATATCGATCGCAATCCTCTCGAAATTAGCTCCGACGTTATATTGTTTCATTGCACCCCTACTTCTAGTCTGCGGTCCCTTACTCGCTGCACAAATTTTGCAATTGCGACACCAAGCTTCCACATCCTGACGACTATTTACCCAATAAAATCGTTCTCGTACTTTATTCAGGGTCTTATTAACGCCGAAGTGTCCACCGGATGCTCCATTATGCACTTCCTGAAGTACTTTCGGTACTCGACACCTGGGAATCACTAGACGCATAACAACTTCCTTGCCATCCGGGCTTTCCCAAGCTCTCTTTAGCAGCCCATTCATAACTTTGAGTGAATCCCATTAGGCCCACAAAGCCTTCAATCCAACTGCCTTGTCCGAAACATCCTTCCACGCTGGTCGAATTCCTTTCTCCTTTGCTCTCAATATAGCCCCAATCTCTGTATCATTCAGTTGTTCTTGTCTCAGGGCTTCAGTTGTCCAATCATCCGGAACCTCTATTTTAATAGTGTTGACGGCCACCGTACCCTGAAATTTCTCAACGTGGCGGCAGTGCTTGCAATCTTCCTTGCACGGTCTTCTAGATAAAGTGTCTGCGTTCTTATGAGATCTTCCAGGTCGATGTTCGATTTTGAAATCATACTGTTGCAGCCGTTCTATCCAACGAGCCAGTTGACCTTCAGGGGTTTTCAACTGCAACAGCCATTTTAATGCAGCATGGTCGGTGCGAATCTTAAAATGTCTTCCATAAAGATATTTATGAAAATGGTCCACTGATTTAACGATGGCCAGTAACTCTTTCCGGGTTACACAATAATTTCTTTCCGGTTTGGACAGCACCTTGCTGAAATATTCGATCACTCTTTCCTGCCCATTCTGGATTTGGGACAGTACACAACCGACCGAAGAATTGCTGGCATCCGTGTCTAAAATAAAAAGTCCTTCCCGTTGTGGGTACGCTTGCACAGGACCAGTGCATAGAGCTGCCTTCAGTTTTCTCCATGCCGTTTCACATTCCGGTGTCCATTGGCACTGTACTTTCTCTTCTGTTAGCCGGTGTAATGGCTTCGCAATTTCGGCAAACCCTTCCACAAAGCGCCTATAATAAGTGCAGAGGCCAAGGAAGCTCCGTACTTCATGAACGTTAGATGGTCTTGGCCAATCTCGTACTGCAGAAATTTTGTCGGGGTCTGTTTGTATTCCATCCGAAGACACCACGTGACCAAGAAATTTGACTTCTTTCTGGAATAGCAGGCACTTCTTCGGGTTCAGATGGGCATTCCTGACTCGCCCAAATACTTCTTGAAGATTTTTCAAATGTTCTGTAAAGTCCTGTCCCATAACAAGCACGTCGTCAAGGTAAACCAGGCACGTCCTCCAGGTTAGCCCTCGCAGTACGAATTCCATCAATCTTTCAAAGGTAGCTGGCGCATTGCAAAGTCCAAAAGGCATCACGGTAAATTGATAAAGACCACTGCCTGCTGAAAACGCTGTCTTCTCCTTATCATCTGGATGAAGCCCCACTTGCCAGTATCCACTCCTAAGGTCTAACGTAGAAAACCATCGTGAGCCTGCCAACGTGCTTAACGTGTCGTCAATTCGTGGTAATGGGTAACTGTCTTTCTTCGTGACATCGTTTAATTTTCGATAATCCACACAAAATCTTAATGTTCCATCCTTCTTGGCAACCAAAACTACTGGCGATGACCAGGGACTCGTCGACTCCTCAATGACTCCATCTTGTAGCATCTTGTCTATCATTGCCGAGGCATCTTCATGTTTTGCTAATGGAAGCCTCCTAGGTGGTTGTCGAATAGCGGGTGAGTTGCCAGTATTTATCCGATGCTGGACTATGTCTGTTTTTGTAAGGGCCTCTGTATTCTTGGCAAATACTGAACTTTCCTTTTCTAGGAACTTGATTGCCTCCGTTCGTTCATCCTCAGATAAATGCTCCAACTGGGTACTCAGCAAGGTCAAAACTTCCTGGTCTATTTTCGTAGACGAACTTCCCTCTGTTTGTTCCTCGCACCTCGCTACCCATGTGACCGGTTCATAGGAGCCAATCGGTTTGCCTTCCTTAATTGTCACCGAGTGGGAATTTAAATTAACAACTCTAATTGGGATTTTGTCTTTAGTCCGGGTTAAAGTTCTCGCCACAATAATATTGGATAGGGACTTAATCGATTCGTCATCTTCAACTAGGCCAACACGGTACCCTCCAGGATTTCCTTCTAAGGCAGCATCGATCATTTGTTCTGAATGAGCAGGAATCTTGATCGTCTGTGTTGTTAACAATCTCGCTTTATGGAATTGGTCGTCTGCGGTTGCCAGAATAAATTCCTCATTTCCAATTTTTAAGACTCGCTCCCCTACGTCAACAATGAATCCCTGCTCTCCCATGATGTCTAGACCCAAAATGAAATCATCCATAATGTCAGCCACAATGACCTTGTAATTACCGTCCACCCTGCAGTTCCAAGTTGACCTCTCCATGGACCGCAGCCCTGTCCCCCGTGGCTGTCCGAATGATTACTCCATTTTGCTTCTTGTTAATCTGCAAGCCTGATATAAACCCTGGCCGCACTATTGAAGACGTAGCACCGGTGTCAATCGTAAACACGCATTTTCTTCCATTCACATATCCTTGCAACAACAGACTACTTGGAATTCTTTGGAGCTGGGAAATCTTTATTTCTCTGGGGGCACCGCATTCCCTAGCCAGCACAGCCCCCTTGGTGCTGGCTATCCTTAGTTTTCCTGCTTCTCTTCAACATTCACAGCATTTACTCGACTCTCCGAGTTCTGCTGTCGACAGTCTCGTTTCATATGTCCCACCTTGCCGCAGTTGAAACATTTAATACCCCCGCTCGGCTTTCCTTTATTTTGTTGTTTTTCCTGCTTTCCGAGGCCATCCAATTTATCGCATAATTTGGTGAATATTTTCTGCATCTCAGTCAGCAAGGTGTTCTGGTTCATTTCTGGTTGCGATTCTTCGAGAGTCACAGCTCGCACTTTCGATCTTGGAGTATCCCTGTAAGCGGCTTCTACTTCGAGTGCACGCACCAAAGCTTCGCTACTACTTTGGTGTCTCGTCAGCCTCAGAACTCGCCTGACCTCTTCGTCCCTTATACCATCTAAAAAGGCCCCCACGGCTAATTGTTCCTGGAATTCTTTAGGTGCACTCGGATACGCCAGGTGTGCCAGTCTCTCTATCGCAGCTTCAAATTCTTGTAAACTTTCCCCTGCTTTTTGCATCCGGGATTTCAGCTGAGCCTGGTATAATTGGGCAAGATGTTGGTCGCCATATCTCAAGTCCAATGCAGCTTTCAAGACTTTGAAGTCCCTTTGTTTATCCACTGGGATAGTCTGAAGCAACTCTGAGGCCTGGCCCCTTAACGCCAGAACTAATGCCATGGCCTTTTCCTCGTTATCCCAGTTATTCGCACATGCTGCTGCCTCAAACTGCCTCTTGTACGTCGTCCAGGAACTTTGGCCGTCAAAAGAAGGAGGTTTTAGTCGCTGACCTGATGATACCACCTGCTGGCTTCCTCTATCTCTCAACTGTCGTTTAAGCCGGTCTATTTCTACTTCAAACTCAGTTACTTTTTCTTCTACCTTATCTACTTTTCCTTCAACCTTATCTACTTTTTCTTCGACCTTGTTTATCTCTTCTTTAACTTCTTCCTTGACAGAAATGATTGCGTCCTGTTGTATTTTTATTTGATCGCTCAGGATTTTCCTTAATTCCTCCTGGCGTCTTTCTTCCAAGTCTTCCATTATTTTTCTGAGTTCGTCTTTTTCCTCTTGACGTTGTCTTTCTTGTTCCTCTTTCTCCTCTTGACGTCGTCTTTCTTGTTCCTCTTTCTCCTCTTGACGTTGTCTTTCTTGCTCTCCCTTTTCTTCTTGGCGTCTTCTTTCTTCATCCTGACGTCGTTTTTTTCGCTCTTTCTTTTCTTCTTGACGTCTTATTTCCTGGTCTTCCATAATTTTCTTTAATTCATCTCGCTCTTCTTGACGTTTTCTCTCCTGTTCTTCTTTGTCTTTCTGACGCCATTTTTCCTCCTCCTGGCGCTGCTGTGCCATCATTTTTTGGAATTGTTCGAATAAGTCCTGTATTTGTTTATCGGATGCCATACTTCTTGTTGTTACGGGCATACGATGAAATTAAAATAAAATAAATTTAACTGTCACGTCAATATCGGTAATGGAACTTTCCAGAAAATCTCGAAATAGCACGAAAAAGTCTTATCCAGAGTCTTTTGTCACTATCCAGTTCAGAGAATTTAATAATCTCCACTAATGTCCAAATAGAAAAGTTCTAGAATGTCTCAAAAATGCACTTAACACTATTTTCCTGTTCGAAAATAACCCTCGAACAAATATCCAGTAAATGAGTCCTCCGTGTTAGCACTAAACCTCGAGAATACTCCTCGAACACTCCAGCACAACTTCAGAGCTCCTCTTGTCATAAAATTCCGCTTTCTGACACCAATTTGTAACGTGTTTCCACCCTTAGGAAACCACCCTCGCAAAATCCGTGGGTTCCAAAAATTATAACAAGAGATGTCCACTAACACACTTTATTAAATATTTACTGGATACTTCACAATACTATTATTAATTTAAATACACTTTACTGACTAAAATCACAATGTTTATCACTTTGTTTATCTTTGAAGTCTTAACCTCACTTTCTATACTTTCTGAACTTTCTGAACTACTCGCTGAGAATGCGGTCGGTCTTTTATATCTAAAAATGACAGATCTCGATTTTTCTGTGATGACGCCACCATTCTCTAGATAATTCCAGATGTCACCAGAACTATCTTCTGGTAGGTTTCTCGAGTAGGTGCAAATACTACTACTTTTTAGTAACCAACATAACCTTAAATTTTAAGGGGTTGCAACATATTACAATACATTAATGGAGGTAATTGTAAGGAAGCTACAGCTCTATAAAAATAAAGAAAGTAGGCTTTTCATAACAATGACATAATTGTT
Organism: Rutpela maculata; assembly: GCA_936432065.2. Classification (NCBI taxonomy): domain Eukaryota; kingdom Metazoa; phylum Arthropoda; class Insecta; order Coleoptera; family Cerambycidae; genus Rutpela; species Rutpela maculata. Next base: position 68,618,534 of record OW386293.2, read on the forward strand.
TGAAACTGTCAACATATATATTATAGTGAATTATTATTTTTAAATAAAAGTTAGATCTAGTTGCTGATAGTACGTCGGGTACATGGCTATATAAGCCAAAAAGCTGCACTTTTTGATTGGTCATAGTTGATGCCAAAAGGTAACTTTCCAGATAGTATGAGATACTATCTGAAAATCGCCTTTTGGACGCCATCTTTATAGAGTTGTAGCTTCCTAGCGAAACATTTTACGGCATACCTCCATTAGAACTTTTCTTGAAATTGTCTATATAATCATCGCCTGAAATTTCTTACGTACCCTGTATACATGGTGGAAACGTAAAGCCCCTGCCAAACGTATTTTTCAAACCTTATACTTAAATATCTTGGAAACCCTTGGCTTGGAGGGTTGGGCCCATTAAGATTTTTAATCAGCATGGTTTGAAGTACAACATACTCCAGTTTTATGACATTTGACTGAAATCACTTTTTACATAGGTTCAGATAAGGGGTCCTTTCTGGACTAAGTAAAATATGGAAAAATTTCATTTTTGAGTCGACACAATGTGTTGATGTGACAATTGAAAATATATTGAAAATCACGAAAAGACGCGCCTTGAAGAGTTCCATAGCTGAGAGAAATTTGAAATTGACCTGTCGAATAATAACCCTAAGATATCAAAGTGTGTCCACTTGAGACGGGACACACTGTACAAGTGTTTATTTCATCTTCGAATTACGTAGATTAGTACTCCAGTCAAATAAGGATTAAACCTCGGAATGAAAGTTGGAAAGCCGAAAATTTGCTTAGATCTTTGTTTTGGCGTTCTAAAGATGGGGTGAAGTCTCATAAGATCTCGTGTCCGCTACTAAAGATATCGAATGTCAAAAGTCACGGAAATTTTTTTGCAAATATCTCGCTTCCTGTGCGTCGCATGTCGTTATGTATTTTTTCGTAAGATTAACCGAGGTATAGCGCAGGGAGTGGGAAACGCGCATCCGTTTATAGGATAACGCCATGTAAACTGCGAAGCCAGATGCATAGTACACTTTACAGTGTTAATTATATAATAAAAATAATATTATTATTAATAAACTTAAAAAAATATATTTATAAATATTATTCGCAGTCTCCTCTAAATAGCATATATTCACCCATATCTTAAAAACGGTTAATCATACGAAAAAATGCATAACCAAACTAGAGAATTTTAAGCTCTACAAGTTTTGTAATAACCTTTTACGACATGCGATGCATACGAAGCGAGATATTTGCAAAAAAAAATTTGTAACGTGACGGACACGAGATCTTATGAACCTTTTTACCCCATCTTGGGTATGCAAATTTTCGGCTTTCCAACTTTCATTTCGAGGTTTAACCTTTGTTTCGCCTTATTTGTCTGCATTATAGGTAATATATCAATTTTGTTTTAAAATGTTTGTCTTTAATAAGACAGCAAAATAAATGAAAGTTGTAGTCTGGCGTGGCGACCGCCACTCTATTTGAACAATAAAAATGTATTCATTGTATACTTAATCTCAGTGCCACCACGCAAAAGTTAGTTGTGCCGTGTTCGAGCAAAATGTTAATCAAATATATATTAGCAGTCGATCACGCCCTACTTCAACCTATATTCGTTCACTTTAAAATATATTTAAAGTAGGTACGAAAAGAGAAATATGAAGAGAGAGCATATAAAACTTCCCTAGTGTGTATTATTAAGTTTTCTTTTGAAAAGGGCCGTCCATACCAAATGCCATTTTCCAGTTGTTAAATTCACTTCGTGATGATTCAACGAAACCGGATCATTGGCGTTTACAGTGGTTTAACAGATCCCTAGTTTTTAGAATATTAAGGTTTAAAGGAACATCGACAAAAATTTCAAATATTTATATATATTTTGTAACAGCGAAAAATATCAAGAAAATACATTTTAATCAGGATGTGAAAAAAAACGTAAATTGTATTTATATAGTAGGAGACTAGAAAGATATTCTCTCTAGTGAAAACTGTTTAATATAGAAAATGAAACTTTGAGCTAGGATCGTCGTTGGCCGTTAGATGGCACTTCGGTTTCTCAAATATGGCCGTCTTGATGTATAGCAATTCAAAAAATATAATCAACGCAACAAGCTAATCAATGACCATGATACTATGAAATATTATCGTGATGAACGAAATTACTATGAAAATATAATAACATTAACACATTATTATAATTTTTTATGTGTCACCGATTCACACAAGCACACAAAATATATATTTTTAATTTCCAAAGCTGAAAGGCACCTATCTTAACATTTTTTGAGCAGGTGATTACAAATAACACGTCAAAAATACATGTTTTACGGCTCAATGTTTCGCAAACTGACATTTAATCCCTAAATTCGGGGTTAAATGGCTATTAAATCTAATAGAACACGCGTTTAAATTAAACTTCTGAATCGTTTAAAATGGCTCTAGTCAGATACTCCCAACGTTCTATCGTACCACGGACATGATGGTGGTGTACTTTTCCCCCCAAAAAAACTACGCTTGCGAGAGTATCACAGATCGAGGATATTTCAGGGAATATTGATAAACCGAGTATCTTTTGACCAGGAGACCCCAACACAACCCTCGGGGTTTGTAACCACGCCCTCCCTGAATAACAAAACATTTCGAAAATACTGCTTTCGAGGGCGAGGAACACGATGATAGCAATATTTTCCCCCCACCCTTCTGGAACTACCTTTAATTGGAAAAAATTACACTTTATACCGTACTACGCTTGTGAGGGCTTGACAGATCGGAATTATTGCAGGGAATATTGATAAATCGAGTAGCTTTTGATCAGGAGACGCCAAAACAACCCCCTCCCTGAATGACAAAACATTTCGAAAATACTGCGAAACGGCTGTAGAACGATTTCCCCCCGCTTTCAAGGGCGAGGAACATGATGGTTGCAATTCTTTTTCCCTCAAACTTCTGAAACTACCTCTAAATGGAAGAAGACTTGTTCTGATCGAAAAAAGTGGCGATTTTCTCAATCCATGGGTAGTTTAGAGGGGGAGTAGAAGAAAAAATATGACCATTATCGTGTTCCTCGCCCTAGAAAACGACGGGAAACCGTTCTTCAGCCCTTTCGCAGTATTTTCGGAATGTTTTGTCATTCAGGGAGGGGGTGGTTCCAACCCCCGGGAGTTGTTTTGGTGTCTCCTGGTTAAAAGATACTCTATTTATAAATAAATGAGTCTAATTGTAGAAGGGGGCGTGCAGACATGCTAAGTATAACTCTCAAGATAAAGCCTCCTAGCGATATGCGTAATCACGCAATGGAAATATTGCTAGAAAAATATAAAATTCTCGTTGAGGACGCAAACCTTGGTTTTAAAAAAAAATGAGAACATGCGGGCCCCGTACAAAAGAGAAGTAAAAAAGGTAAGTTGGTAGAATTGTTTTAACATAATTAGTTTAATACAGTGTGTGTAGTGGCGGGCAAGGCATAGGGAGTAAGAATTACAACATCGCGTGTTTTAATATACCAAAAAAGAAATTTGCAGATCAGTTCTTCGCCACCTGCATATTTCACCAATTCTGCGCAAGCAAGAAAAAATAGCGATACTTCGATGATAAATTTCAGGATGAAAATGAAAAGTTGCTTTATTACAAAAAATAGTATGTTTAAGTATAAGTATTAACGATCATTTTGCGACCCAAAACATTAAAGAAAGTTCAGCAGAAGCCGAGATATGAATTTTTGAAGTTGTCGACTTTTGGCCATTTTCGGACCTTAAATCGCCTATAACTCAGAAACAGTGCATTTTTCGAAAACATTACAAGAGACAAAAAGTGTTTATTTTTGCCCAATTAACTTAAAAATGTATTATATATAATGGAAAATGTATTTTTAAATGGATTTTTTACATTTTTTTTTACTTTGCAATTTCATTGTTAATAACAAATTACCTGCCACTCGGACAAAAAAATGTTATTTACGTTTTTTGTTCCCTAAAACGTAACTTATCGATTCCATTTGGTTTCAATCCGGCAACTTTATTTGGGAGGTTCTGCGACTTTTTTATTCATCCTTTTATCTTCATCTCGCCTATAAGTGTAGTGAAAAACGCTCCCAGCGGCAAGTATCAGCACAGAATCCGACAGATATGGTCTTCAGAACTGTCGGAGGAAAACGACGTGTCTGCTACCAATATGCTTGCCGTTCCGATCCTCCTCTACTCTTTTGGAACAATCAAATGGAGTCAAGAGGAGCTGCGATAACACGATGTAGAAACCCGAAAAAAGATCCATCTTTATAGGAGTTCGCATCCTAAATCGTTCGTTCCACGGTTACATCTCCCACGACATCGGGGAGGCCGAGGACTCTTGAGTTTGAAGAGTCTCCATAACAGGATGGTTCTGCATGGATATAAGGTCATCAGGAGTTCGGATCCCCTCCATTGCGTGGTCCGAGACCATGAAAGTGCAGGGGTAGGAACCTTTTTGCTAATTTACTGGAACTACTCGTTTCCCACCATCAGGCAAATACAAGGCAACAAGCCTGACGCAGTCCTCTTCGACCACCAACGCAAGACAATGTTTGTCGTGGAATTCCCGGGTCCCGCGGAGAATAACGTTGTCTTGAAAGAGGAGGAAAAACGAAATATCGAGATTTGCTCCTCGAGCTCCGCAGGCTCTACTCTGATTATACTACTAATAGTATAATCAGGGTAGAGCCTGAGCTAGTAGTGCTGATCATAGGAGCCCTCGGTGGAACGAGACACACACTGCTTTTGAAACTAAAGGTTATACCGGTATGCTGAAACTCGGCAGAATGCAGAAGGTCATCATCCTCGGTTCATTACGTTTTCTCAGGGCACACGATTCTCGGACCCAGTAATCACTACGGGCGTGAGGGAGTAGCTGCTGGTATCACCATCTTCCCTCTGTGACTGTCGGAGCCTCAGAGAAGGGTGACTGGCATTAAACCAAAAATAAATAAATAAATAATAATTAATAATAATTAATAATAATAATAATAATAATAATAATAATAATAATAATAATAATAATAATAATAATAATAATAATAATAATAATAATAATAATAATAATAATAATAATAATAATAATAATAATGATAATTCTGTAATAACTGTAGCCGATGTCGAAAGCTTCTGGAAAGGAATCTACGAAACGACATATCTGTTCGACAGCAACACTCCGCAATAGCACACTTCGAGGCTCTCTGTCACAGAACCATTGAAGAGGGCCCACTCCTGTGGTTTGTGAGAGATTACAAAACTGTAGGAGTTGGCGCATTTTTATTTAAGGCAGCACGTAAGGCCGCAGATAATCTCGGTCTCGTATTCGACTTCAGGTGAGGAGGCCGGCGAGGTGCTGATCCAGAATCAGTAACTGAGCTGGCGCCAAATCGTCTGATAGCCCAAATTAAAGCTGCCGAGCAGCTGTTCAGGCAGCACGTCGATAGGCCAATGCACGGTGTCTATAACAACATGGAGTTTATCGGCAAAGCTGACCTTAGCTTTTTTACGGTCAGCAGGGCTAAAGTCGGAGGCCATTGTGGCCTGCCAAGATGGTGTTATTAACATCTTGGTCTAACGCAGTCGCATCATGGGTGGAGGCCCCTGACGTTAATTGTAGGACCTCCCGTCAAGCGCCGGGTTCGCTCAAGCACTTACTATCTTCATGTCCGATTTACGCCACTTCGGCCTACATCCATAGGCATAACGCGGCTTTACGAATGCTGTGCTACTACCTACGGCACTCGTACCAAGTAAACCCCAGTGCTGCCTTATGTCCCCGGAGAGATCGAGTCCATTGTCGAGAACGAGAAGTGCCGAATCTATTGGAACTACTCGTTCCCGACGGTCAGGCAGATTCAAGCACAGGCCTGACAAAATCCTCTTCGACCATCAAACCAAGAACGTATGTCATGGAGTTCTCGGCCGGAGGGGGAACACGGACTAAATGCCGAGATCTCCGGTATGAGCTCCGAGTGCTCTGCCCAGACTACTCGGTCAAGATGGTCGTCCTGATAATCGGTGTACTTGGTGGAATGAGACCTACGCTGCTTTCAGAATTAAAGACCATATGCCAAGAGTCACCCGAGTAGTTGGCAGGCAAAATGCAGAAGGCAGTTATCTTGGGGTCCCTCCGTCTTCTTAGGGCACACGAATCTGGAATCTACAGTCATTGATCCTGCGGGATGCGGGGAGTGGCTGTGGATAATTCGCTGGCGCTTCTTCCGTAAGAATGTTGGAGACACGGGAGAATTGTCCAACATCGCGCACGCGAAAAATAATAATAATATTATAACCGGACAAAAATGTTTATCGATCGTCGCAGAAAACAAATTTTTGTTCAGTAATCTGTTTCATAATATGCCGAACTCAAATATCAAAAAAAAAATCTGTGTGTATATATCTCGGTATATTTGTGAGCGAAGACCGTTTCTTGTAAACACGATAACTTCTGTTGGACTTAAAATATTTCTTTCTTTGGAACATTTATAAAACACCATGGTAGAATACTCCCTATTGATATTGGGCCATGTCGGTCATACAGTGCGCATGTAAACTGTCATTATTTGTGTAAACTATGTTTTATTACAGTTTTAGAGGAAAATGTTAAGATTTTTGATTAAGCACACCATAATACGAAGATATATAATCGAAACTGCAATATACATAGTGTCACTCACGTTCGAACGAACTTTACATACATCAATTTTACATTGAAATATTTAAAAAGACTTACGAAAAGAATGAAAGTTCTACTTGCTATTATAAGTACTATTACGAGTACAAGTTGAAATTTTCTCAAAGCCGGCTACTAGGAAAGAAAGTTTCAAATAAAAAAGTTGCAAGCTTTGTATTTTTTCTCAATATACCACCTGGGATCTACTTCGAAAGAAAAAAGTTTCACAATTAATATATTTCTGAATGTATAATATCAATATGTTACATATTATTTTTCATGAAGTTAGAGAAAAATTCATATTTTGTACACTTATTAAAATTTGGCTTTCTTTCCTCACATTAACACATTTTCTTACCAAATATGGGGTCAAAATAATGCCAGTACTTCATATAACTTTTTCCTATAATCTTTCGTTACTGACTTCCAGTGCAAATTCTATTTTTTGCCATTTGGAAAGAGACAGAGTCATACCTATGTATTTCCGCGGCAGAGCTTTTCAGTATACTGGAAAAATGGTTAATTGATCGTGTGGATCGCAGGCCTCCACCTAATTACCGTCCAGCTTGTACCCCATTGATTATATCGCGTGTTATAAAGTCCTTGAAAGGACCCCGCACTAAACCTAAGGGAAAATGAGTCCCAGTCGAATTGGATGAAAATTTGGTATAATGTAGTTTATGATGTCCTGATCAAAAGTCTTAAAGAAGCGAGATAGAAATAAATTATAATTAAAAAAAACTTTTTAAAAACAAGCTTTTAAAAAATAACTGGTCCGTCATCTTTGGGAGTCCGCCATATTGGATTTAGAATGACGTCACTTAGTTAACCATGCATTGTCATCCAAACTAAACGTGTATGCAAAATTTCAGCTCAATCGGTTGGGGATAACTGTTTTAAAATTCAGTTGCAAGATTTGACGCATACTAACAAGGCAAGTTAAATAAAAGCTTCTAAAAAATTTGACAGTTTTCGAGTTACAGGGGGTCAAACATGCGGAAAATGGGTTCATCGGATTATTATTGATTTCACATAGTTAAATATTACAAATATTATAGTTATATAGTGCGCAGTTTGAATGGTTTATGTATAAGGTGCGCCATTTAACTTGAGGCAGCCATATATCTCGAAAACGATGCATTCTATAACAAAATGTTTTAAATGACAGTTGTTTCGAATCAAGTGGGAAACAAGATGCTGATATTATTTCTTTTGTTTTGGCCAAGTTTTCAAACTTGTCCTTTGCCGTTGCCCATGTCACAGTACATACTCACTGTTGTCTTATCCCGTAAGGCATAACTGTAGTATATGAAATCAATAATCCAATGAACCCGTTTTCCGCATGTTTGATCCCGTGTAACTCGATAACTTCCCATTTTTCTATCTCGCTTCTTTAAGATTTTTGATCAGGACATCATAAAACTACATTATACCAAATTTTCATCCAATTCGACTGGGACCCATTTTCACTTAGGTTTAGTGCGGGGTCCTTTTCGAGAAAATTCAAAGTATTATAAATATAATAAAGTTTCTAATTTATCTAAAAAGGTACTTTTTACATTTATTAAAGGGCACTTTTAAAACATTGGTAAATATGTTATTTTATTACTTTACTTACAGACGTTCCGACCGTCGGAAGGTAAAAGTTATTAAAATTAAACGCACAGGTCGGGAAGTGCTCAGTTGCCGACCAAGCATTTGATTTTAAATTTTGTAACGAAACGTAACATATAATTTGTTACTACACTTCCACTCCACTACGTGGATGTGGAAGTAAAATGAATTCAGGTCAGTTATTTATTTCAGACATAATAACATGTCTGTTTCGCGACAGGCTAGCCAACACGTATCTTGTCAGGTGCTGACTGAATCTGATGTTCGCGACAAACTGTGCCGGTACCCAACGGTCGGCCTGACAAACTTCAAAGCATACCGACAATGTTGGCTCCAGCAAGTTGGATCGTCTGTAGACCCCCTAAGTGTCGCCCGACCTATTTGAACATTGCCGATGTCTCTTTCCTCTGCTGCCGCACCGGCATGGCAGTTCAAATAGAACTTTCATGGGTTTTTCATACCTTCTTGTTTAGCAGTAGGCTATGCCGTCATTTACCAATTATACAGTGTTGTCCATATGTTCAATGTATCTAGTTTTAAAGTAAATTTATAATAAAAATCATAAAACGGTGTAATGAACGAGGTGATGAATTAAGTGTTTATTGAAATTAAATTAACTGTTATTAATTTAATTACTACAGTGGTTAAAGAAATTTTCTATAATAAATGGTAATTTTTATTCTCATCGTTAAAATACATTTTTTGTAGTCTGTGACATTTTTTCAATAAAGCACAAGGAGCTTCAACAAACCGACCTGGACGTCCCACTTTTTCTAATAAAACCAATGAAATAATTGTGGTTTGTGAAAAATTGTTAAAATGGCAATTAGTAAATTAATATTAAATGTCAGTTAGTGTTTTCATTTCAAAACTGATTAAACAAGGTAAAAGTAAAACTGTTTTTTTTTTTATGACAATGTCAGAACACTGTAAAACCAATGTTAATGATACGATAAGTAGCGCAATATCCTTGTCTCTGTAGTATGCTGTTTATAGTTGTACTGTCTAAACTGAAAACATTGCCTATTTCTAATTAATTTTCAATCAAAAAATAGGTTTGAGCTAGAAAAAAAAATATAAGGATTTTTTACTTCTGTTGGGCCAACATATCATCCTGCAAAATATTTGTACGTATACTGTATTACGAAAAGCGAACGTAAATAGAAGTATTTGTGATAAACTCAGACGAAATGAATTCAACTCGCTTTGGTTATCTTAATTAATCATAAAAATCGATAATATCAGATGTTAAACATTTAAAATCACACAAATGAACTAAAAATTTAATGTTACGTAACAATTGTTTTTTGTACAATTGCAAACTTATTTTATAGTAATAAGCAAATGATTATAATTAAACTTCACGGCGAAATATTGAAAAATATGTATTACATTACTTTTATAACTTTTTCTCAATTTCACGTTGTAGTTATATAAAAGAAACCTACTCTCCCCCACATTCACAATTGTTTTTCCAACTTTGCGCAGTCTGGTCACGCCTGAAATCTGTTTTATTCATTGTAAGTATAGGCTACAGCAAATTATTTAATGTTAGGACGAAATGCTTTTTGAGCTAAATTAACCGATGAACAGTGTAAATACAGTATCCGCATTAAGCACGTACACAAACAACGAGTAAACATTGAAGGCAATTGTTTTTATGATTTTAATTTAGCTCAAAAGCGAAAAGGTTCACAATGTGTAAATACACGAAATTAGTTGATATTTCCTGTGCAATGTAAAATAAGTACAGCAGCTTAAAATTACAGCAGACAAGATGGCATAAATATCTTGGGGGAAAATTAGTGAGGAAGATTCTTCTAGAAAGAAGAGTTTTCTTTTAAACATGAAAAATGTTGTAGAGCAGGGGGAAGAGGGATAAATAGCATTCGACACTAAACAAGGAGGGTTTATTTATAAAATCTCAGACAATGGCATGTGTAAATAAAAAAAATTGTAGTGGGATATGGTTGGATTTTCATTTGTTCTCTGATATAATAGTCGGAGAGCACACGAAACATATTTCGGTGCATTTCATACTACTGGAGGCCCTGATCTTACTATAATTTTATCTGTTGAAGAGGCCGTGAGGTAAACTCAAAATTGAGGATTCAAAACGGCGCACAAAGAACCAAGTGCAATTCATACCACTTGAGATTTCTTTAGTATGTTGGACCCCGGAACAAAACCCATGAAAATGTTGATTCGGTGAAATCGGCTGAAATTTTGTCAAAATTAGGTAATTTGCGTCATTTTAGATATTCAAGAACTTTTTACTCCTAAACAATTAACTTCAGCAAAAAATTGCAAGGGTCGAAATATTTTTGTTCTAGTCCAATAAAGCTCAAGAATTTTTTCAGAATTTTTTTATCAATTTTTAGGTTAGGTAAAATATATCTATGTCATATTTCGGCATGCTTCGGTGGGATTGGCTGAAACTTTGCTATTTTGTAGTTAAAGTCATGCCAATCAAAAATTCCTATTGCACTGAGTCTATCCTATGAGTGGTTTTCGCTCCAGGAGTGCCCGAAAGTCTTAACAACGAGGTAACGGGTAATCTATATGTACGTATTTATGAATGGCTTCCAACGTGTTTGTGTATGTGATTATTTTTATCAAAGAACCTACTCCTACCGGCACTATGTTTCTCATTGCCAACCAGGGTGATCCCATTTTTTTGGTTTCAGTTTCTATCTGTTTATTTTTACTGTTGTTTTTTAATATTTTATTTAGTTTTTAAATATTGAGAACATCCATAGGATTTTCAGGAACAAGTGCTCTGTTTGCAGCATCATGTATCGCTCCAGGAGTGCCTGAAGATCTTAACAACGAGGTAACGGGTAATTTATATGTACGTGTTTATGAATGGCTTCCAGCATGTTTGTGTACTGCGTGCATGCTGTGTATGTATGTGCCAGTGTATACAGGGATCTCCAGAAATGTCGATGACAAACTTCTGGTGCAGATTCTACATGCAAAAATATGTTCGCAAATAGCTTGAGCCACGGCCCTTTGAAAATGGCACCGAAAAATTGATTATTATTTTATATTTCAGAAACCTTTTGATTTACAGGAACGCGACTTTATACGCATATTGAACAATAATACAAGCTTATTTAAACATTATTTTTTAAAAATATTTTTCAAAGTAAGTGGGGGGCTGTCGATATTTTGCATTAATTTCTTATGTCTTTTTTTTCACTTTGGTACAAGAATGTCATTCACTAATTAAAAATACACAAAAAATGCCCTCTTTCATTTTAGTCGCAGGACCGTTTGTGAGAAAAATCGTTCTTATGAGTTTGATACAGAACCCCTGAAAACACAGCGTATTATGATTCTTGGTACGCACGGCATGAAAATTACATAAAATATCCATCAATGATTCTTCTTCGAACGATACATGATGCTGGAAACAGAGCACTTGTTCCTGAAAATCCTATGGATGTTCTCAATATTTAAAAACTAAAAAAAAATATTAAAAAACAACAGTAAAAATAAACAGATAGAAAGTGAAACCAAAAAAATGGGATCACCCTGGTTGGCAATGAGAAACATAGTGCCGGCAGGAGTAGGTTCTTTGATAAAAATAATCACATACACAAACACGTTGGAAGCCATTCATAAATACGTACATATAGATTACCCGTTACCTCGTTGTTAAGACTTTCGGGCACTCCTGAAGCGAAAACCACTCATAGGATAGACTCAGTGCAATAGGAATTTTTGATTGGCATGACTTTAACTACAAAATAGCAAAGTTTCAGCCAATCCCACCGAAGCATGCCGAAATATGACATATATATATTTTACCTAACCTAAAAATTGATAAAAAAATTCTGAAAAAAATTCTTGAGCTTTATTGGACTAGAACAAAAATATTTCGACCCTTGCAATTTTTTGCTAAAGTTAATTGTTTAGGAGTAAAAAGTTCTTGAATGTCTAAAATGACGCAAATTATCTAACTTTGACAAGGTGTATCTCAAAAACTGTCCATAGGATTGGCTCGATGTGATAAGAACTTTTGATCAGAATGACTTGAACTACAAAATACCAAAATTTCAGCCGATTTCACCGAATCAACATTTTCATGGGTTTTTTTCCGGGGTCCTTTATCTTTTATTAATTTCAGCTGTTTGTTGAATATAAAAAAAATGTCTTCTACATTACATGTTATTGAAAAATCATCCATATAAGGGCGGTTTTCGGCCCTATCATAAAAGAGACCAAAACACATGGAATAAGTGGGTCCGTAGAAACAATATTCAGCTGGTTCCAGCCTAAACGAAGGCAACCTCCCCCCCACCCCTCCTATACTACCACCAAAATATACAACAAAAATTTGAAAATATTTTATTGTGCCAGTTTGTCTAGTACATCATATCTGTGTAGTGACCTAGGGTGCCCTGGTTCATTTTCATATTTTTAATATGGTATTTCTATATATTTTGGTGGGGAGCTATATGGGGTAGAGTAGGGTGACCAGATTTTTGTTAAGTGAATGCTGGACACTTCTGCCAAGGGCGGATCTGGGCCTTCAGCTTGGGCTGAAAATACCTAACAACAATTTTTTTGATGAGCGGGGGGGGAATTCTAAAAAAAAAAAATTTCCAAACAAAATGTAATACTGTAACTTCACTATAACCTAAATGCTGAACTTATGCTGGACACTTATAATACTTTCCAGCGAAATTCCGGACATATAGTCAGAATGCTGGACTTTCGCTGGACACTTGTCAATGCTGGACAGTACTCCAAAATTCCGGACAATCCAGCGAAATTCCGGACGTATGGTCACCCTAGGGTAGAGGGAGGCTGGAATCAACTGAATATTATTTCTACTGATTCAAGAAACTTTTTCCATGTGATTTGGTTCATTTTCTGATAAGGCCGAAAATCGCCCTTATTGACCTTCCTCCTTTCTTTTATAATTAAATTTCACTTTCGTATTTGGGAGTAATAAAAATATTTATTAAACCAAATATGATAATCGAAAATAAATAGAAACTAGATGTGTATATGTATATAGTCTTCTCCGCTTTATTGAATTTTCTGTATAATATACCAGTCGGAATAGTTTTTTTGCGTGAAATGTCATTTACCCGCAATTTTTTTTTCTTAAAGTACAGTTTGGGATGTTCACAAACATATGCCAACTATCCGCACGAGTGACAGGTGGGGCAACACACTTTAAAATTCAAAAATCGTCAATTTTTTTTTGGAATTTTTCGCTTTATTTGCAATATAACTCGTATATAAAGCACTGTTTGAAAATATATCAAGAGATAGAACTAGTGTAGGAGGTGCGGACTAGCAGAAGAACATGTCAGTCACGTGGTGGCGGGATGTACTACTCTGGCGTCATCGGAATACACTCACCGACACAACAGAGTAGGCAGATATCTCCACTGGGTCATATGCAAGCACTTCGATATATAGTTGGCGTAATAGATATAAGATATCTCCTCTTTGTAAATATCAAAAGCGCCGAATATGCCGACAAAGGAATTAGCCGGCGAGTACAAAGGGTTTGCGTCTTACGTCTCACCCGTCGATCTACTTATGCGACTTGGACTACTATACCAGTACCGCCAAAATATGTATTATGAATATACCCCCGAGAAGGGTCAATATCAGGTCAATATCAATGACGTCACATTTGTGTGGGATTTGCCGATAATAACTCATAGAAAAATTCGCGCGAATCGTACATAAGAAAAAGAAGAAATTCTGTTTACTGATCACTGTATCCATCCCGAATGACACCAACATGGACACCAACGTGATGCTCAAGGAAACGGAGAAGTTGAGCAACTACAAAGTCCCCCAGTTAAATTTAGCAGAATGTGGGATGGAAAGACCAGTAGTGTCAGTAATTGTAGGAGCCCTTGCAACTGTCAAGAAGAGCTATGACCGGATTCTACAACAACTGCCTGGTCAACCGAGCGAATGAGAAGTGCAGAAGATCGCACTTTTGGGAACAGCGCATATCTTAAGGAAAGTTTTGGATTAGGAATCTCTGTGATCCCTTGTTGGGGTCTGGACTTTGAGCTGTTGGAGCGGACATCAACGTCGCCTGAAGGGCCCAAAAATCTCGAACGAGCTCCAACAGAGCTGTATCTCAATCGCGCGCGAGGGATCGGTAAATTATTTCCAGCTACGGCTGAGAAGGTGTGCCATTATTATGTCCATAATAATAATAATATCAGGCAATCCCACAGATGCTAAAAATTATCGGCCTATTACTTGCCTCAATACGATGTACAAAATATTTACATCGATCATACCCCGAAGAATCTAACAATACCTCGACGAATTTAATTTGATGCCCCACGAACAGAAAGGATGCTCTCCTGGTACCAAGGGCTGCAAAAACCACCTGCTCCTTTCGCGCGTCTTCTTGGATCAAAGTGTTCGACACCAGAAAGACCTAAGCCTTGCATATATAAATTATCGTAAGGTATATGATCCAGTACCTCATGATTGGATCTGGAACAAATGAAGACCGGATCTATCCCAGTCAAACGTGGCATTTTCCAGGGTGATTCACTGTCTTCCTTGCTGTTCTGTGTGGCGTTAATACCCTTGTCCTTGGAGCTCAACCATACGAAAATCGGTTTTATTAAAACTCTCACACTCAACACTCCAATAAATAACCTTCTTTATATGGACGATTTGAAACTGGTAGCAAAGAATAACGGAGAACTAACAAATTTAGTAAAGACTGTAAAGAAATTCAGCGATGATATTTGCATGAACTTTGGATTGGATAAGTGCGCCAAGATCGCATTCAAGAATGGACAGATTTTAGAAGAAAATGACATGAGAGCAGCAGGGACAGGAGAGGAAGAGGAAATACAGGCATTGGCGAATGGGGAATGTTACAAATACCTAGGGTTAAAAGAACGCAGAGGAACTAATCATGAAGCTGTTAAAATCGATATAAGAAATACCTGAAGAGAGTTAGAGCAATTCTGCGATCCAAACTGAGTAACAAAAACAAATTTGAGGCAATCGGAAATTTAGCGCTCCCAGTGTTACGGTACAGTTTCGGCCTGGTAGATCGGACAATGAAGGAAATCGAAAACATAGATATAAAAACTCGAAAACTGTTGAGTCAGTTCCGTGCACTTATATTAGAAAATGAACTACAGCGACCGGATAGCAAGTCGATCATCAAGATAGGTGACCGTACCCTAGAGGAGTTAAATGTAAACAACATACCACAACATAATGAGGATAATACCGGCAAATCCTGTTCTAAAATTAAAAATTTACTGCCAGCAAACTTAGAAAATCAATGGAAAGATAAGCCCCTCCACGGTAAGTATCCACAATTGACTGCTAACCCTCTCACTAACAAAGAAGGCAGCTACGAACGGTTAAGGAAAAGGGATTTGAAAGGTGCAACTGAAAGTACCATTTTTGTCGTCCAAGATCAAGCATTAGCCACAAGATACCACATGAAAAATATTCAAAAACGAAACATAAACAGTAGTTGTAGGCTATGCGGTTTATTCGAGGAAACTACTGAACATATAATATCGGGTTGTCCCATATTGGCAAAGAACGAATATATAAAACGGCATGATCAAGTCTGTGAAAATCTGCACTATAACATTTGCAAAGAAATGGGCATACCAGTTGGAGAACGCTGGTACGAACATGACCCTAAACCAGTGATGGAAAAAGAAAGACAGGAATGTCTTGAAGTGGAATCAACCGATTATAACCGACAGAGAGGCCAGAGCTAATAAACCGGACATTATTATAAAACATAAAGCAGAAAAAATAGCGCTGATTATCGATGTGGCGGTACCAGGTAATAAGACTGGTGGTGGAGAAAGAAGCGGAAAAGATCCTAAAATATCAAGACCTAAGTATAGAAATAGGGCAAATGTGGGGTGTTTCATCTACAGTAATACCGGTAGTAACTGGGGCCACTGGAACTGTCACAAACAAGATGGGCAAATATCTAAATAAAATACCCGGACAGAAATATAAGGTCAGATCAAAAAAGTGTGCTCCTAGGAATAGCATATATTATCCGTAGGGTACTACAGGCGCAAGGTTAGTGGAATACCAAAATACGAAGTAGGTAGGTCTAAGGAGCAGGGTATGCTTCCGACCTATCTGGGAGGAAGCAGTTGTCAGACACAGCTGTGATGAAAGGAGTATAATAATAATCATAATAAGGATATTTCATTTCCATGTGATATACAAATTTTTCTTGTTTTAAATGCAGCATTGTCTACATAGTCCAGGCAAATCTCAGTGTAAAATGGGTTTGGCGTGAACTATTTGGGGACAGTTATTTGTTTATCGCAATGGATAGCTCTATTAATGTAGGATAAGTACATAAAGTCGCAAAAAATCCCGACGTGAGCTAAAGCCGCCATTTAGAAAAAATGACCGCCAGAGACATTTTCTTTAAAATCATATATCTTAGTAACCGTTGCTCCGATTTTAGATTTCTTTTTTTTTTGTTCCATTCCTCACTTTACATTTTACAGAAAGTATGGTTACATATTTTACGATAAATTAAACGATAAACTTAGGAAATTAAAAAATAATTTAAATATTACGGAAATTTAAACTTTTGTAAACTCGAGACGTTTGTACTGAAATTTCTAGTCAATTTTTGAAAAAATAATTTTAATAAAAGATCTAGAGCACACAATTAGCTTTCATTTATTTTTTGGCCGATGTTACTAACCCAAATATTAACGGAGTAATAGTTATTTATATATAAAATTGTAGTCATTTTTAATAATGTACCTTAAGGTATAAAGGGTGTCCAGTCAGTGTTCTCTCGGAAGATTGTGCAAAACGGCTAACTTTATAAAAAAACTTTCTTAACAAAACTTTAGATGTTTCGTCTCTACTACAATTTAAAATTATTTTAAAATATACAAGGTGTCACAAAAACGAGTCACACAAGAAAGTATAATTTGTATTTCCTTAACGCCAGTTAAGCCTCCAAGGCCCTGTATTACACCCTAAAATATTTTGCCAAGTTGTTTTTTTCTGTTTTTTTAGGCAGTTTACAAACATTTTTGACTGGCATATCTCCGCGATTTATTAATTTTATTATTAATTCAAAAAATGTGGGATGTTGATAATGATGTATTTACTGAAAAACATTTATGAAATAAATTTTTAGTATATGGGGCGTCCAAAATATTTGCGTACATTTCTTGATATTTAATTATTATTTTTCTCATTTTTTTTTAATGGAATGCCTAGGAATACTTTTTTTACATGAATGAATAAAACATACAATTCCTCACATTTTAATATCTCTTTATTTCTATTTCAAACGTTTTTTGAGATATGATTATATCAAATAATTTTTGCGTAAATTAAGGTGCTCTTTATTTTAGCATTAAAATCTATATTTTGTTTTACATTTTTTTCAATTTTTTTAAATGGAATGCCTATAATTTTTTTAAATGGATGAGTAACCCTTACAATTTCTCACGTTTTGATATCGTACACTTTCTTTTATGAATCGTTCTTGAACAATAATTTTTTTTTCACGATATTGAAACTAACCTAACAACTGCTCAAAATGTCCACCATTCTGATTCAGGTAACACTGAGGTCTCTTGATAAATAAGCCCCTTACAAAGTGTAACATATCAACATTTATACGATTGAAACACCGACGAATCCTTTCTATCATATCTGCTCGAGTCGTTGGTTCTACTTTATAAACGTCTGACTTCACAAATCCCTAAAGAAAAAAACCCACTGAAGTCAGGTCGGGTGACTTAGGCGGCCATGTAAAGAGATCGAGTATAATTTAATAAAATAATAAATTAGATATTATTTAACAATTTATTAAAATATTGGACCTCCCCTTCCTATCCATCTTTTAGGAAACTGATTACTAATGGCCTGACGAACATTTCTACTAAAATGTGGTGGTGCACCTTCAAGTTGTAATCACATATTATTTGTAATGTAATCAGGAATATGCTCGATTATTTATGCAAACGTATTTTGAGTAAAATCTAAGAAGACTGCTCCATTCACATTTTCCTCAAAAAAGCGAGGATGAATAACATAATCATGTACAATTCCTCCCCTTACATTTAAACTATGGTTCTGATTTTTCTGTGCGACATGAGGATTTTCTCTGGCATAATAATGGAAATTGTGCCTATTCACAAATCCGTTGCGATGATTCATCCGTGAACAATACAAATTTGAAAAATTCTTCATTTTCTCCAATTTGGTTTTGAGCCCACTGGCAAAAATTTAATTCTACGATTTAAATCCACATCCCAAAGCTCTTGATGCAGCTGAGCTCGATAGGGTTGAAACTTATTTTTACGAAGACATAGGGAAACACAAGATTCACTGACCTCTAAATCCCTACTTAGCTCCCGAACACTTGCCGTAGGATTTTCGATTACCGCTAAAGTTATAGCCATTTTTTTTTCATTACAATATATTTCGTCGTCTCGCCTTCTTTTCATATGCAAAATTTCCAGTACATTCAAAACGTTCTTTCAAATTTTCTAGAGACCTCACATCAGGACTTCTATAGGGATAGTTTTGACCATACATTCTTGATGCCAATAAACAATTTCCATCACATTCACCACCAATAACATAACATTTACCATATGTATTAAATCTTATTGACAATAATTATAATTCGTATTTTTAAATATTAACAATATTAATTCAACTTAATCACGTAGAGAAATGTCATAGAGTGAAAAACAAACGCAAAACAAAAGACCAAAGCCATACTAGATTTTAATTCTAAAATAAAAAGCACCTCAATTTACACAAAACTTATTTGAAATAATCATATCTCAAAAACGGTTTGAAATAAAAATTAAGTGTATAATATTAGAATGTGGGGAATTTTATGCTTTATTCATCCATGTAAAAAAATATAGGCATTCCATTTAAAAAAATTGAGAAAAATAATAAATAAATAACAAGAAATTTTAACAAATATTTTGGACACCCGGTATAATAATAATTTATTTCAAAAATGTTTTTCAGTAAATGCATCATTATCTAATAACACCCTACATTTTTAGAAAAAACAATTAATAAATCACGGAGATATGGTAGTCAAAAAAATGTTTGTAATTTGACAAAAAAATAGGAAAAAAATTATAACTTGGCAACGCTGCATCCGATTGACAAATAATTTTAGGGTGTAATTCAGGACCCTTAGAGGCTTAACTGGCACCAAAAAATTAGATGATTTTCCATTAAAAAAATTATACATTCTTGTGTAACTCCTTTTTGTGACACCTTGTATAATTGAAAATAATTTCACGTTGTAGTAGAGATGAAACATTGAAAGTTTTGTTAAAAAAGTTTTTTTATAAAGTTACCCGTTTTTGCACAATCTTCCGAGGAAGCACTAAATGGACACCTTGTATATTTCCAAGAACTCAAGTCTTATTTTCTTCAGTTATCTTCTATTTTATGTCCAAAGATGTAATAACACTTTCGATTGTACATAAAAAGGGGAAGAGAACAAAGAAAAGAAATCTAATATCGGAGCAATGGTTACTGAGATATGTCCTTCTAAAAGAAACGGTTCTGGCGACCATTTTTTCTAAATGGTGGCTTTAGCTCACATTGGGATTTTTCGGGACTTTTATATCCTCGTTCTGTATGAATAAAGCTATCTATTTCGATAAAGAAATAGCTGTCCCCAGATAGTTCATACTCAAAACTGGATTTTACTGCACTAATATCTTTTATGCAATATTTCAAAGTCAACTGAAAGATATTGTGTATATCAGCCTTACCATAAACTACCCTCTCACTCCACTCACTCCAGGCACTAACTAAAAGATATTTAGTTGACTTTGAGGCCTAGTATTGACGTACAAACTGACTTCTGCGATATTTTACTGTTGTACCAATTGCATTTATCTATAATTTTTCTTTATAATTTTGGGGCTGGTAAGTGGAACTACAAAAAAATTGAGGTCTGTTAGAGCAAAACGGACTTCAGATTACGACTCAACGTACCAAAAAATACAAGGTCCACATACTCTAATCAATGTTAATTTAAAAAATTGTGGACCTGTGTTATTTTTAAAAAACCGCTGCCCAAGGAATCACTACTTCCACATCCAAGTCACTCACAACGAAAAAATTTTGTATGCGGAAATAATTGTTTATGGAACTTTAATAATATAATATTTGAAATCCTCTACCCCAAAAATCCATAAAACGATACCCCACATCGGTAGCGGGGTGGGTGTGGTGATAGGGGGTGGTAGTGGGGGTGGATGAAGTAAAAAAACGTTTTGAGGTGTCTGGTTCTTGTACACACACTAAATCACGTTTTTTTTCCATCCCCTTTAATAATGGGGTGGGGGTGGTAATGGGGGGGTGGCTAATGCCAAAATTTTTTTTGAGACCTTAGCTTTTCCTGTATATACTAAATACCAATTTTATGGACTCTTACCTGCTCTATTTACCTATTTTTCCCAAATTTACCTCAATTTACCCCCAACCCTTCGACGGAACAAGATGAAAATATAATCTAGTTCTAGATCTCATTAAAGTACATATGTGTACCAAATTTCAAGTCAATATCTCAAACGGTTCCAGAGTAAACGTGCGCACAAAAAAGTTACAGACAGACCGACAGACAGACCGACAGACAGAAATTTTTTTTTGTTCAAACTTAAAATCTCGACGTTTCGTGACTTTCTAAGCCTATTTGAACAATAAAAATTTTTGTCGTTACTATACTTCCACTGGACGTGGAAGTAATTAAGTGGGTTGTTCATAATATTTTTTTACAACTCCAATATTTACTTTGTTTTAATGGAACATTAAAAAATGTCAAATATCTTCAATGCTGTGACAAAGATTGAATATTGAATAAGAAAATAATCAGAGAATACAAATAAGGTCGTTCCATTTAAAAAAACGATGGTAGGAAAATAAGAAACATAAATTGTGAAGCATAAGGAAACAAACAACTTATATTTTATTTATTCATTAAATTAATAATAACCGGTATATATAAAAGAACTAGGAACAAAAAAGTTTAAATATGGTACATAATATCTATGATTTATGGCACAGGCTTTTCTTTGAGCAAAATTACCCATCACTTTGAAACCGGTCCCAACATAAATTATATGGTGAAAACTTTAAAATTTCGTTTACGAGTAAACTACAGTTAATTTTCGGAAAACAACAAAAATGTATTTAAATACAAGCGTTGGTAGTTAGGATGCCACTAAAAACTGTTAAAAACATTATGTTGAAGAAAATAAATGATTTTTCTTTGTAAACGCAGTTCGTAGTTAGTAAGTAGAGTAAAATATGCGAAATTGGAATACTCCACTGAGGTAAACGACGACCCACAAACACCATAAAATTTCCATATAGTCCGGGAACTCTTATAATAATTTTTGAGATAAGTTACTTGCATTTGATTAAACTAGAAGCGAGGGATGATGTCTTACTTAATGTAAGACATTAAAGAGATAACTTTATTTACGCGTCTTTATTTAATTAATATAGTTTAGAATATAAAATTAGTGAAATTTTAAAAAATATTAATTTTATATTCCACTTTGTTCTATTTCATAAATCAATATTTAAGTTGAAGTCAGTTATTATTATTTGGACTTTTTAAACAATATCTTTTTAAAAATATATACCGATTTGGGCTATATGGCTAAAATTAACTATTATTAATTATCTTCAGTTATTAAGCAAATTAAAAAGCTTTCACACTTGTTATATATAATGTTACGAAGTTAAAAAACTTTCTCATGTCATATAAAACAGTGCGAAAGGTTTTTTTTTTCTTGCTTGTACAAGTAGATATTTCTCTATAATGAATAGTAAGCTAAAAAGTGTATAATTTATCTTAAAAAGAATATGTAAAATAGAACGAATGTTTGCTGTTGGTTTGTTTCAAATTAAACTGATGTTTATACACTAGCATTATATTAATACATGGTGTTCCAGCAAAAACTTTTATTTGGAATAATTTAAAAGAGAGAGACCAAAATTAAAAAAAAACATTTCAGAAGATTCATAGGAGAAGCAGTTTGGCAGTATTATGTAACACGTAGCTTTCATCCTCTCAATCCCAATCACCACATACCTACCTAAAAATCTGAAATGGAAATGTACCCCTGTCTGGAACCTCAAATTAGAGAAAATCTTATTAATTAGGAATACAGAATACAGCACTAAAAACCATTTTTAAAAATACACATCCCCCTGTATGCAGAAATAAATACGCATGGTTATTCTTTTGTCTATATAGTAAAAAGTTCGACTAGCTCGTGAATTTATGTGCAAAAACTAGATTTAAAGCTCTCCCATTCATAGAAGATTGAATTTTGGAAACCTTTGAGCAGGGGCGGCTCAAGGTAAATTTTCCACCCGGGCGGGAGTACTTTTTGGCTCCCTTTTTATCGCCTCATGGAGGGAGGGGGTGCTATTAGAAATCTGAAAAAAAAAATTGATCGCCTCATGGGGTAGGTGCAAATAGACATCCGAAAAAAAATTTTATCGCCTGATGGGGAAGGTGCTATTAGAAATCTGAAAACATTTTTTTCGCCTCGTGGGGAGGGAGGTGCTATTAGAAATCGGGAAAAATTTTTTATCGCCTCATGTGGAGGGAGTGCAAATAAAAATTCGAAAAAAAAAAAAAACTTTGTCACCTTGAAAAAGTAACGATACTTTTTTGCCCTCAATTTGGCGCCCCTCCGAGCCGGCGCCCCGGGCAATCGCCTGGGTTGCCCGGCCCTTAAGCCGCCCCTGCCTTTGAGTCGGAAACACCTTCAATAGTCCCAGTGTATTACCCCGCTGTCGTACTGCTTGAGGACAGGAGACTAATCAGCAGTACAAAACTTGTTTTGAAGTTATGAAAAAGTTAAAAGTTGTAAACGGTACAGCTAAAAGAGGTATTAAATTAATAGACGAATATAACAACAGATTAACAACAGAGGAAGAGCAGCGCCAATTTATAGTTCAGATTGTTAGCGAATTTAGTAAGCATTTTACCAACACAAAGAAAGAAAAAATTACCAAAATGTTTTAATATAAGTTATTATTATGTAAAATTAATTTACTAAGTTTATTACTTTCATAAGTAATATCGATATAAATGTTGTAATCTTGGTATATGATTTTTGATCCAAATAATGATGTTATTATAAATATGTTTCATTTTCATTCTCTGGCAGCACCATCTCCTATTATCCAAATTTGACAAAATTTTGTAGTGTTATTTTTTTCATCATCTAAAGCCACTTTAGAGGTGAGACAAAAAAATCGGAAGTCGCAAAATTTGGGCCACCTTAACTTGTATACAAGTCAATATTACTGTTAAAATTTCCTTTATATGAGCAAAAAAAAAAATATTGGAAACTCTTAAAGTAGGTATTTTTTTCATTTGCATTGTTATAAGAATTTTTTAAAAATATTAAATAACCAAAACAAATATAAAATTTAAGTCTTATAATTTTTGTACAGTAGAACATCAAAGTATTTTATAAATAATGACTGAAATTCCAGGATTTTAGTCAAATGGATTCCCTAATTTTACAAGGTTTCCAGGACCACATTTTGAATTCCCTAACTTTTCCAAGTTTCCAGGTTTTTCTAGGTTGGTGGTTTTCGCTCCTGACGATAATACAAACGATTTTGAAAGTCTTCCCTAACATCATAAAACATTTGAAGAGTTATACAGGCTCATTCAGCAGTGGTTTTGATGTAGTTCCTGTAAATTGGCTGCTTAGATGCGAAATACAATAGATAGGAATAGCCTCACAAAATGTAATCCAATAGAGTAAGATCGTGCTGGCCATTTGATACCGCCCCACAGTCCTGTCCTATTCATTAATTGTAGTATGTTCCTTTTAGATATTCTTCATCTCTTCTGCAATAATTTGGAGAAATATTTAATCAAGATGTAAGTATTCATACTTTTCGGCATCTTCCGTTATGGGAGAATGTAGGGCATATAAATAGCATCCATTACCGGTAAGATTTCCTTCACAAGAAAGTGTACTAATAATATACATTTCAGCCCAGTTCTTGTTTATTTGCGAACGTTGTATATGTTCCTCCTTATCCATTGATGAGGAGGAACATAGAATTTTCTTCGCTTGAAATGTTTTATAGAATATAAGTCCTGCGTCGCACAGTGGGAAAAATATGCCCATTTTGGACAAAAATCTGCCGACAGTACAGATTTCAATCAAATTAAGTAAAAAAAATGGCAAACACCCTTAAGACATTGTACTTTAGAGTAGTGCTGCGGCAAAGTGTCTTTGGGTTAACCTAACCTAAAAATCGCAGATATTACTTCCATATCCAGTGGAAGTTTAGAAACAACAAAAAATTTTTAAAAAATTTTATTGTTCAAACAGGCTTAGAATCTCATGAAACAACGAGATTTTAAGAAAAAAAAATGTCTGTCTGTCGGTCTGTCTGTAACTTTTTTGTGTCCACGATTACTTTGAAACCGTTTAAGATATCGACTTGAAACTTGATACACATATGTATTTTAACGAGATCTGGAACTAGATTATATTTTCATCTTATTCCGTTGAAGGGTTGAGGGTAAATTTGGATGAATGAGGGTAAATAGGTAAATCAAGCAGGTAAGAGTCCATAAAATTGGTATTTAGTATATACAAGCTAATGTCTAAAAAAAATTTTGGCATTAGCCACCCCCATTACTACCCCCACCCCCATTACTACCCCCACCCCATTATAAAAGGTAGGTGTACAAGAACCAAAGGCCTCAACTTTTTTTAATTCATCCACCCCCACTACTCCCCCCCCCCTTCCACCACACCGACCCCCACTACCGATGTGGCATATCGTTTTATGGGTTTTTGGGGTAGACGATTTCAAATATTATTTTATTAAAGTTCCATAAACAATTATTTCCACGTACAAATTTTTCTTCGTTGTGAGAGGCTGGGATAGAAAAACTGGATGTGGAAGTAGTGATTGCTTGGGCAGTGGTTTTTTTCTCTTTATTCTGCGTTTACCTCCTTGGTCGAAAGTCACAAACAAACGAAGCAGGTTTCATGTAAATTGGATACCAATTTCATTTTTATGGGATCATAAGTTAATTGCTTAAGTTTCTTGAATCGTTTTTAACGTATGAACTATAACCATTTTAAGGAGTTAAAATAGGAGTTGAAGGTTTAAGGTGGTGAAAATTCGAGATTCAAGTGAAATAACGTTTAAGTGATCAAAAGTGGTTCTACAGGGTTTTTAGATGCTGATCTCATCTTTAGTCTTACTCGCATTTTATCGATCCTTCAAAGGAAAACGGGGGTTGATCTAAAAATTACGATATTCCAAATACTCGTCGCTGGTTGCGTTTAGACTTGTAAATATTATTTTACTGACAGGTAAAAATAAGGATAGTTTTTTTATCCACATGATTTTATTCCTATGCATTCAGACTAACCTATAAGTGAAAAATTGTATGTATTAAATAACAGTCATAAACCTAAAAGTTTTAACCCCAACATTATCCAATTTCCGAAGTAATTTTTCGCGCTGAATCCGAAGCTGGCCTCAGAATTGGCTCAGAATTGACCCATCATGTCAGAATTTTGAAATATTTTAGGTTAAGTACTTAAAAAATGACTTTCTTGGCAACTTTTGAGGTTATGTATATGATTCAAAAAATTTTTCGACTTATTTCTAATAACTATATCATTAAATCTTCATCTTTAAAATAAGCTTTCGAATGATTATCTACGATGAAATAATTTTTTTCACCCTTTTATAATGGGGTGGGGGCAGTAATGGGGGTGGCTAATTCCAACATTTTTTTAAAGACATTAGCTTCTCTTAAATACCAATTTTATGGACTCTTACCTGCTTGATTTACCTATTTACCCCCATTTACCCCAATTTACCCCCCAACCTTTCAACGAAATAATATGAAAATATAATCTAGTTCTAGATCTCGTTAAAATACATATGTGTACCAAATTTTAAGTCGATATTTTAAACGGTTCCAGAGTAATTGTGCGCACAAAAAAGTTACAGATAGACCGACAGACAGACAGGCATTTGTTTTCGCTCAAACTTAAAATCTTGACGTTTCATGACATTCTAAGCCTATCTGAACAATAAAATTTTTTTAAAATTTTTTGTCGTTTCTATGCTTCCACTGGATGTGGAAGTAGTATCTGCGATTTTTAGGTTAGGTTAACCCAAAGCCACTTTGCCGCAGCACTACTCTAAAGTAGAATGTCTTAAAGGTATTTGCCATTTTTTAAATTTAATTTGATTGAAATCTCTACTCTCGGCAGATTTTTGTCCAAAAAAGGGCATATTTTTCCCACTGTGCGTCGTTCCAATTAACTGAGACATTTTTTACTCACCTGCAGTTATGCAGGTTTGTAGTTGAGTTCAGAGAAATGCAAAACTAATCACTGAAACAAATTTGTCTCGACCAGTTTGGATTGTTTTTAAGATTATAATTTCACAGAATTCCAAACTGTAGTTAGTGTGCTGCAGATGTGGTCATACAAATGAGTTCATTTTTTTTCTACGTTATAAGCAATTCTTGCCGAGATACAATATACAATGTGTCCACGGCAAAGCGGTATTATAGGTGTAAATGACAATTTTTTTTGGATTACAAACACAATTTTTTGTATTCTGCTCTTGCCTCACCCAAAAACTATTTTTAGTATCTTAGACTTTAAAAAATTTATTGAGGGCGCTGGTAACAGCTTAAAAATAAAAATCGCATCAGGTAAAGTGCCTTTTCTGAGCGAAATATTGAAAAATTTTATTAGAAAAAGTTGCTCAGAATCAAAAAATATGACGCTGAACCAAATTACAGAACTAAAAACATTTTTTTTAATTTATAAAATTTTATTTATTTTTTTTAATATTATAAAATTTGCAGAAGACCGGTTTTTCATCGACATCATTTTCTCTGATGAAGCAACTCACCAATGGTGTTGTGTCCAGTCAGAATTGCCGCTACTGGAGCGATACAAACCCAAATTTTAGAATTGTTACAGGTAGTCAATATTCTAAAAGAGTTAATGTTTGGTGTGCAATATCCTACAATGGTATAATCGGATCATACTTCATTGACGGTATTAACTCTACTGGAAACATTTTTTCATGAACATTTACATACCTTGCCACTGGACGAAAGAGCACGTTTGTATTTTCAGCAAAATGATTGTTCAGCCCACAGTACACAAATAGTAAGGAATTGGCTGAATAATAATTTTGCAGAAAAGTGTATTGGATGATTTGGATCTTTTCCGTATCCACCCAGATCGCCTGATTTGACTATTTGCGATTTTTATTTATGGGGTCATCTGAAGCAAATTGTTTATTCCTATGATTTAACAACGGATGTAAATGTATTGAAAGCTATAAATGCTATAAATTCAATTGACCTCCAAGCCATTCAAAATAGCTACAAAGAATTTAAGAACAGATTTGAGATATGTGCTGAAAATGGAGGAACATGGGTAGAATAAATGAATTTAAATTATTATCATTACATTTATAATATTTTAAAAAAAATAAAATTTTATAAATTAAAAAAAAATGTTTTTAGTTCTGTAATTTGGTACAAAGTCATATTTTTTAATTCTGAGCAAGTTTTTCTAATAAAATTTTTCAATATTTCGCACAGAAAAGACACATTACCTAATGCTATTTTTATTTCTAAGCTGTTACCAGCGCCCTCTATAAATTTTTTAAAGTCCAAGTACCAAAAATAGTTTTTGGGTGAAGCAAGAGCAGAATACAAAAAACTGTGTTTCAAATCCAAAAAAAAATGTTATTTACACCTATAATACCTCTTTGCCGTGGACACATTGTATACTGTTGTGATTTAATATTTAAAAAATGATTTTGTTATTTATGCATTATTATAAAAAAAAAATGGTAGGCTAAATAAAAAATGAGTTGTTATGATAATATTGAAAATTAATTGAATAAAAAATAATAAACTGTCAAGAGATTTTCATTGGAAATATATATAAATTTTGTTGGTTCTTGCGAGCCGGGTCTAATATATTATTACTTCAGGTTAGTCCACGTCGAATCTGTACATTCTGTTGGTCCTTCAACCTTTTGAATGAGTTCTATGGGATCTGGAGTAATTACAAGGCAAAAATCAAGACTGATGAAGAAAGTCGACCAGGAATCTGCATCATCTCGGAGACACCGAAAGCAGGAAAGTGAAAATAATGAGTCTGTAATATCTAATGAAAATGATAATACAAAGCAAGTAAATAATCAAGCCAGTAAATTAGATGGAGTTTTATCAAAAGAAAGTAGTATGAATAGAAGACTAAAACCAGAAGCACAGATGAAAGCTGATGAAGAAATGGCTAAGATTTTAGCAGCCGAAGAAGAAATACAACACTGTAAGTTAGAACATCAAAAGAAAATGATAAGAACAAAGTTAGAATTAGAAAATGTAGGAATAGATGAAGAAGTTGGTACAGAAAAGGAATGGGATAAAAATTTTATTGAAGATAATCGGCCTGGCCTCCTGAATTAACACAAGAAGCAAAGGTACGTCAGTGGTTAGAACATGTCGAAGAAATTGAAGATAGAAATAATGAACCTGGAAAAGGAAATAATCAAAATTTTCCAAATGAATGAAAAAATTCTTGGCGCGGCAAACTGTCGAAAGGAATTTACCAATTTTTTCAGGTGACATTAGAGATTGGCCAGGTTTTTACTGTCAGTATCAGTGCACAACTGAAGTTCTTGAATTGTCAAACGAGGAAAACTTAAGCAGACTTCGTTGTTGTCTGAAGGGTGATGCCAGAAGGTGTCGAAGGTTTACTTATTTCTGCCGCTTCGGTAAGTGACATAACGAATATTCTTCAAAGACGATTTGGTAGACCAGATTTGATTGTTCGATCATCAGTACAAGAAGCTAGAAATATGTCATATGTCAAAAACAATGACTTTAATTCAATCATACATTTTGCTGAAATTATTTCAAATCTAGTAGTTACTTTAGATGGATTGAAGATGAATAATTATTTAGAATGTCCTCAACTGCTAGATGACTTGGTCCAGAAATTTCCATATAATTTACAACTTACTTGAGGCGAAAAGGTAGCTAGGCGTTGCAGTAATATTTCTCTAAAAGATTTTAAGAACTGGATTTGGGAAAAATCAGAGGGAGCTAGTTCTGCTAATGCTATAAATGTAACTAAAAATGCTTCATCTACTACAGACCGATTTATTAAGAATAAAGAGAAATTTAAATATACGGTTTTAGCTACAGAAAAAAAAAATATTAAGAAAAAATGTTTCTGTTGTTTCGATGATGGACATACCTTGGAAAAGTGTTCCAAATTTAATGAGCTAGAAGTTGCTAAAAGATGGGAAATTATAAAGAAAAATTTAATTTGTTTCTGCTGTTTATTGAAAGGCCACAGACTAAATGAATGTTATAAAAAACAAAAGTGCTCAGTTATAAAATGCGGAAAATATCATCATAAGCTATTACATAATAATAATTTCCACAATGGGGAAACATTAAATTTGCCCACAACACCGCAAATTGTAGCTCATACTGCAAAATGGACGCACAGCATAGAAATATTATTACGAATTGCTCTTGTTACAATAACTTTATTAAAAAAGGAAGGCTTTATTTGATGAAGCGTCGACAATTTCATTAATTGATGAAGAGTTAGCTAATACTCTAGATTTAGAGGGTACTTCAAAAATGCTCAATTTAAAATGGACAGATAAATCGACGTGCAAGTATGGTTTCCAGAAGAGTAAGTTTTGACATTTCAGGCGAAGACGGGATACGTTATCACCTTGACAATGTACATACAATGGAAGATCTTGATTTACCTGTTCAGTCTGTAAATGCAAAATATTTGAAGTCTGTGTGGCCTCATTTTCGAGAAATTAACTTTTCTTCTCTACAAAACGTGCAACCTAAAATTTTACTTGGTCAAGATAATTGGAACTTGACAACCAGTCGAGAAATTATCGAGGGACCCAAAAATTCACCGGTATTATCTTATACCAAGCTAGGATGGATTATACATGTAAATGTACAGCAATTTAAAGGACGAGTCGACGAAAACTATGTTTTGCATGTTTGTTGTAAGACAGAAGAAGATGATATGCTTCATGAAGAAGTACAAAAGTTTTTCACAACTGAATTCTTTGGAGTGAAAATTGTAAATAGAGAAATATTTTCTCGAGAGGAAGAAAGAGCGAAAATGATTGCAGAAAAAACTACTAGAAGAATTGAGCGACGATGGGAAACCGGTTTGCTATGGATGATTTTGCTATGATGATTTTAGCGTGGGAGACAGCAAAGCCGTGGCTGTATAACGTCTACATAGAAAGAAAATTAAGACAAGACAAAGAGTTTGCAAATTTATACGACTGCAAGATTGACGAATACTTAAGAAAAGGTTCTGCAAGATGTGTTACCGAAGATGAACTAAAGACGGAAAAAAGGGTTTGGTATTTACCGCATTTTGGTGTAGTTAACCCAAATAAACCGGGAAAGATTCGTTTTGTATTTGATGCCGCAGCGAAAGTAAACGATAGTAGTCTAAATGACTTACTTCTAAAAGGTCTAGACCTTTATAATTCTTTGGTAAGCATATTATGGAAGTTTCGACAAAAACAAATAGCCTTCCCCGCGGACATTCAAGAAATGTTTCATCAGGTAAATATAATAAAAGAGGATCAATCTTGTCAACGATTTCTTTGGCCTTCTAAACTGAACCCAGGAAAATATGAAGTGTATGTTATGAATGTTATGATACTGAAGCTGTTTCGTCTCTATTTTCGGCTCAGTACGTAATAGTATATTGTGTATCTAGGTGTGAAAGCGATACATTCCCGGACGAAGATGCAATTGTTGGCCGAGGCGCTAGCCGAGGCCAACAAGCATCGAAGTCTGGGAATGTGCTTTCACACCGAAGTACACATACTATTTTTTCTGAAATCACAATAAATACTATTTTAAACGTATAAAAATCAAAAATATAAACATTTAAAAAAATTTTTTTCTGAAATCACAATCAATACTATTTTAAACGTATAAAAATCAAAAATATTAACATATTAAAATATATATAAAAAACCGTACGGGAATGTTACTTCCCGGCTTAGGCCGGGAAGTAACATTCCCGTACGGCTTTGTTGATCGTTGCTTGGCAACGGATCTTTTCCGGTCTGTTTTCTGATAGTTTCCTAGCAACGGACTAAAATACTGGAATTGTGCATTTTTCGCTCTAAAATCGCGCCGAAAATGTAGACATTCCCGATCGATTTCAGAAAAAGAATGTAAACGCTATGGAATTTTGCGATAAATTCCCGAAAGCTTCCGAAGCAATAATTAATAAACACTACATCGATGATTATCTTGACAGTGTAGAAACTTTGGAAGAAGCAAAAAATTGAGTTAATCAAGTGATTATGATCCATAAAGAAGGTGGATTCATTTTAAGAAATTGGGTAAGCAATTCAAAGTTACTGTTAGAAAATATTCCAAGATTTTAGAATGGAGGAAAAGATATTAAGTAATGGGCAGGCATCGGAATCGCAAAGAATTCTTGCACTAAAATGGATGACAGATTGGGATTTATAATGTCTTTCCATAAAATTGGTAAGAAAATTTTGGAAGGAAAAAAGAAACCTACAAAAAGAGAAATGTTGAAAATTTTAATATCTCTTTTCGATCCACTAGGACTTTTAGGGCATTTCATTAAAGGAAAAATATTACTCAAAGATGTATGGAAAAGTGGTATTTCTTGGGACGACAAGATTACACATAACCTGAATAATAGATGGAAAGAATGGATTCGAAAAATAAAGGATATAAAAATTCCACGATGTTACAACATAAAATATAATGAAGATTTTAAAATACAACAACATGTATTCTGTGATGATAGCGAGCAAGCGTTTGTAGCTATCAGTTTTTTTAGGTTCGAGAGAGAGAATGAAATTATTGTTTCTTTGGTTATGTCCAGGACCCAAGTTGCACCGTTACGTTCGGTAACAATACCTAGATTAGAACTGCAAGCTGCTGTCATGGCATCTCGTTTAGCAAAAACCATAAACACAGACAGTTCTGTAATAACAGAAACTTATTTTTGGACGGATTCAAAAACGGTATTGTGTTGGATCAATTCGGATTCAAGAAGATTTAATAGACTAGTAGATGGTGACAGAAAATCAGAACTGATAGCCTACCGTCTGCAAGTAATTTAGTCAGTATTATGTATATATTAAAGCTTAATTTGGGGTACTTTCAAGGTTTGCACGCATGCACGGGATGTAGGACACGATTTCCGGTTTGCATAAAAAAACAATATTTTCAACTAATAAACTACCGTCTGCAAAGTTCATAATTCGAATTAAAGGAATAAAAATATGTCGGAAGCGCATTTGCAGACAGTCTTGTCATGCACCAAACTTTATACAGGGTACTCGAAAATGTATCAAATTTTCGTAAAAAAAAATGATTATTTACCGTCTGCAAACAGTATAAAATGATGATTCTGGTTCATGAAAACGGGTAAGGGAAAGGCGCAGACGTTTACGATATGCACATCACCATATCGTGCGCATGTCAACATGTTATTTTTTTTTACAATTTTGAACAATCGTCTACCGTCTAATTACAGTTTTATTAGAAAATTTAGGTTGCAAAACTGTTGTATTAATTATTTGCAGACGAATCCAGTGTGCACGGTCGTCCATTGAATTCTATAAACTTGTAAAAAAATGGGGGTAACTTTTACCAATTATTTACTGTCTGCAACTTGGTGCGAAGAAAGATTATTGGTTTAAATATGCAATTATTTAATTTGCAGACATTGCCCACATGCACGACAGTCACAATAAAGTGTCCAAATTTGGCGAAATGCGTTTTATATCTCTCTGTTTGCGATATGTACCAAGAACAACTATCTACCGTCTGCAACTTGGTACAAAGAAAGATTACTGGTTTAAATACTCAATTATTCAATTCGCAGACGATGCGCACATGCACGAGAGTCAAAATAAAGTGTCAAAATTTGACGAAATGCGTTTGATATCTCTTCGTGTGCGATATGCACCAAAATCAACTCTTTACCGCCTGCAACACGAAATTGTGTAAGCTAACTTATTAATTATACTATTTTCTCATGGATAGTCCAGTGACCTCTATTTAAACTGGACTGCTAATACTAACGGGCTGCGCATGGAAATAATAAGACACAAAGGAGCTCATGAAATAGCTATTGCGCAGGCTCAAACCCATCTAAAACTATCAAATTTAATCTAGAATATTAGTTTCTAGCATAGGCGTAGTGATAACTGATAATTCTGGGTTCAATCAAGTTATGTAAGTTAGTTACTAGTTTTCTTTCTTGTATATGCATTTAGCTCACATAAACCTAAAAACAATTCTTTTGATTTATTTTCACTTAAACGTTTCTGTTTTATTTTTCGTAAAATAAATGATTATAAGTAACTCCTAACTTCGAAACCCAACGGTGACGCCCATGCTTGTCTGTAAACAGTTTGTCGGTAATACGCATGTGCGTAGGGTAACTTGCGCAGTTTCAATTTGTTGCAGAAATTGAACTATTGTTTTGTTTATCCAGTTTATATAGAAATCAGTGGGATAGACAGCATGCACATGTACACGACCCAGAATTAGTACTGGTATTCGATAAAGTTGGTCATTTGCGTCACTCAATTGAATAAATAATATTTTATTACAATTGTAATAAAAATCTTATACATATTATTATACATATTCAGATCCAGATCCAGTAGTGTAAGTACTGTTCACGGGTGTTGTATGCTCTTATCAAAATTGAATATTTCGTGTAGTTAAATACAATAATAATACAGACATTATATACCTATGGAACAGTGAAGTAAATGTGCATGTGATAAGAAGTGAAAGAACTATACGCAACTATGTTGGAAACAGGACATATATTGGATAAAAATCATTACAAAAATTATTAAAAAATTTACAAAAAAGTTATTATTGCCGCAAAAAAAGCTTTACAATGACAAACTGTATGAAGAGTGACAATAAACGGAAGACCGTGTGAACAATAATTAATAAATCTATTAGTAAAAATAAAAGCAGAAAGGAAACATTTGAAATTAAATTAGAAAATACCATTGTACATGATAAAACTATAGCTACTTCCTTTCGTGATTATTATGTTGCATTACCTCACAAACTGTCCAATGAACGAAGTCAAGATACTGGTACAAATGATAACCTTACACCTACAAGAATTTTTTATACTATGACGTAAGACCAGTCAATGAAAATTCCGTGTATAATGCTATAATAAATCTTAAGGAAACAAATTCGGCAGGAGCTGACTCAATTTCATCACATTTACTAAAGTTCATTGCGAATTATATTACTTATCCGCTAACTTATCTCGTAAAATCGTAAGAACAAGGAATTTTTCCGGAAATATTTAAAATATTTAAAATAGCAAGGTTGTTACCTTATATAAAAAAGGCGAAAAAGTTAATATTGAGAATTATAAACCCATTTCAAGCCACTTAAACAGGGTATTTAAACTACAAAAAAAAGGCCATAAGGAACATAGCAGATGTAGGTATCAGTTCGAACATCATGCAGACCATATTTTAAAAAATTACGATTACTAACATTACCTTTCATATATATCTTGGATATTTTAATGTATGTTAAATCAAACCTAAACAAGTTTGTAGCTAATGGTAACTTCCACGAATATGAAACCAGACATAACCATTTACTGTCAATTCCTTCACATAGTTTGTCAACGTATGAAAAAAGCCCCATTTATGTAGGAATTAAATTATACAACAAATTAAATCCAGAAATCAGGCAAATAAACAATCTAAAATCATTTAAAACTATCATATGTTACTTGATAAATGTACAATATAAACAAACTTCTAACTGACGTTTCAACTTCTCGAAGCTAGCCGACAGTTGCACGTTGCACCTGCCAGAGCCACCTTTGTTAATAGACCTACGGCCAAGAGGCAAATAAGTTACCTCATCGGGTACAAAAGATTTGAGTTTTTGTAGTAAAAGTACCACATATATGTAGCAAAAAACCGACCGTCTGCCGGGGCTCAATGGTCAACTTATTGTTAGAGCTTGTCAAAAATGGTTAGAATTTAAATGATAATAAGTTTTCGTCGATTTGGTTTGATGGACCTCAATTACCTAGTGCCCTAGACGAAATAGTTGTATGCAAAACCTGCATGGAGCAAAGGGATATTGATGATGAAAATGAAGAGGGTTTTAATGATTCATGTGATGACGAAGATGACGAATAGTTATTTTTCTTTAGATTTATTATCAAACAAAACAAAAAACCTTGTTATTTTTATTTACTACCATTGTATTGTATTGTTGTTGTTTCTTGTATACAAAGTTGTTTTGCCTACATATTCACGGAAATCTGACAAACAAAATAATAATTGTAATAGTTTTCCTTGTGCATTGTCAAAGTTCCGAACATGTACTCAATAAAACTATTTTGCTATTGCTATTTTTATTTACTACTATTGTTTTGTATTGGTGGTGTTTCTTGTATAGGAAGTTGTTTTGCCTACATATTCACGGAAGTCTGACAAACAAAATAATAATTGTAATAGTTTTCCTAGTGCATTGTCAAATTTCTGAACATGTACTGAATAAAACCCTGTACCGACTTTAGCATTATTCTTTCAGGTTAGATTTTCTAGAGCATCTACTCTTTATAGTTGACCGTCTGCCGATGTTTTTGAAAAATATTTATGATCTACATAAAAAGAACTTTGATTTGAACCCAGGTTTGTACATGTACCTCATGAGGTAAGAAACGTAGGAATTTTGGGCGTCGCGACGGGCGTCTGCTCTACGTTTGCG
This sequence comes from Rutpela maculata, assembly GCA_936432065.2. Classification (NCBI taxonomy): domain Eukaryota; kingdom Metazoa; phylum Arthropoda; class Insecta; order Coleoptera; family Cerambycidae; genus Rutpela; species Rutpela maculata. The sequence goes on from OW386293.2 coordinate 68,654,742, forward strand.
TTCAAATACTGACGTCTGCCACACCAAATAAAAATTGTAATGGTTTTCCCAGTGAATTGTCACGTTTTTAAGAAGCATGCATCCAATGAGGTAACTTTAGCGAGTTTTTTCGCCTTTTTGACAAGCTCTAATAATGATAAGTTGACCATTGAGCTCCGGCAGACGGTCGGTTTTTTGCTACATATATGTGGTACTTTTACTACAAAAACTCAAACCTTTTGTACCCGATGAGGTAACTTATTTGCCTCTTGGCCGTAGGTCTATAATGGTCTATAGTTTAAGATGAACTATAGGTTCTCGTACATGTGCGCATCGTCTGTAAATTGAATAATTGCGTATTTAAACCAGTAATCGTTCTTTGTACCAAGTTACAGACGGTAGATAGTTGTTTTTGGTACATATCCCAAACGGAGAGATATCAAACGGATTTCGACAAATTTGGACACTTCATTGTGACTCTCGTACATGTGGGCAATGTCTGCAAATTAAATAATTGCATATTTGAACCAATAATCTTTCTTCGTACAAAGTTGCAGACAGTAAATAATTGGTAAAAGTTACCCTCATTTTTTTACACAAATACGTTCGGCGGCAAGTACTTTGTACACGTTTAATATATCTGCAAATAATCCTATATCGAAGCTCTATTTTTAAATCATGATTTCTTTTTAGCTGCAGACGGTAGACGATTGTTCAAAATTGTAAAAAAAAATAACATGTTGACATGCGCACGATATGGTGATGTGCATATCGTAAACGTCTGCGCCTTTCCCCTACCCGTTTTCATGAACCAGAATCATCATTTTGTACTGTTTGCAGACGGTAAATAATCATTTTTTTTTACGAAAATTTGATACATTTTCGAGTACCCTGTATAAAGTTTGGTGCATGACAAGATTGTCTGCAAATGCGCTTCAGACATATTTTTATTCCTTTAATTTCGAATTATGAACTTTGCAGACGGTAATTTATTAGTTGAAAACATTGTTTTTTTATGCAAACCGGAAATAGTTTCCTACATCCCGTGCATGCGTGCAAACCTTGAAAGTACCAAAAATTGAGCTTTATTAGATACATAATACTGACTAAATTACTTGCAGACGGTAGGCTATCAGTTCTGATTTTCTGTCACCATCTACTAGTCCATAAAGCGTTTGTTAATCATAGAATTGGAGAAATTCATGAAAATAGTAAAAGATCTCAATGGATGTGGATTTCATCTAAATTAAATATTGCTGATCACGCCACCAGAGATGTCAAAAACTTTGATTTGTCATCTAAAAGCAACTGTTTTTTGGAACCTGACTTTCTATACTCCTCACAAGAAAATTGGACCAAAGAAGATGTAAAATTTAATGAGGCAGATTTTATGGAGAATCTTGAAGTAAAAGAAGATCGTATTTTGGTTACAGGTCTAAATAGCGATGAGTTTTCTTATTTACCAAACATACAACATTTTTCCAAATGGATATATTTAATTCGATCTAATCTAAAATTTAGCAACGCTGTAAAGGGCTAAAATCGTGCTCGGAAACGAATTTTTCGAGATATCTCGGTTTTCATTGCCTCTATGACAAAAATACATTAGGCCAAAAAGAAAGCTATGGAAATTCTCTATAAAAAAGATAGAGGGTCTTTTTTTCGTATACGCAATAGTTTTCTTGAAAATCTTGCATTGAATTTGAACTTATGTTATATTGTGGATAATTTAAGTACACCACCCTTGAGGTTGAGTACTTGGCCCATTTTTTTATGTGGTTTGCCCGGTAGGCCTAATCCACGACTGACATACTTAGTAAAACGTTGTCAAATTAATAATTCTCTTCTTGTCCGTTTTCGCCTTCTATAAATTCATCGATTCGTTCGAGGAAATCCGGGTCAATCTGAGAACTTTCAGTCACTGCTTCAGTGACGGCTTCTATTTCTGACGAGTTTTCAATCGGTTCAGCATTCAAGCAAGATTTTCCATGGCAGTTGCCGTAAACTGGTGAGCAATTAAGTCCCAACCTCCGACAGCCACACAATGGTCCACAACCTTTCGTACAGTTGCAGAAAATCATCTTCAGAAGGCAATCAGGCGCAGGAAGTTGGGTGTTTGACCACAATATAGTATCTTTCAACATCCATCCCCACTCTTTCGGATTCAATACATTACCCAACCATTTTTGTACTTGAAAATAAACACGAAATAGATGCTGTTGAGCTGCGTCATGAGTGGGTGGTAATGAATTCAATTTCACTGGTTTGCTTTTGTTCACAGCTTTAATAAAGCAAGAATACCGATAGTTAACGATGGAAACTTCTTTAACCGGAGCGTTATAGATTGCGAGGAAAAATTTTATCCCATTCGAAGTAACTATGTCAGGAGAAGTACCAGTCTTGCTGAAAACTTCAGCTACAAGTTTCAAGTCCTGCCGTTTTTTCATCACTTTCAAAGTTGCAGTCTTGCCTTTATTAACCAGAGCAGATGTAGTGTCACACCCAGAGAATGCGTGCAGAAACAATATGTGATCTCGAATATCTTTATGGTGATCAAAGCTTCGTGAAGAATAAATTTTTCGTTGGTCCTTCCCTCTGTCTGGTTTGAGGAGAAAAATTTCTTTATTAATAGGTGTACGAGCAGTTAAATTTATAAGAAGATCCACATCTTCCCCAACCACAACCGTAGTATTTTTACATGATTCCTCAAGCGCTGTTTCGACTATCAAAATGTCAGCATCATCTTCAGCATGTCTAAGAATATAATTATTTGCCTCAAACTTTCCTGTCAACATCGAAATCAATCTGGTTTTATTTTTATTATTGGCTTACAGTTGCAACCATCTGCTCATCAAAGTAAATGTCACCAGATGAAGCTTTTGAGGACCGGCGAAGCTGCTGCATAGCCTTCACACTGTTGCTAATATTTTCATAACCATCAAAAACAATAGTAGACTTCGAGCCCGAATATCCTCTTATGCATAGACGTATCCACGTAAAACTTACGACTGTATCAAGGATACAGCCAACCAGGATTTTTTTTATGTTTTAACCCTCCGTGCAATAAAAACTGCCACGAATAAATTTTTTGATTTTAGGTAGGTATGACTTACTGGAATTTTTCAAGAAAACTATTGCGTATACAAAAAAAGACCTTCTATCTTTTTTATAGAAAATGTCCATAGCTTTCTTTTTGGCATGATGTATTTTTGTCGTAGAGGCAATGAAAACCGAGATATCTCGAAAAATTCGTTTTCGAGCACGATTTTAGCCCTTTACAGCGTTGCCAAATTTTATCCTTACACTCCCAATTCGGGGACTTTTGAAACCTTATTAAGGACACCAGAACTTACCTGGAAAACCAACATTTACTTTTGTATGAATTGGTCTGAAGATGCGGCTCATTACTAAATTCTAAATGCCAGTGGATTAATATACAAAGCTATTAATAAGACATTATCATCAGAAAGCAGGACATAAGGGAAGATAATTGATTCTGAATGAATTGAGACAGAGATATTGGATAATGCAAGTAAGAAAATCCATTAATAGAGAATCCAAAGATTGCAATTTATGTCGAAGAATGAGAGCTAAGTCTAGCACACCTGAAACAACTACCAAAATTTAGACTTACAAGAGTTTTATTTACCTATTTGTCAATAAGGGCAATTCATATTGAATTGGCGGATTCGTTAAGCACTGACTCTGCTATTTTAGCATTTGGACGATTTATAGCCCGAAGAGGAAAGCCCAAAATGATAATTTCAGACAACGGTACGAATTTTAAAGGGGCAGCAAAGGAATTAAGAGATGAAATTAAAAAAATTGACGATGATTTATTAGAAAAAGAACTAATTTGTAAAGAAATAAATTGGGAGTTTATACCTTCTGCTTCACCTCATATGGGGAGAGCGTGGGAACGAATGGTTCGTTCAGTAAAGAAAAGTTTAAAAATTACATTAAAGGAAACCTACCCAAAACCCGAAGTACTAGTTACCTTACTAATAGAGGCAGAAAATATAGTAAATAGTAGACCTTTGACATATGTTTCTGACAACCCAGACGACCCAGAAAGTATTACACCAAATCACTTTCTTATCGGAACCTCAAGTTCAGCCAAAACTCCAGGTATTTTAAGCCTTGACTGGAATTTAAGAAAACAGTGGAAAATGAGCCAGCAACTAACTAATTAGTTCTGGAATAGATGGATAAGGGAATATTTACCTACGTTGACAAAGAGATCCAAATGGTATGAAAAGAAATTACCATTAAAAGAGGATGACATGGTGATCATAATGGATAATCGAATGCCACGAAATAATTGGCCTTTAGGTAAAAAACCGCTGCCCAAGGAATCATTACTTCCACATCCAGATTCTCTATCCAAGTCACTCATAACGAAAAAACTTCTACCCCAAAAACCCATAAAACGATATCCCACATCGATAATGGGGTGGGGGTGGTGATAGGGGGGTGGTGATAGGGGGGTGGTAGTGGGGGTGGATGAAGTAAAAAAATATTTTGAGGTTTCTGGTTCTTGTCCATACAGTATCTAAATCACAATTTTTTTTCAACCCCTTTAATAATGAGGTGATAATGGGGGTGGCTAATGCCAAAAAATTTTTTGAGACCTTAGTTTCTCTTGAATATACTAAATACCAATTTTATGGACTCTTACCTGCTTGATTTACCCATTTACCCCAAATTTACCCCAATTTACCCCCAACCCTTCGACGGAATAAGATGAAAATATAATCTAGTTCCAGATCTCGTTAAAGTACATATGTGTACCAAATTTCAAGACAATATCTTAAACGGTTCCAGAGTAAACGTGCGCACAAAAAAGTTACAGACAGATCGACAGACAGAAATTTTGTTTTCGCTCAAACTTAAAATCTCGACGTTTCATGACATTTTAAGCCTATTTGAACAATACAATTTTTTTAAAAATTTTTTGTCGTTACTATACTTCCACTTTATGTGGAAGTAATTGTGACAACATATCCAAGCAGAGGTGGGCAAGTTAGAATTGTAGACGTAAAAACTAAAACTGGAACATATAGGAGACCTGTTACGAAGATATGTAAGCTTGAACTATTAGAATTAAGTGACGACGAAGCGTCACTGGTGGAAGGAAATGTGATTTAATATTTAAAAAATGAATTTATTTGTTCTTATTATAAAAAAAATAGTAGGCTAAATAAAAAATGAATTGTTATGATAATACTGAAAATTAATTGAATAAAAATAATAAACTGTCAAGAGATTTTCATTGGAAATATATATAAATTTTGTTGGTTCTTGCGAGCCGGGTCTAATATATTTATTACTTCAGGTTAGTCCACGTCGAATCTGTACAAATACGAACAGAAATAACATGATTCGTTTTTAATCTTCAGTTGCCTTTGTCGGAAAAACGTTACTTAAAGATAATAAAAATACGGAATATGCATAAAAGTAAAAAAAAAACCTGAAATGAAACTTTTTTTTTTGCGTTAAGTCTAAAAGAATACCATGTAAAGTCAACTAATTTTGTGCCCCGCTATAGAATTCACAGCAATAACAACTCCCCTCACATCTGCGGACACTAGAAGATAATTAAATTCATTTTAACCTCCCGACAAAATTGTGGAAGGTTACTAAAATTGGTCAAACTTTGCATGAGGGTTTCTTTAGTGCTCCAGAAGATCTGAAAAGGTTTTGGTTGAGATCGGATTACGTTTAGTGCCGTTTTGGCACAAAAAGTTGTTTATTTTATGATTACTTACAATTTGTAATTGAACCATTGAAAAGCAGTAAAAATTCCGATTTCAACGATATATCACACTTGCACCTTTTCGAATTGATTTCAGTGAAAAAAATTAAAAAACAAAGCAAACGTAAAACAGATCGCTTTTCGCGTGGCACGGTTGATGCGCGGAACCATTGCGCCGTGAAACTCGCCACGTCACGTGCATTCCTATTCAACAACACTGAAATCAGGATTTACCACCGCGGCGCTGGTATTGTAGAAGAACGCACTACCGGGCGTCAAAATGACGCGACACCAATTTATTTCTCAGGGGCGCCAGTCGCGTGCTACCCCGTTCTTCTACTCCCAGACGGGTTCGAGATAAGATGCACTTCGACAACCGAATAATGGATCAAGGCTGCACTATCTCAAATCATTAACGGCGTTCTCTCTGGCCGTGGCTTCCCTGGTTTCGGGTTTTTGTACCTTTTGAAAAGCTAAATTTTTGCATAAAAAAATCCCGATCGAAGAATTTCTCTCCGGTGGGATTAATTTTTGTCGTGCTGATCACGCTTTTGTCTGCTAATAACGTACTCTACACCCGAGGATTTCTGAGAAAAACGCATAAAAAAATCCCTATCAAACCTCTGTACAGCAACTAGAAGGTCGAGTGTGGTGCAGTAACTCGACACATCCGGTTTTCGATACGAAAGTCTCAAGATCAATTAAGATGCAATAGTTCAAAGAATCCGTTTATTTAACAGATATGGTTATACAAAAAGGGGATTATAGCAAAATTCGTATTGTAAGAATCGCGCCTTTCCCAATTAAGACAAACGGCTTTCAGACCATAAAAGCGAGAGCGCTTACGCTAACGATCGATTAGGTAGAAAAGATTCATGCATACCTTCTCAGAATCAAAATGTGAGCTTTTTAGAGAAGTCTTAGACTCTTTGTAATTTTATAATTACGGCTGACTGATTTTAACTTAAAAAGTTTTAGTAAATAAGTTTAGTTTCGCTAGAGACTACTTAGCTTTAAAGTTCTTGTATCGTGGCGGTTCACGTACTCAAACACATTCATGAGGACTTATGACTGCATAAGTTTGTTTGGCGTTCGATTAGTCCACAACTTACTTGCCCTTATGCAGTTGTTCAATATTATCGAAATGGCAGTAACCCACCTCCGAGCAACTTTTAGGCAAAATTGAATTTTTGGTTTTTTATGCACAAGGCGTTTTCCTCTATAACTTTATTATTTTTGGAAAGCCCTGGCATTGGCTTTCCTACCATCTCTTTGTATGGACTACTCAACGCGCTCGACCAAATTGCGAGCCGCTGAGTGAATCCAAACTCTTTCTATGCGAGAAACCGGCCTTGTGATAAAAATTATTCTCAAGTCCATTTTTGGCGTACTTTTAAAAAATATTATTATCTTCAAAGTCCAACTTTGTTGCACCTTTGAAAAAGTATATTATTCTTAAATCCCTGTCACAATATACTTTCGCTCTCATATCCTGAACCAAAACATATTTTCCTAAGTGAAAATTCGGTGTTTCTTCGAATTTTCACCTGGTCATTTCTAATGCCTCATAGAACTTATAACGGTCCTTCCATATGGACTGGTCTGTGGCTCTGTAGTCCCTTAGACTCTTAAAAAATGTCCTTAAATGAAATTTTTGCCTAAGTCGAATTGTGATTCTGTCTTCGACTTAGGTCGATTCTGGAGGGTTCTACAACAGTATCACCGGCAATATGACCACAAACTGGCGCAAAGTCATACCATTTGTTTACAAAACAGAGCGTTACTGAATAGAGGTTATGGTCGAGATCAGATTACGTTTTATGGTACACATATTAGTGCTCTTTTCGGCTTTGAAGATCCACCGGGTGGGGAGGTTCCAGCCACTTCCAGTAGCTGCCGATTTTTTTATTACTGCCAAGGATTACATTGAAACTATTCTTAATACATTATTTATCTTTTGTTTCTTTTAACAGAATTTTATTCATGGAATTTTGAAATTAGAACCCCACTGATTAATGAATTGAGTTATAAAGAAATGCAGGTTAAAATGTTTACTAATATTTCAAACTCGGTGATGTGAACTGTTTTTATTTCCTTAATATCTATAATAATATTCCTTCCTTTAATGCACATGTTGCCAGCTGTATATTTTCATCATATCAGGGTTGTCAGCTGTTCTTTATTTTAATAAATGTCCTCTTATTTTTGGAATCCACTTAATGAAAGCAAGGGTCTTTCAAAGTCTAAATTTGGTATCAAAACCAAGGACAAAATTTAGATTGCCAAGAGTCAAGGACGAGATTCGAACAATAAAGTGGTATTTTTGTGTGCAGCGAAATAGTCTTGTGATCCATTTCTTTCAATTTTCCTGCTATCGTAACGCCGCACACGGAAAAAAGTTGGTGCAGTGATGCATTTCCTTTTCGGTGCATGTTCTCCAAAATTTTGACTCTGGTTGTTCATTTTTTCGAATATCATTGGTTGCAACCAATTTAGCTATCAAGAAGGTGATAGTGATCATATCATCGTTTAGCTTTGTGTTAATTAAAAATGAATTTCATGAACTATTTTCATTTAATGTAAAGAAAAATTTTGGTGCAATTTATGAATATGTCAGAACAAATACAAAATTACTTCACACCGCAACAAGCGAAAAAAAAAATAGTTTTATACGTAATAAGTAATAAAAGTTGCTTTTTTGTATTACTTCCACCACATCCAGTGGAAATAGTCACGACAAAAATTTTTTAAAAAATTTTTATTGTTCAAATAGGCTTAGAATGTCATGAAAAGTCGAGATTTTAAGTTTGAGCGAAAAAAATTTTCTGTCTGTCGGTCTGTCTGTCTGTAACTTTTGTGCGCACGTTTACTCTGGAACCGTTTAAGATATTGACTTAAAATTTGGTACACATATGTACTTTAACGAGATCTGGAACTAGATTATATTTTTATCTTGTTCCGTCGAAGGGTTGGGGGTAAATTGAGGTAAATTTGGGGTAAATAGGTAAATCAAGCGGGTAAGAGTCCATAAAATTGGTATTTAGTATATACAAGATAAACAGCTAAGGTCTCAAAAAAATTTTGGCATTAGCCACCCCCATTACCACCCCCACCTCATTATTAAATGAGATGAAAAGAAATTGTGATTTAGTGTGTGTACGAACCAGAAACCTCAAAATATTTTTTTACTTCATCACCCCAAATATCCCCCCCCCCCTACACTACCGTTGTGGGGTATCGTTTTATCGTTTTTGGGGTAGAGGATTTCAAATATTTGGATAGAAAATCTGGATCTGGAAGTAGTGATTCCTTGGGCCGCGGTTTACTATATAGTTTCTGCATACCAGGGTTTAATTTAAGTACATTATGTCAATAATACATCACCGCATACTCTGAGAATGTTCTTTGTTTCAATAAAATATAGTATATTAAGTATCAAGAACAGTACGGGACGTTTACCAGTCTACGGCAATGTTTGGAGGCTGACCGATAGCGAGTTTCCAATTTTGCCGGAGACAGGCACAACCCTTAACGTTCGTGATGCTTATACTGTTTTTTGCACGAACGAATTAAATTACACTTCAATTAAAATAATTTAATTTCTATTAAATACACAAAAAATCAAAAGTGACGTTTATATATATCGCGACAAGTCCAATTTGTCAAATATGATGTTTGTATTTTGACTTCGATTTAGACTTTTCGTTTATTTAGTGAAAATTAAATTATTTTAACTGAAGTGTAGTTTTTTTTAACGCCTTATTTATATTAACGTCCTGACGAAGTTTAGCTAATGCTACTCTACCACTTAACCAGGGCGGCGAAATGAAATACGATCACCCATTCAAGTGACGGACCTCGATCGGTGTGCTTAACTTCGCCAATCGAGGTCTCGTCACTGAAACCGGTACCGTACCTCACCTCACAATTTAATACGACCGTGCAGAAAATAGTGTTATTTTTCTTTAAATACTTTAAATAAATAGAGACGTCCTTATTCTTTGTCCTTATTTTTGTGAAATAACATTGGTATAATAATATATTATTTTATATTAATTTTACTCGCCGTTCAGACTTAGGTAAGTAAATTACTTACCGATGTGTTAGGCCTAGCAATCAATAAACATAACTTGCCGTGTTGGCAACAGTTATTGTAAATAAACAAAAAAGCTCGATCGTGCAAACTAGTGTATTAAGTGTCAAGAACGGTAAGGGACATTTGCCGGAGACCGGTACAACCCTTAGCGTTCGCGATGTTTATACTGTTTTTTGCACGATCGTATTAAATCAGACTTCAATTAAAATAATTCAATTTCTAATAATAAACGAAAAGTCAAAAGTGATGTTTATATTTCGCGGCATGACCAAGTTGTCAAATATGATATTTGTATTTTGTAATACAATTAGACGGCTGTGCTAGATGATTCCAAGACATTATTTATCGTTATTTATAAACAAACAAACACATTTAATTTGAAATTGAATTGAATTTCATTACTTACCGTTCAGACGTCGCGCCGGTAAGTATATTACTTACCGACGTGTTAGGCCTAGAAATCAGTAAACATAAGTCTTAGCAGCAGATATTGTAAGCAAACAAAAAAGCTCGATCGTGCAAAAAAGTCATTTAAATATGATATTTTCGTTAATGTTAAAAATTGACATAAGACATACATTTATATACAAAAACTGTCCACGTACAACCACATATAATTAAATCAGTTATTCGTCTTTTTGTCTGTATTTCTTTCAGTGCTCTCCAAATAGATGTAAGTTAACTGTACGATTATTAAATTACTCGAAATCGATCTCAAAATTAAAATGCAAATTATCATCACTAATCGTGATTGGCACATGCTTTAATTTTTTATTAAAGCAAGCAGTTACATATGTTCTCACTGTTGTCATCGATCACCTCCACTTAAATTGGATTAGATTTTGCCGTAAATCTGTGTAAACCTCAATCAGATTTGCCTACAACACAGCACATTGAGCCACAACTAGTTTTGCAATTGCAGGAAATTACCTACGAGGTGTTTCAGACAATAAGCACAAAATTAACATACCCACCCACAATTTACTTCCACATTCGACCTTTTAAATCCTTTAAAAAACAATTCGTGTTCTTTTGTATACCACGCCCAACGCGAACCACAGGATTCGTCAAAAGGTAGATTCCACTGAAAGTGGATCGACATGTTAAAATAAGAGATATGAGATATTTTATAGGTATAAAAGACACTTATCAGGAACGTATTAAAATAGAATTATACATATTAAAATAAAATTATTCAATAAGAAGTAAAAAACCAAATAATACTGGACCATAAAACCATTTACAGAAAATAAGTAACTCCTTAAAAGTAGACAATAATAATATATAAAATAATAACAATAGCAACACAGACTCAGACGCAACTAAAATACTCATCGAGACTGTAAAAACACTTTCCAATTAAAAAATTTACAACATTCTTTTTGAACAGTTTAATATCTGTGATTTGTCTCGGGTTTTATATACCCATAAAGTAGAGGCTGTTTTCATAGGTTTTTAAGTGATGTACTAGAACTAATAAATCTCATTTCCACTGCGTGTGGAACTGTGGAATACTTGTGGAGACAATTATACTTAGTAAATTTGTTGACGTTTTGTCTTACATAAAGCAGAATTTCTATCAGTTTTGAATAAAAACGGTCATTTTACAAATTGATGTACATATGGCGTTGCGACGCAAAGAAAATATTTAATCCTAAGAACGAAATGATGCGCAAGTGATGGGACATTATAGACTGGTGGTACATGACTAATCAGGTGCAACGTTTTTAAAATGCATGCCAATCATATATATGAATGAAATTACCATGAATATGCCAGAAACGCAAATTTTAGGCAGTCGTCGCGTGCAGAAAGGTGTGCAAATTGATTTTTTTTGTTTTTTTTTGTGTTTATTTTTTAATTTTAAAATGGATGCCAATAGTGCCAAACGAAAAGCCGTGAAAAAGAATCCAGCGGAAAATCATTGGCATTCAGTTTCCGCGCGCAAAACAACTTTTGATGCGCACATTAAATCGTAAAATTTTTTGGTGTTCTTGATTTTGGATGATTTTGATTTTGGATTTTTTTTCAAGGCTTTTCGTTTGGTACTATTGGCATCCATTTTAAAATAAAAAAAACACAAAAAAATCGATTTGCGCCGACTGCTTAAAATTTGCGTTTCTGGCATATTCATGGTAATTTCATTCATATATATGATTGGCATGCATTTTAAAAACGTTGCACCTGACTGGCCATGTAGCGCCAGTCTATTATATTCTGAGCAATTTTACTTCCACATCCAGTGGAAGTATAGTAAAGACAAAAAATTTTTTGAAAATTTGTATTGTTCAGATAGGCTTAGAATGTCATGAAACGTCGAGATTTTAAGTTTGAGCGAAGAAAAATTTCTGTCGGTTTGTCTGTCTGTAACTTATTTGTGTGCACGATTACTCTGGAACCGTTTAAGATATTGACTTGAAATTTGGTACACGTATGTACTTTAACGGGATCTAGAACTAGATTATATTTTCATCTTATTCTGTCGAAGGGTTGGGGGGGGGGGGGGGGTAAATGGGGAGTAAATAGGTAAATCAAGCAGGTAAGACTCCATAAAATTGGTATTTAGTATATATGAGAAGCTAGAAAATGTTTTGGCATTAGCCACCCCCATTACCACCCCCACCCCATTATTAAAGGGGATGAAAAAAAATCGCGATTTAGTGTGTGTACAAGAACCAAACATCTCAAAATATTTTTTTACTTCATCCACCCTACTGTAGACAGAAATTACCACCTTCACCTCACTACCGATGTGGGATATCGTTTTGTGGGTTTTTGGGGCAGACGATTTCAAATATTATATTATTAAAGTTCCATAAACAATTATTTCCACATACAAAATTTTTTCGTTGTGAGAGACTTGGATAGAAAATCTGGATGTGGAAGTAGGGATTCCTTGGGCAGCGGTTTTTATAATACGAACAACTTTTCGAAAAATCACTGGTTCTTGAGATATTTGAACTTCAATATAATCTTTTTAAATATAAAAATTGGCATAACTTTTTTAAAATACATTTTAGACGATAAGTCCTTTGGAATATTTTTCATGGGGGCGAGCGTAGAGGCGACTTCAATGTGAATATCAGTCGATATTCCGTTGAAGCAACGTCGAGCGCGGTTAGTACTTGGATGGGGTTCCATCTTTTGAAATACAGCGTTCTCGTCCCAGCTTCTAGCGGCTTGTATATCAGTGTATAGAAGTTACGTAATTTCAGATGAGGATTACGTAGTGGATATACCATCCTTCGGAGGGGATGTAAAGCAGGCGGTCCCTTGTCTATTAAATGTTAGGCAAGTAAAAGATCCCTACTCTTCTTAAGGGAAGAGGTTCGGCAAAATTTCCAGGTTGGGGGTAGCTCGTCTCCTGGCGTCGGTGATAGGCCCTGGTAGCGGAAATAGGCCGACGTTAAATAGTCAAAAAAAAAACATTTTTCATAGTGAATCAAGCTGATTTAGATGATAATGAAACATATTTATTTCAAAACACAAAATAACTTTTTTTTCAAGTAAAACAAAGGGGCTGCAACTGCTATTAGGAAATTAAAAATTTTGACATTTCTGTTTATTGTATGTTGTCTAATTTTTGCGTCTTGTTAATGTTGTATGTTCGACTAAATTTTGCACTGTAGATTGTAGACATATGAAAAAAAAATGTGATTTTTGTTACTTGAATAATTACATTGAAGTTCAAATATCTCGAAAACCAGTGATTTTTCGAAAATTGTTCATATTAAAAATGTTGCTTAGAATATAATTCTCCATCTCATGCACCTCATTCCATTGTTCCTAGCATCGAACAATTTCTTTGCATCGCATCGCCATCTATACCTCAATGTGTAAAATAACCATTTTTACCCAAAACTGAATTCTTTTATATATTCTAGCGGAGACCTTCTACATAATTCAAATATCGCTTTTGTTATCGAGAAAATAACGTAACAAGTCAAGTAAAAAATAAAAAGTAGGTCAGTCAGATCAGGGTTAACCCTCCCAGGATTGATTTCTGTCTACGCCACTGGATGTTCAAACTATTTTTTACATTGGATTCGATCTTAGCATATCTAAATTATACGGAATCGACTCCAAGATCAATTTTGTTGCACAATAAATACATTTTTGGAAAATTTAGAGTAGTTTTGAAAAAATGCCCCCTAGAATAAAAAATCTTGAGTGTCCTGCAGACCAAATCACTTAGTTGGGTATCTGGAGCCAAAAGAAAAATTTGTATCATAAATTGCCAGGTTTTGCAAGTATCTGTTGTGTATCGCACCCACTATGAGCAATATGGTCTCGATCATGAGCAAGTTTCTTTTCACTTGAAGTAAAAGAGTCGTAGGCCAACAATTTCTGGACTCCATAATTTACTCTGATGATTTTATTTATTTATTTACCAAAAAAATATAGTAGTCGCAAAAATATAAAAGATATTTATGTAAAAGAAATAAAAAATTATAATACTATAATGCAGAAAAATTAATGGTAAATAAATGGTGAGTAGCAGAGATGGTACGACACAAAAGGAATCTTGTCTGTGTTTTCTTATACCATCTCACCAGCACCTATTTATTACATTTTTTTTATATTAATTTTAGGAGCGTAGGTACATGCGTTGTAAGGTAAGTAGTATTGGTTTGTGACTCCATACATCTAAATATAAACATAAAATATAATATAAAATATAAATATATAAATCTTAATTTAAACATATTAAAACAAGAAATTTAAAAAAAAAAGAATGATCCACACATATATATATATATATATATATATATATATGCTCGGATAGGTTTCCGCGGTTGTCTGTATGAAAAATACTAGGTTCACGGGTTGAACCGCGTCTGAGATTATTGGAGTCTCGACGTTTCGGCTCCCACTTTGGAGCCATTTTCAAGAGAAAAAGAAAGAAGAATCGATAATATAGTGGTATATAGGAAGTCTAGGAAGGGTAAGGAATGGTTCGAGTCCGGGGAATCTGCCTACTCCCCAGGTCGAACCTTGGTTCGTCTCTAAGATCTCAATCTCAGTTCTTAGAGAGAACTGACGAGTTGTGGGATGAGGTGAGGTATTTATAGTAGGATTGGTGGGTGTGGTGAGCACTGGTGCGGAACGGTTGCGCGTGGTAGGAGGGTCGCTGTGTGGTGTTAGTGAGGATTGTGGTGTTAGTGGAGATATTAGTGATTTCCAAGCAGTTGGAAGTCGAAGACTGTCGTCCCTTTTGTTTAAACAATTAGGACGCTTCTCGATTTCAATTGCTTCGCGGATCGTTCGTGTTTTTCGGGAATATACAGGTGCTATTGTTTTTGTGTTGTCAAAGTCTATGTTATGTCCAGTCTGGAGACGGTGTTGTGCTAGGGATGAGGTAAGGTCAGTATTTCTGACTGCTAGGCGATGTTCGTATACCCTGTTGTTAATACGTCTGTTTGTTTGTCCAATGTAAGTTTGAGGACAGTCGGAGCAAGGTATTTCGTAAACGCCATGGGAGTCATTAGGAACTTGGTCTTTTGGGGACTTGATAAGGTTGGAAATAGTCTGTTGTGTTGTGAATATTGTTTTTATGTTGTTTGTTTTTAGGACTTTGGAGATTCGGTCTGTAACACCTTTGATGTAAGGTAGGAAGGCTTTGTGTTGTTCGGGTGGGAATGTATCAGGATGTTGTGTTTGGGGTGGGTACTGTGCTTTATGGTCCGTCTTATATGGTTTCTGTCATAACCGTTTTGTACGAGTGCGTGTTCTAATGTGTGCAATTCCGTTTGTCTGTTGTGGCTGTCAGTTAGTCTGAGGGATCTTGTTATAAGAGTGTTGACGACCGAATTTATTTGTGAGGGATGGTGATGGGAGTTTGCATTTAGGTAACGGTTTGTGTGGGTTGGTTTTCGGTAAACAGAGTAAGAGAATTGGTGTGTGTTATTTTTAGTGATAAGGACATCTAGGAAAGGTAGGGACGAATTATTCTCCACTTCCATGGTGAACTGTATTTTGGGATGGATGTTGTTTAAGTGGGACAAGAAAGTATTTAGGGAATCCCTACCGTGCGGCCAGATAACGAAGGTGCTTACCCTTCCTAGACTTCCTATATACCACTATATTATCGATTCTTCTTTCTTTTTCTCTTGAAAATGGCTCCAAAGTGGGAGCCGAAACGTCGAGACTCCAATAATCTCAGACGCGGTTCAACCCGTGAACCTAGTATTTTTCATATATATATATATATATGTATATATATATATATATATATATATATATATATATATATTTATTGTCTCCCACTATTTTGTGGGGAAAACGATAATAAATTTTTATTTATTTATATTTGTTTAGCATGAGTGTCTGTTCTTGCAGACTCACTCCTCTCAGGGTTAAAGTAGGTTCAAAAAAACAAATCAGGAATTTTACGATCAATAAAACACTGTAGTTGAGAATAGATTTGATTTTATTAAATTTACTGGAATATGGTTGTTTTGCAAGAATTTGTACAGTGATAAATTATACAAAAATGAATGTTGGGCACCGTTAAAAACACATAATTTTTTAAAAATCTGACATGAAATTAGTTTACAAAACGACAAGGAAAACTCTGATGTGGTTTTATTCTTACGTACTAGTGAGACTTTTTACCTTACATCCGTTCGGTAGCTACCGCGCGACCGCAAACACCAAGACGTGGCGAGAAATCCGCTTCTAGTTGTCGTTGCTAACTTGGCTGCAGTGTTGACAATCGACAGTACAGCTGATGTGATATGGACGATCCTTCTGTTTCATTCTTGTTTTGTTGCAAATAAAACTTCTCTGGATACTGGATTATTGTTGAAACGATGCACTATTCGTTGCACTTAAATTTGTGCCGAGGTGAGTACCAAAATATATTTTCGAAGACGACTTTAAGATATAGGGAAACTGCCCTTGTTTACAAATTACAATTTTACAAAATTTGAGATTTATTTTCTTAATTCTCGTTTTCATATAACCAAGGAAACTATTTTTGAGTCATTACAATACTCTTACTTTGATTTGAATACTTAATACATTTAGTTGATTTCAAAATTTCAATTTTCTTCTTTTAAATATTTTTAGGTTATGTCTTCCGCTAAAATTTTACGTGCGGTTAGTTTCGTTGTTGAATAATGACTGAATTGTAAATTCTGGCTTTCTATTGGGCCAAAATGAAGTATCTGACAGGATTTTACGTCTTGATTTTTTTGAAAGAAAAATTTAATTTATGAATTTATTTTTTCTAGCTTTGTGTTTTATTAAATGTTTATTTTACTACTTGAGTTTTATTTCTCATGCTTTTCTGAGTATTCTGATATGCAATACATATTGATTTGTGCCTCAATTGCAATTTTTCATGGTTATGTGAACTCGGACATATTTTAACAATTTCTACCCTTAATACCTAATTTTAGCTACCAAACCATATTCCTGCTTATAGTTTAAAGTACATTTAACATTTATTAACACAATTTCAACACCTTACTCTATTATTCTTACTAATACTGAACTATGCATTTTAGCATGTCGTTTGAGGAGAAACTTGTCACCCCCTACAAAATACTACATGATGTGTTGGACAAACTACACTAAATCTATGGACCTAGCCAAACTCTATAATAACAAAGTGAAATACTCTAAGAAAAAACCTTTTTATAACTATTTTACACAATTTTTAAGAAAAGTTCATCTGACAGCTATGTGATTTTCTCACTGTGGGCCCCATTTGAAGTTTAATTTAAGGGAACTTACGTCGTAGAGTAAGTATAAACCATATTGTTTCTGTTTTGACACATTTTATCCTATTACGATAGGTATTTTTATGAAATACTTGTGAAGTTTGGTTTCAAGCGTAACCTCCCGTTTAAACTTTTTGTTATTTTCTACCCTGCTTATGTAGTCCTTTTATTATAAGTTTGTGCTTGTTTAAGCTTACAAATTATCACCTTTTTAATTGTTTATTGTTAAATTTTTGATTACACTTTTTATTTATTGATAAATTTTTATTGTTTTTAGGTTCAAACCACCCTCTCATGTGTGTCAAGAGTTCCTGTTGGTTTGCCACCGTTTGGCTTTGTACAAAAGTTTATTTAAGCATCGTTGCACTTTATCGATACCTTGTTTTGGTCTTATTTACAAATAAAGTCTTCCAATGTACAGGTATGCACTATTTTCTTACTGCTAGCTATATTAATAAATTTATTTACAATTCAAACACTTATTACTAAATTCAACTGCAGTGCTTTATTCTAACGACATAAACCTGCCTTCAGCATGTGATTGGAGTGCCTCTGCAACTCACAAACACTCGTGCATAAAGTAACCACCATCAGTGGCGTTTCTGAGTTTAATTTGATATAGATTACTAATTATATTGTTTAAAGTGAATTGTTCCAATATATTATATTGTTTGGGGAGAATATTGCGACAAAATATATATATATATATATATATATATATATATATATATATATATATATATATATATATTTTAACTATTTATTTAACGTCGGCCTATTTCCGCTACCAGGGCCTATCACCGACGTCAGGAGACGAGTTGCCCCCAATCTGGAAATTTTGCCGAACCTCTTCCCTTAAGAAGAGTAGGGATCTTTTACTTGCCTAACAATTAATAGACAAGGGACCGCCAGTTTTACATCCCCTCCGAAGGATGGTATGTCGACTACGTAATCCTCGTCTGAAATTACATAGCTTCCGCGTATACCCTGATATATAAGGTGGGACGAGATCGCTGTGTTTCCCTAGACGGGTCACCCATCTAAGTACTAACCGTGCTGCACGTTGCTTCTCGAAGTATCGAGATACTTACACAGTGAAGACGCATCTACGCTCGCCCCATCCACATATTTACTTATCTATTCTGCTTTTAGTTATTATATGTAAGCATGGGAGGTAAATTTACCTGCGAAAATTGATGTGGTATATTACACATTGCTGAAATTCATGATTCCCAGTACCTTTAATTTAGGAGTATTACGTAACCATTTTTTAACTTATTTTTAAATAGTTCTGTGAAATTTAAAATTTTTAGATCTAAAGGTCCTTGATTTACAGGTGGTTGCGTTACGCAACACAAAAAGTTCGGTAGCTCTTGGTCTACTGTTTATGGTTGAGTGAGCCAGGGTGTAAATGAGACTAATAAGAGAGACAAGTCAAATAAGTCTGATTATGTACGAGTTGCATACAAACAAAATTATCTCGGCATCGGAAGAAATCTAGTTTATAAAGAGTTTACTCTCTAACAGAAAAAAAAATGACACATTGCTGTTAGGGGAAAATTTGGAAGTCCAAGTGTATTTTTGCTGTCGCTAATAGCTGGAGTAAAAATAAATACACACAATTGATTGATATTAATTAAATGTTTCTTCCCTTAAATGAAATTGGCTTTTGTTTCTATTCTCAATGTGTTAAAACTTAACATTAATTTTTTAATAAAATGTTTACGACAAAATTTTAATTTTATTCATTGAAGTACATTGCTTGTCATTTTTGAACAGATATTTGTTATTGGCGGATGAGTCCAATTTACTTTGTCATTATGGATTAGTAATATAAGTACCACATTAGCCATTTAAACAAAATCATTAACTGAATCGTTATATTACAGTCGAATATAAATGCAATTATTTTTCTAATCTATCACTAAATCTCTTAAAATCGCGGTCAAGAGGAACGTTTGAAGCTTGAGTTTTCCCCAAATAACCGCAAATTGAAAACGCCTTCAGACATCCTTGGTTCTTATCAAATAGTTCGTTATATTGAGCTAATTACCTTCAATTATACTTAATGAGTAAGGTAGATTTGTAATAATTATGCAGATGTTTGATTATGTATATACTAACGGTACAAATACTTATATGAGTGATTATAAATTGAAGAGCTAAGTGGATAAAGGTGTTATGTCACAAAAACACGTTATTGAGTAATTTAACTCGAAAGTTTTTAGGCGAGAACTTTTTTGTTATAACGACTATATAGCTTGCATTTTGCGATGATATTGACATTTGATGTACTTTTCAGAGACAAATAACTAAAGTTGTCAGTTGTCATTATTTTCGAAAATTTTAAAAAATTAATGTACATAACACCTTTATCCGTTCATAAGGAATTAGTGAATAAAAGTGTTAAGAAATTAAACATATTTTATTATTATTAAAACATTGTACAATTTTTAGGTAGTCGGACAGTTCTACGGTTTTGAGCCACAGTTTGGTCATTTCCAAGTATTTTGTGATAATACGGCCTTACCATTCATTTATGAATGGTAATTGTTCTTTAAGATTGGCCAGTTTTCCTATACTTAGGCTGCCCTTGTTTTCATTAAACACCGTTAGAGCAATACCGTCGGAATTTATCTTATGCATATTCCTTTTCTTTAAAATATCGACTTTGTAAAATGGAGTCATTTCATCTAGTGATGTAATAGTAGCACCCATAGGTGCCATTTTATACCGTCGCCAAAATAAACCTTTTCATTGTTCAAGTTTTTCTTCCTGTTGTACAAATTGAGTTTTGAGGCAATTCCATCAATATCCTTGAAATGATTCTTCATATCTATGACAACGGCGTCTTTGGGAGTTCTTAAAATTTCTCGATACTGGTCCGGAACGTAGATGTTTTGATGTTTCCTTAAAATTTTCTCGACTCTGCCAAAGTCTCTGTCTGAATCTAAATATGAATGTCCCACCTCCGAAAATTTATGGTCGATAACTTTAAATTCTCTCTTTAAAATCAACAACTGGTAAAGTGTAATGATATTGAAGTTTTTATTTTGTCCACCACAGGAGTCGGGCCATATTATAATGTGATCGATCTTTTCTTGGAAATATTCATTGTAAATTTGTGAAAAGGTATGTAAGCAATTTCTAGGCTTTCACGGCTGGCCATATCTTCAGTCCATGTGAAAAAGAACTTTTTTTTTTCAGTATTTCTCAATGTATGTATGCCAAGGTTGTAAAACCACATTTGACGAAGGTAAAATGCTTTCGATGTACTTAATTTTGGCAGCGGCATGGTTTGCTGAAGATCTAAAGTAAGAAAGCAAATCGTTCTATCTACTGTAACTTTTGCTCCGTCACGCTTTTGTTGTTCGAAAGCTAGTTTGTAATTTTCTCCGTATTCTTTAGTATTATTTCCAGCATCACATATGGGAAAAAATGTGAGTCATTTCATGATCTCAATTAAACAATTTTGAATACCATGGACGTAATTTCAGCATTTTTATTGGGTAGGCAGGGATTTTTCACAGATAATCCAATAGATGTAAGCATAGCGAACCCTGTAATTCTTAAACGATAACCTTACAAACCCAAATGACCTTTGACTTGCTTGGCGTAATTATCATACTTATTATTTTTTCCGCAAGAATTTCGGAATTCGACAGATTTGCCTTAAAAAATTTAATGCTCTTTCAAAATATTGGGTGGGCAGAAGCCATACCAGATATCAGTTTTGCTCTTGTCAGAAAAATTTCTACGGTCTTCTACTTGTCAGCATAAAAATGTTTGTACAAAAATCAACACCGCAAAGTGTCACTTTCCAGTATTTCTGATTTACAGACTAATTTGCTAGAATACTTTGGTAAATTCGTATTTTATTATTGCAGTTTATATTGATAATGTTTTGTTTTTAAAACATTATTAAAACTTGCCTGGGAAGGTATAAATGTGTTTACAGCAATTAGATACTCAAGTACCATCTCGAATCTTGTACCATCTCATACCATTTCGAAATTGAACGAAATTAATATATGGATTAAAACACTATAAGCACTATTTCCAAATATCAGCCAATTTATAAACATCTTACATGATTCATCAAATCGTTTATTCATTGCCATTTGTAATATCAGTTTACTACGACTGGCCATTTTCACTATAATAGTAAGAAACACTTAACACAACTTGTCACATTAATGTCAATATAACATAACTTTAAAAGTAAAGTGTGTAATGGATAAAGGTGGTATGTGATCATGACACCTTTATCCATTAAATTATATAAAAATCATATGTACATAACACCTTTATCAAACATTAAAACGCATTTAGGAAAGGTTTATTATCCCAAAAACTTATTGAAATGATAGATTATAAGTTAAAATAGTTGTCTGTGTAGAAATCTCAAAATTTTCAAAAATGTCACATAACACCTTTATCCACTTAGCTCTTTAATTGCTACCTAAAATTTCGAGTACACTTTCTATGTAGGGAAAAAAAATCTAAATTAAAATCTATTTATTTATCTGTGTGCCTCTTTTTGTTAGAAATTTACTGTTTTAGAGTCCCAATTATGTAATATATGTTTCCATATCAATATTTGCTAAATCACTAACAAATTACTTTCAACTTACCGAAAAGCTGAAGACCAACAAAATATTTAGTAAAATGAAATGCATATTTTTTGTAAACTATGTGAAACAATACTAATTTCCTACTTCCATCGAACCCTAATGTTTAGGTATTATCATCATTCAGCCGATGGAAGTGTTATACAATGATGAGTAATCTATAAGGATATTATCTCGATGTATATTACTAGCAGATAAGCCAGTTACTGTGTAGCACTGATTGAGCTAGCAGCTCGTTATTAAATAAAGGTGTTAATGTTACTTGCGCTTTAAATATTAGTGTCTGTTCCCCTAACACTAATAAATAAAAATCCCTTTTGTTGCTTTACGATCCATTTTCGGAGATTTGATTATATAAACATTTGTTATTAGTAGTGAAAATAAATAACCGCAATTTTCAGCAAAGGTTCAACTCTACTTCAATGTACTAAATACTAAAGGACCCCGCACAATACCACCAATGGCAAGAGCAAATCGGTCAAATCGTTTCAAACTCCGGGACAAAGTAGTTCATATGATGCTGAACAAAAGCTCTCGTGGGCACAACCCCAAAAAATGAACAGTTTCCGAAATTATGGGGGGTGAAAAGTTGAAAATCCGCCTGGACGGGAAAAGCTCGCTGGCGATCAGTGAATGCTCTACTAGTAATTTACGTTGTAAGTCTGGTAGATGACTTATTACAGTACGAGTTGTTTTACGAGGCGACGCAGGAGCCGAGTCCGGAATATAAACGAGTACTGTAATGAAACCTACCGGACGTGTATCGTATAATATTTTATTTCATACTGTCCAGTAAATCCTTTTTAAAATGAATAAGAAGTTATAATTATTGAAATTTGAGAAATATTAGTTCGTAATCTATAACGATGTTATAGCCATAGTTTTCCATAGCTAATTATGATTGTCTCTAGCTTGTCACTGTCAACTAAATAAAATCATAATTTTTGCATTGTTTTGTATTATGGAGATTTCGGAGGAGACTTAAAATAAATGTGTTGAAGCAACCGGAAAATTATCCAGAAAAAATCATCATATTTAGTGTAAATTAAATAATCTGTATATTGGCTCCAAATAAAATAAAGAACTTTAAAACTAGAGAGCTTTATTTAATCAAAATAAAATAAAAATTACTAATTTTAGTTAAGCAAAATATTAACAATTTTGTAAGTAGAAGCCTAATTTGTAGTTATCTAACATTCTTCATTTACTAAAGTTGGTAGAAAAGTATGTTTCACAGGTAGTGATAGGGGCCAAAGTGCTTACTTCACAATAGTATCAATATGAATTAATATAAGTTCAAATAAAATAAAAATTACCAACTTTAGTTAAGCAAAATATTATAAATTTTGTAAGTAGAAGCCTAATCTATAGTTATGTAACATTCTTCATTTACTAAACTTGGTAGAAAGTATATTTTACAGTAAAAAAACTCTATATAGCGGTGAATAATTTTCTTCAATAAAATACTTCTCGGGACGCATTTTTATAGTTGGCTATGACTCCATTCTTGTGTGTTTCTTTGAATTATGACAGTTGTTTTTGTTATAGATATTGAATAACCTAATAGATATTATTATATCCTCGTTTTTCAACAAAATGGCAAAAAGGTGTACTCAGTTTTCGTAGAATTTCGTGATATTAATCGTCATCATCATTTAACGTACTTAACTGACTTACTTCGTAATTGTCCTTTAGAAGCGGATGATAAAATGTTGTTCCGGAAAATTCAAGAGGCTCTTTTAGAGCCTTCTGTCAAACAAGACGAAAAATCGAATTGTCTCAAGGTATTATATTATATGAAACATAAACATTTGATCGACTACGATTTTCATTCCACATATTCACCATTAAGGAGAGAAATTCTGAAAGAATTTGAAAAGCATTCGAAAATAGTGTTAATAAATAATTGCTAAAACTGTGTATTTAAATATTTTATTTCTTAAACTTTTAGGTGAAAAAGTCAAAAGTCAAAACTTGCTTACTAAAAACAATAATATGATAGTGTTGCTAGGTAACACATTACAGTATCAGATACCGTAATGTTCACAAGTAACACATTACGGTGTCAGATACTGTAATGTTCGATTTACCGGCCGCAAATGAGTCCGGGAAATAGGCATTTACCGGACAGTATGAAATAAAAGTCTTTATTGAGGCAAATAATTAATCCAAATACCTCCAAACAGAAGTATAAGTTATTCATGACGAGTTTTGCACCAGCCCGGTACATCAACCTCTGAAAACCTAACTTCACCCCCAAATTGTATATAATTGCAAATAAAATGGATCGGTTTGTAGCAGGTTATTCGTGACAATGCTTATAAATCGGACGTTTAATATCGTTTATGCCGTCATATTGAGTAACTCACCCTCAAACAGTAAAAGCAGCCCTTAACTCACTCACCTTCAAACTACCCTCTAATACGATATTAACTGAAGAGACCCCATTGGTTAGTGTCCATTGACTTTCAAGCCGTTGATTTTGAATTCGACGTCTGATGTCCAAGTACGTTATTTTTTCTTCTTTGTGAATCACCTTTAACAGCTATCGCCCTCATATATTACCGTACTCAATAAAAGTGAAATAGATCATTTAGTTTGGAGTCTGTTAATTCGATGTTTGTTACTGTGAATCTCCTTGCCGTTAATTACTGAGCCATGTTTATCAGATCTTACCATCCAAAGTACCACCGAGTATATAATAAACTTAGTCTAATATAAACTCATTGAGTGAACTCTAATAGGCTTTTAATACTGATTAAATATAGATTTATAGAAGCTGAATAAAGAAAGAAGAGTGAGCACTTAAAAAGGAGAAACAAAATTTTTGAAAAAGAAAATTGAACCGTTTTTAGAAAAGGTCGCTATAAATCATGAAATGAAATTTCACCGTCGCCAAGTTAATTGAACCTTATTACCTAATATCGATATTGAGGTCGATGTAAAAATAAACAAATAACATATTTTTAGCCGGCTTCAACCGATATTAGGTTATAAGGTTCAATTATGATGGTGAAGTTTTATTTCGAAGTTCTGAGCGCCCTTTCTTGAAGGCTTAAAAAAATTATTACATTTAATATGAAAAAACCTAGTTCTTTGTGCATTGCTGCCCCATCCTGGGGAATAGTTAGATAAAGGTAACCTAAAGCAACTGTTTGAAACACATTATTAGATTGTCTTCAGCTGGTACGTTAACGTTGCTAATATTATAATAGGATATTAAATATTATTAAATATAAAAAGTCTGAAAGGTTTTCATTTGCCTCCCATAAAACAAATCTTTATTAATATATCGCATACAAATTTTTTACTTTCTAAAGTGTTTTGTATATTACTATAAGTAGATGCTAAGCTCTGATTTGTGGAAAATTAATGAAATATTTTACCTTGAATTGGCGAAATCCGAAGTTGTATGTTCAAAAAGTATTACCTGAAACAAAAAGAACGACTATAATTAAAGATAGAAGTAAACACGCAACTGTGAAATGAAAAAAAATAACAAACTACATATATTTTCAACAAAATGAATAAATGGTTGATGTAGTGTACTGCTACTCATTGCTGTATGTGATTTCTTATAATAAAAATATCCAAACTGTTATGATATAACTGCTGACTCAGAACAAGGATTAGGACCAGGCAGTCAGTCTTTATATGATAGCAGAGTGAGGTACAACATTTATTTAAACAAATCTAAGTGATTGTTCAGTGGCGACGAGGATTAAAACTTAAAACCGTATAAACAAAAGCGAGTACGTCTTTATCAATTCGTTAATGTGTAAATCTAATGAAAAAAACCGCTGCCCAAGGAATCACTACTTCCACATCCAGATTCTCTATCCAAGTCACTCACAACGAAAAAACTTTGTGTGTGAAAATAATTGTTTATGGAACTTTAATAATATAATATTTGAAATCCTCTACCCCAAAAATCCATGAAACGATACCCCACATCGGTAGTGGGGTGGAGGGTGGTGATAGGGGGTGATAGTGGGGGGTGGATGAAGTAAAAAAATATTTTGAGGTTTCTGGTTCCTGTACACACACTAAATCACAATTTTTTTTTCATCCCCTTTAATAAGGGGGTGGCTAATGCCAAAAATTTTTTTGAGACTTAGCTTCTCTTGTATATACTAAATACCAATTTTATGGATTCTTACCTGCTTGATTGACCTATTTACCCCAAATTTACCCCCATTTACCCCCCAACCCTTCGACGGAACAAAATGAAAATATAATCTAGTTCTAGATCTCGTTAAAGTACATATGTGTACCAAATTTCAAGTCAATATCTTAAACGGTTCCAGAGTACACGTGCACACAAAAAAAAGTTACAGACAGACAGAAATTTTTTTTTCGCTCAAACTTAAAATCTCGACGTTTTATGACATTTTAAGCCTATTTGGACAATACAAATTTTTTAAAATTTTTTTGTCGTTACTATACTTCCACGTGGAAGTAATAAGAAGGTACAGTACATAAACTTTGTGGGGAAAATTTCGACAAATATACATTAGGTACTAAGAAAACGGGCCTAGCACTATTATATCCCAATGTTTATAATATAATAAAGAAAATCAGTCAAAACAACCATTATAGGGAAATTCACAAATATTTAGGAGGAAATAGAAATAATACTTGTATACTATAAAATTCTTTAATTACTTATCTTCGAGAATCAAAAATTGTTGGTGTTGGCGTTATTATTATTAAAAGAGCGCAAAGTAATTAACACAAAAATTGAATTTCAATAAAACGAACTTGCAAAAACAAGGGACTCAGGTCCAAGGCAAGGGACTCGGGTCCAAAACAAGGAACTCAGGTCCAAAACAAGGGGCGCAGGTCTAAAACAAAGGACTCAGGTCCAAAACAAGGGACGCAGGTCCAAAACAAGGGACTCAGGTTCAAAACAAGGGACGCAGGTCCAAACAAGGGACTCAGGTCCAAAAACAAGGGACTCAGGTTCAAAACAAGGGACGCAGGTCCAAAACAAGGGACTAGGTCCAAAAAACTAAGAAAGAAGGCCTCCCGGAATCCGTTCGAATCGCACATGAGGGACAATGGGTCCAGAAAAAATGCTATAAAAATATCCAAACTGTTATGATATAACTGCTGACTCAGGACAAGGACCAGGCAGTCAGTCTTTATATGATAGCAGAGTGAGGTACAACAGTTAAGAGTGTGTTTTATTTAAACAAATCTAAGTGATTTGTTGACTTCTCAGTATTTTCATTTTTCTAGAATCTCATCTAAGTTCCAGCCCATTTATGTATATTTTTGTATTTAAATGTTAATTTTATATTTACTTATTGATTTTAAAAAAAAGTTATTGTGATTATAGGAAACGTGACGAGACGGACAAACGTGCGGATAGACAGACGAACAGTTCTAAAGTCATTAAAAATTCAAAGACTAACACAAAGTTTTGACAAATTTTCCTAAAAAATACGTTTCAATTCTGAGGAAAGTACAATAACCACGGCCGTTGCTCCATGGTTCATATTGATCCTACATCTGTCGCGCAGTAAAACATTATTTGCCCTATGTTAGCGGTCAGATAAGGCACACCTTTGCATTCGTACAGAGGGAGCTGTACGCTATTTAGTAGCTTTTTTTATTGTAATCGATGTCAGTATACCGTGTAAAAAAACTTCCATTTATTTCTCGGATTTTTACTGACTTTGGTACATTATCGAGAGCTTATTAGGTATCCAAAAACCGCTGCCCAAGGAATCACTACTTCCACATCCAGATTCTCTATCCTAGTCACTCACAACGAAAAAACTTTGTATGTGAAAATAATTGTTTATGGAACTTTAATAATATAATATTTGAAATCCTCTACCCCAAAAACCCATAAAACGATACCCCACATCGGTAGAGGGGGTGGGGGTGGTGATAGTGGGGGGTGGATGAAGTAAAAAAATATTTTGAGGTTTCTGGTTCCTGTACAAACACTAAATCACATTTTTTTTTCATCCCCTTTAATAAGGGGTGGTAATGGGGTGGCTAATGCCAAAAATTTTTTTGAGACCTTAGTTTCTCTTGTATATACTAAATACCAATTTTATGGACTCTTACCCGCTTGATTGACCAATTTACCCCAAATTTACCCCAATTTACCCCCATCCCTTCGACGGAACTAGATGAAAATATAATCTAGTTCTAGATCTCATTAAAGTACATATGTGTACCAAATTTCAAGTCAATATCTTAAACGGTTCCAGAGTAAACGTGCGCACAAAAAAAAGTTACAGACAGACAGACCGACAGACAGACAGAAATTTTTTTTTCGCTGAAACTTAAAATCTCGACGTTTCATGACATTTTAAGCCTATTTGGACAATAAAAATTTTTTAAAATTTTTTTGTCGTTACTATACTTCCACTGGACGTGGAAGTAAAATAAGGTTAGTTTTTGTATCAAACATTAAATTTTCAAGAAAATATCGAGAAAACAAAATTTATTAAAAAAATCTATATATTCAAAACACAAGGCGTTTTCTCTTCTGGCATCACCAGCTGCTCCTACTGGATTTTGATGATTGTTTTTTTTTTAAATAAAGCTCTTTATCCACATTATGTGTCATCGCCAATTTTTATTTTCTTAAATTTTTATTTTTATACATAAAAACGAATAGAAGTTCAAAGTTCAAATAAATTAATGAATCACATGCGCATAGGCATTCAGGCCGTTCAAGGCAAAGTTTTAACAGTTAACTAGAAGCAAGCGGCTTGCGCGTGTGTGTATTAGATATTAACTCGGTTTTTTCACTTTTGTTTTATTAATTACTGAGATAATTTTTTGGAGAATATCTCTTTTCATCATGAAACGTCATGATTATTTTTTATTTGTTAATTTATTTATTTTTTAATATTATGAATCTGTTTTGTTGTTTGTGACCCATCTTATACACAAGATGTATATACGTAATTTTCACCTCCGAGCAAAAAGTTTAACCCAAACAATACGCCTCCCAGGTCCTAGCCAACTCTGAATAGTTCATATTCAGAGCTGGTATATTAATTTAAACAAAATTTTCTTATATTTCAGTGCGTTTTTAGATACTTTCTTTCTTTAACACTTATCCTAAAATTATTGTATCAAATTGACAGCACTGTAGCTACGACGCACAGTGGGGCAGGAGACCCGAAAATCTGGCCAAAAATCAAAATATGTAATAGAGTTAACACGATCGCTCTTTTGAGCGATGTGTAGCCAACATCTTTACACGTAATAAAATGCATCGAATTGGCCGTTACATGATTCATTTCAGCGCCCACATCAGTCGAAACTGAGTAGAGTCTGTCTCAGCGTTTATGGCGTGTACGTCACGAAAAGTGTACGGTCTAAGATGAAGGGGATGAACAGTGTCGGATCAACCAGTTTTGCACTGAGGTTGAAATTAATGAAATAAATAAAATCAATCTCTCAAATAGATTTATTTGAAATTAAATAAAATATATTCAAAATTAAACAAAACAATTCTCATTTAAAAAATGAAAGTAAATAATGAAAAATAACAAAAAAGAATTGTAAAGAATTAAGATTAATAAATAGTTGTAAATATTTATTATTGCTATAAAAAAGAACAACATTCAGTATTCCTCTCCTTCTCTTTGAAAACATTTTACTATTTAATTAAATATGATTAAAAGTTTTCACAATATTACTAAAGTATTTTGTGGTTGCACGAATGGACATTTTCAAAATATTTAATTTTATTAAAGTAATTTCGAAAATATTTTATAAAATGTTTTTAAAGCACTTTGTTGTTTTTATTTTTTGACTGTTGATACCAAATTAACTTGATGTAGGATAATCGGTTTTTATAATAAAATTACTCTTTTCTTACTTTTCGGTTTATTCAGCCATCGTCATTGAACTATATTTAAGTGAAGACAAACTTTTCTTAAATGCAATTTTTTATACACATGGATATAAATTACGTACATTAGTTAATATTATTGAATTCCACACTACAACTATTTACATTTTAGGTGTGTTTATTTGAGTGTTTAAAAGTAACTAAAAACTGAAATTAAGTATTGCCTGTCTGCGTTGAATATAGTGGTTTTTTTAATAAAATATTATAAAACTTAAATATTCTTACATCTTTCCACCAAGTTTACTAAATATAGTATTTTTAAACCATAAAACCTCACACCACTCTTTAACAAAAACAAATCTAATACATATCAATTAAGTCTTAGTTTTTTATATCTATAATAACGTACACAAAGCACTATATTCAACGCGGACAGGCAATACTTAATTTCAGTTTTTAGTTTCTTTTAAACACTCAAATATAACACACCTAAAATGTAAATAGTTGTAGTATGCAATTCAATAATATTAACTAATGTAAGTAATTTGTATAGTAATGTGTATGAAAAATAACATTAAAAAAATATATTTGTCTTCACTTAATTATACTTCTCTGCCGATGGTTGAATATACCAAAAGAGTAATCTCAGGATATACCTACATTAAGTTAATAATTAAAACATTTTGAATATATTGAAAACATTCCATTA
Source organism: Rutpela maculata (assembly GCA_936432065.2). NCBI lineage: Eukaryota > Metazoa > Arthropoda > Insecta > Coleoptera > Cerambycidae > Rutpela > Rutpela maculata. The sequence goes on from OW386293.2 coordinate 68,685,467, forward strand.
CACTCACGCTTCATTTAATTTAATACAAAAATATTTAATACACATTTAGCTTGAATAATAAAAATAATCCGTTATTCAAGTTAAGATTATTATTTAGTTACCTATTACATATTTAAAATCCAATATATTGTCGCACGGCTATGTCGAAAATAATTGAGTGAGCACAAACGTTGCTCCATTATCGATGTTAACCGCATGAAAGAATGAAAGAGATGAACGTATAATTAAATGATCAATCGACTTACTTGTAAGGAAGGTTGATCATAATTATATGAGCAGTCTCGTCGAAATATTACAAAACACCCTGTAGTAGTAGCAGTTTGCTGCACAATTCGACGTTGAAAGAGCTGAAAAGAAATGACTCATCCCTACCTACGTCTCGATCTAACATCTCTAGCCTCACTCGCTGAAAGTATGAACTCAGGTTTGATCGCCTATAGGGCGGGATTGTACTGATTATAAATAAAAAGAAAACAAAGGGAGGGATTTGTAATATTTCGACGAGACTGCTCATATAATTATGATCAACCTTCCTTACAGGTAAGTCGATTGATCATTTAATTATATTTCGCAGTCTCGTCTCATATTACAAAACACCCTGTAGATGTTTAAAGAGTAGGCGGATCAAACCTGGGAGTAACGGTATTTTTGTAAGAAAAAGCTAATTTTCCATACATATTATAGTTAATTAATTTCTATAATAATATTCTCTCTGTAACATGACAGATGCAAGACAAAAAACAATATTTTCTGTAATAGGCAGAAAAAAGTACTTAATTTAAACCCAAATAATACAATTAAGTTGAACATGAATTTTAGCCATATAATGTCTCTGACTTGACAGATTTTTAACACTTCCATAAACCTCCAAGTTAAAGTGTGGAGGAGTTATGATTTTTTTTTTTAATTTACGCAATTTTAATATTTCTAAGTATTTGAGGTACCATGGTTGGCTGACCCATTGTGGAACAACAAGTTGCTTTATTTTAATTATTTTTTTTATAAAATTTTAGGTACCAAACAAAATGGGTTGGGCCCCCTGAAATATATTTTTTACACTTTTTATTTTTAAATTTGTAACAAATAGGTCAACATCTCGGGCTCCAAATTTTGTTCTCTTTTTTTTTTTCATGTTCGGTGTTTACAGAATGCCTTCGAGATTTATAATCAGCCTCCGTGTTTTGCAAGACAAAAATAAATACCTATTTCACGTTCCTCACACCACTGCTATATTATTCGGGTTATTTTGTTTAATTTATGAAATTGGATGCTATCCATTTCGTTTATAAATGTGGAGGCAGTTATGAGGTCTATTCTTAAGAGAATTGAGCACCTGTTCTCATTTTTTGCAAAAGATTTTAGTGCATAAAATGCAGCTTAGTGCAGTCACAGCCTTCTCGTAAAGTAGAGAAGGCTGTGGTGCAGTTGATGTGATTTACTTTTTCTACCTGACTCCAGAACCCGTGGGAAGCCACGCTATTACAGTGCCCTCCCCACCCCGTTTTAGACGGTTTGCTTGATGGTTTGGTTTGCTGCTCCTGTAACCACCAAACAAAGTCAATTTTTTGTCTCGTTGAAATGTTCATTTTGAGGTCATAATTGTTTTGATTAGTTTTAAGTGATATATACTTGGCTATTTCAAAACCTTTTAAGTAAAACCTTCAAAACTTGACAGCCGGGCATATGGCTACGAGCTGTTCCATAAGTTTTGAAAAATTCCTTTTTGCATTTACATATTTTACTAAAAATGTTCTAGTTAACGGGTTATTTTCCGCTTTTGTCCAGTCAGACTTATTGTCAAATTTTGTGAATTAAATAAAAATCCTAAATATTTTATTTCTCTGGAAGGGATTAATTGACTTTTCTCTTTATTTATCATAAACTCTGGATAAGTTAGAATATCCGTGGTGTATTTTATGTTATATTGACATTTTTTTATTAAACTAATAAGTTTAATCCAAAAGGTAACGAGTTAAATTCAAAAAGATTTTGTTAAATTCGAATCTCAAAAATTTCCAGTGATCTCTTTTAATCGGTATTAAAAAGAAGCCTCCTTTAAGTTCACAGGGGCTAAGAAACAGTTATAAGAAATTAAAACTTTGCCAGTCCTATAATCTTCTATATTCTCCATTTGTTTTTTTTTCCTTAAAAAGTATGGTGACATAAATTCATTTTTCGAATGTTTACATAAAGAATTACATTTATGTTTATTAATTTAGAGGTCGACTGATTATATAATTTAATTTCATATATTGTTATATTTGGTTTACTTATTTATACAGGGTGTGCCTTGTTTATGTATACCCTGTATACGTTTTCCCCAAATATGGAGATTGTTGTCGCCCCTTTCCAATTATTTAAAAAATAGCCAGTCGACCGGCATATTTTTCATTTACCTCCTCTGCTGACGTTGGTAACATATCTGTCGTGGTTTTCTCTTTTTCCCCTTCTACGTTCAAAGCTTTTTTGTTTTTCTTGTTCAACAGGAGATTATCTGGATCTTCTATAGTTGGACATAGCGTGATGAAGAAATGTCAATATTTGGCTTGCATCAGCCAGTTTTACAAGGATATCTGTTATTAGGTTGAGATTTTCTCCTTGTATCATTTTCTCCATTGGTAACACTGTTCTTGCAATTTGGCAAGAAACTTGTCTTATTTTAGTGTATTTTTGCTTAAACAAATTTGAACTTTACCACTTAATTTTGGCGAGTTAAGTCGTGGGATATTTTCTCGTAAAGGACATTTATGAATGATGTCCTTTCGAACCTCTTTATTTAGACCATTTTCAAGATAATTTGTCCATCTGACAAATACTTCGTATACTTTTGGCCCACATACATGGACATTTGATAGGTTACTACCTCGATTGTCTCCGCGCTCAGTGGCGGTACCGCGTCAGTAGAGACTATTGAAGAATGATTTTCTTAATTTCCATCTGAGTGGTTTTGACTTTCCCTTTCCTCTTCATAATCCAGGAGGGAGAAACCCCATTTTTTTGTTAATTTATGCACCAATTAGGTCACATGTATGGCAAATCATGTGCCTGCTTTTGAAAGTTTAAGAGAATCATGCGACCACTTGTATCTCTTGTATGTATATATATGAAACATATAATTGAGGTGATGTGTAAATAAAGTCTCCTAAACATTTTTCTTTTTCATTTTCATTTAGGTGAATCAAATGATCACCCTTCCTATTTTATGCCCTGTATATATTTCATACAACTTGATGTCAAGTACAACATACTTTGTTTTGTCAAGATCTTTAATCATTTAGTATATTTATTTTAGTTTAAGGCAAGAAAGGAGAGTTAGGGATAAAACAATCTAGCAAAAACCTTATCTGTGTTTTTAGCAGTTTTGTTTAGCATTTAACACCATTCAATGCTTTTTTATGGAAATATATATTTTAGTTTAAGTCGCAATGTTTATAATAAATTGAACTGAACCATTATTTATAAAATTTAGGCACATATGTCTGACTGCATTATAACATGTTTATAATAAATTGAATTGAATCTTTTTTATCAAATTTAGGAACATATTATGAATGACTGCAATATTCAATTGGCGCACCATTGCACTCATGCCAGCTCCAATTTGCTGTTGGATGTGAACGAAAAAATTGTATTGCCGTATTGTAGTATTAAATACAAACGAAAAGTTCTTGATTAAATTTTGGGGCACGTATCGTCAGACAACTCTCGGTAATCGGGTATTTGTCAATAAGCTCCATCCTAATATTTGTATTTATTCCACTTTTCAACACTTTAATTGCCAGGGGACTTAGGTTGATTTTCTCCTTTGCCAATCTTTTTTTTTCTAATTTGGACCAAATTGGTATCTAGATGTAATCTTAAGTAGACTACTTATTTTACCTGTGCGTCGATATGACGCACGCGGTGTTCAGTGCAGATGACTACTTACAGATGAACCTGTTAATAAAACGTCACGCTTACAAATATGTGAGACTATACCCAACCTTACAAGGTATTATTCTCAATAGACAGTAGCGTAACTAGAGTCGATGAGTCCTGTATGCAAGATTATCTGGTTGCACCCCCTAAACTTTATAAAACAAATAAGTATCGTTAAAAGAAATTAATTCAGTTTATTTAACATAAAATAAAAAAAAACATTTTTTTTTCAAAGGCCTTGAGGCCACACGCCTTGATTACATCTTTAGACACCGGAATAAAATAGTGTGTTTACCTTAAAGAATTTTATATTACTTACTGGTAATAACAATTAAATTCTATAAATGTACATTAATTACCTATGAATTGCAATTACAAAGTCAAATTTTCTAACTTCAGAATGACTGCGGAAAATGTCACTTTAAATAAAATCTGACAGGCAGCAAATTTAAAATTTTGTAAAGACTTTAAAAAAGGGAAATAACTTCACAACCGTAGAAAAAATAGTCAAGGGCGGATCTAGAAATTTCAATAATTTTTTTCTCGTCTGTGGCGCATGGGACCCATACGAAATATGGGAAATATCATCTAGAGAAGCACTCCTCTAACGGCCCCTAAAAAGTTTTGAAAAAGCAGTGTGCGAAATTTTTTTTCAGAATTCGAGTGGATCATTAGCCAAGTTTCAGATTTTTTGGCCAGATTTTCGGGTCTCCTGCCCCACTGTGCGACGTATGCTTTGGCTTTAAATTTTGGTGTTGTGCGGATGACTTTGCAGCCACAGCCATATATTACGAGTATAGATAGATAGGCTTTAATTTTATCTTATATCGTTAAATCGGTCATATACCTCGAAAAAAGTATATTTTTTAAGTATTAAATGCCACATTCCGAATAGTCAATATTATGTGAATTATTAAATTATGTAAATATTTTTAACTGTACATGCTGTAATGATAAAATTAAAGTTTACAATCTACTTTAAATGCTTTGCACTTTTTAACATGGTTCTGCAGAGCGTATTACTTTTTTGATAAAATCTAGGGAATAATTTACGTAACATGCTATATTATAGGTGCTTATTACGGTCTAATTATATGTCATATAAGTTTTATAATTATAGACTTTGTGTTTTATGACATTTTCATTAAACATTTCTATTTGATAAATTTAATATTAGTACATTATGGGTAGTACTTTTGAGGTTTTACTCTAACTATTATCGCAATGAGGAAGTTGCATGATTTTTTTTTATAATAAAAATCGATAAAGCCTCAAAAAAATTATAGAAATGTAAAATTTAAAATTTTTTGAACGTGCGGGAAAAAAAATTATTTAATCGGTGAAGAATTTGGATATTTCAAAACGGCAGCTATTTGACTCAGTAATTGTGACGTTTTCCGTTATTATTCCCTAAAAACGTTGCCGCGATTGCCGTCAACAATCAGTAAACGTCCAAAAATGCCATTTTTTATTTGCTCCTGCCGGGTCGAATTTTCAAATTTCGCCATTACGATGCGGAGAAGTACAACTATCTATCTGTATTTCCGTATTGACATCATCTGGTGTGTTGAGAAAAATATAAACGGTTTAAGATTGCATGTTTTTGAGCAATTTTCGACTCCGAAATGCATGCTTTTTTTACTATTTTTTGCCGATGTCTCCGAAACGGTAAGAGGTAGCTCGAAATAAAAAATACCGTAAAACGAGTTCGTCTCATTACGAATCTTTTAGTTCAATCAGAATTTTGATATTTTTTGCTTAAAACCTAGGTAACTTCTTAACCTTGACTACTCTCCAAGAAACTCTAACGAATTTAATTAGAATTAAATTTGCTAGAACTGTTTTTTTTATGTTTTGTCCCACGTCAAAAATGAGGGAACTAGAAGGGGCGGAAGTGGGAACTTTTTTATTTTCGATAAAGTTTCGACATTTTGTCACCGTAATTAATCGGTAATTAACTGAAATCGATCTCAAATACGATGTCCACTTAATGTCATTAGACGCTACATTAATCTCGTCCATTCGAAACGAACATTTCTGGAAAAAATAGTAGATTGTAATACAAGTGTGGCAAGGGCTTAATTGCAAAACGATGTATGAAAGTATCATACGAGTTTTGCAATGAAGCTTGCCACATGTGTTACATACTATTTTTTCTACGGTTGTGAAGTTATTTCCCTTTTTTAAAGCCTTTCCAAAATTTTAAATTTGCTGCCTGTCAGATTTTATTTAAAGTGACATTTTCCACAGTCATTCTGAAATTAGAAAATTTGACTATGTAATTGCAATTATGTGTAATTAATGTACATTTATAGAATTTAATTGTTATTACCAGTAAGTAATATAAAATTCTTTAAGGTAAATACACTATTTTATTCCGGTGTGTGAAGATGTAATCAAGGCGTGTGGCAAAGTGATATTTTCTGCAGTTATTTTGAAGTTAGAAAATTTGACCTTCAGCACAATCGTAGAAAAAGATTTTTTTAAGATTTACATGCATTTTCTAGGAAAACATGAAATTTCTTCCATTTTCTCGAATGTCTCGATAATTATCAGTTTTTTTTTTTTTTTAGTTTTTAGACACCAATATTAAAGATAATTAATTCAGGTTACCGACATGTTTCTTATTTTTTCTCTAGCACAGAAATAACAATGTTATGACCGAGAGTATGCGTATCCTTGTACGATTAATACATAATATTCTCTTACGCTATCACAATACCGGCTCTAACGGCTGACGTCATTGACGCCAAGAAACCATTTGCAGTCACGTGATTGTGTTCAGAGCTGGGCAAGGCACTCATTTAAACTACTTCAAGTATCAAGTACCAAATAGTTAGTTAGGGTACTTGTTGCATCAAGTATTAATTACTTTTCAAAAAGCAGAATACTTCAAGTATCAAGTACTTAGAGGTAGTACTTGCAATTTTGGGTGTAAGTACAAGTAGTACAAGTAGTACTACTTCAATTAGTCATTTAATTCTAAAAAGTACATTTAAATACTTCAAGTATTTTCTTGTTGTATCAAGTATCAAGTACTGTTTAAAAGTAAAACACTTACAAGTACATTCAACTACTTCAAGTCCTTTAAATTTTTCATTTTTATCTAAACCAATCTTTATGTGTAAATATTTGTATACATTGACATATTTTTTATATTTAAAATAAATAATGATATAGTTTTTTGAAGTTGTTTTATTTATTTAAATGAGAAAATTTTGCTCCTAAAAAACATAGCATTCCATTTCATTAATGTATTCTAAAATAAGTAAAAGTAAAAATTTTTAAATAATTTTTCAGATTTGACAAAATTTCTTGAATATTATAGTCTAAGGGATAGCTTGATATATAGGGCCTGGGATAAAACATGTTGGCATTGCTGTTATGTTTTAGCAAATATTTTTCTGAGTATTTTATCTTATGTGAGTCAGATCTCCCCCTCTGTCCGTTTTGGCGCTAGCCGCCCCTGAAAATATTCAATTGTGAAACAGAGTATAATACTTTGGGGCTTGGTGCTAGGTGAAGAGGGTATATTGCCTATTAACATTAGATATATGCCAACATTTTTTCTCCGTGCAATTGGCAGCACCGGCGACATCAATTATGGCCAAAATTGGAACGTAGTAATAGTATAACACTTTCTGACTAAGCGAAAAATTTTCGTTGTCAATGCTCATTGCTGGAAAACCATATGCCAGCATTTTCTGCTTGCCCATTTTCCATATTTTTGGCCAAAAATTGGACTTTTGGTCAATGACGGGCAAAAACTGGTACTTTTCAAACTTGTAGTTTCGGTACCAAAGAATATCTGAACACATTAACACAGAATATCAACACTCTCAATATTGGACCAAATGTTTATTACCATCACACTATGTCTGTCTAATACAAACTAAAGGCAAATGCTCTTTTTAGCTATACGAATAACTGCTCTTATCAGTATCTGCAGGTTTCAACTGGATTGTAAACTTACTTGCAGTATAAAGTTACTTGAAGTAGTGATCAAGTACTTTAAATTCTTGAAGTAAATTGTAACGTACTTTAAGTATTCTAAAATATCTGCAAGTATCAAGTACCAAGTACTCATTTCTTCGGATATTTGAGGTAAAATACTTCAAGTAATAAAATAAGTACAATTTATACTACTTTTACCTGTACCCAGCTCTGGTTGTGTTTTCAAATTACGGTATATCTATTTATTTTGAATTTCTTTTGTTATAATCGTTTTCTGTGTAATGGAAATCACGAGTACATCACTTTTCAAGCATCTTAAAATGTCATGCATCTTCCCCATTGATGTAAATAAACGACATCATGATCGACATTCATCAATACTTAAAAAGCACTTATTAGAATCCCTAACTTTTTTGTATGGTAAAAATGTGTCCTCGCTTCCCTGATATAAGGAACCCAGTATCGCCCCTTTCGAAAGTTGGTGCGCGATTCCTCATCGACTTTATCTGACTGAATTTTAATCTGGGCCACTTGAATGGGATTTGCTTTTACTATAGTAATCATGATTTTTTAACTACAAGAATGTAAGTAATATTACTAAGTTTACCTTCCTTGGACTTGTTCTCATCTCTTTCTCAATGAAAAGTATCAGCCCATCCATCCCTCCATTCTCCCGCCCGTCACTTTCTGTGCATTCACATTGATTCAAAAATTACTTGCGTGGTATCTCGTCGACTGTATTGAAATGAAATTGGATAAAACAGCTGATAATGAATCCAGAGTTGCGTCAATGGAACGTAAAAGTGATATAAATATTGTCAACATTGCCGATAGCGACAATGTTGACAAGAACTTGACCTAATGTAAGCTGCCTTTAAAAAAAAACACAATTTTAGTTTCAATTTATTACTTTAAAATATTTATTAATAAAAATTAGGTATATACCTTTGTTCGAAATTTTGTCCGCCGATTTGCAAACATTTTAGGATCGGATCCAATTTTGTCTTACTAATGCAAATGATTCGTACCATATGAACCACACTGTTATGTTGGTGCGATATCCTAGGCGCCTGGTCCGTAAAAGTTGTACGATTAGGCACGTGTCTATTGAATAATCGTTTTGCTACCTCATCATAGATTAAAATTATGCCCATTGTCCATCTACTGCACGCATATGTGTCATTTTGAATATAAATAACAATACCAATCAGCACTGACTTAAAAAAAGTTGACTGCTCTGCAAACAGCTGTTATTGTCAATGTACCTTATTTTAGCAACTTAAAATCGATTTAATTTATTTTCAAAATTGAGTAAAAAATTCATTATGTCGCGCCGTGTAGAAAAAACTTTTAAACCTTTTATATTAAAAAAATAATTTTTAAATACTTAATAAAAATTGATTTACATCATTTTTAACATCTTTCGATACACCACTGTTCAGTGCACAGGCGCGACTTAGAAATTTCGAGAATATCAGAATCTTCGATTTCCGGAAACTTCTAGATCAAAATTTACTATGAAAGAACAGATACTTCGCTGGCGTCTCTACTCAGTCAGTCTTTAGTCAGTCTTTACTCATCCGATACTTCCGACAAATAGCTGAAATACAGAGGCAAATTTATACCATCAAGTGACCAAGCGTTAATCAATATTCTAATTAACATCGTCTAATTAATAATTCGTTTTAAGTTTATTTATTGTGAGAACGTGAAACTGTAATATGCTTTCTTAAACCCAAATCCGTGTTTCAAAATTGACTGTTTAAATCGTACAAACTTTAATATATAGGATGTTCTAATTCTCAGTGACAAAAAGTGAGTGATTGGAGTGTTCCAAGTGGACGTATCTCAAACCTTAGCGAAAGGTACGTTCATTATAACCAACTCACGAAATCTAATGTGACTAATGTAAAACTTGAAGTGGAGGTGAGCAAAATACTATTGGGATCCAGATTAAACTACAGTCGTCCAGCTAAGTAGAGTTCAGTCGTCGCTGTTGTTATAGGTTATTAAACAAATTAATTTGAGTTCCGTTAAAAGCTTCATTACCACACTGGTAAAACAAGACATTCAGAAATTGAAGCCTAACTTATTTATTTATTTGAACAATAATAACAACATGCATTCCTTTTATAAATTGATTACAAACGTTATCGATCACTTTGTTAAAGCTGAAAATAATTTGACTTATTTTGTTTATGTCAAATATTCTGCTATTTGTGATCTTAGCATAATCAAACTTGTATCGTTAACTATTAGGCACATTCTATTATCATTATATATATTTTTTCTGTATCTCCTTGAAGTTTTTTGGATAAGATCTGAAGCACCTTATATTTAAAACAAACAATAATTATAATAATGAATTTATCCAAATGGAAAAAAATTATAAGGCAATGACAGGCAAATTTAGAAAAAATGAAGTAAAAATAATGTTTTAAGGATAAAACCTTTCATTATTTATTTTAATATATGTATGTACAGCGTGTCCTCCGATTAGGTTCGCTTAGGTGACAAAAAAATTTTCGATTTTTTTTTTCATATTTGGAGGTTCACCCCTGTTTATCTAAAAAGTAATTTTGGGTGTACTTTTGTTTTTTTAAAATCATGTAGGCCATGACAGTTAAGCAAAAACGAATTTTATGTTAGGTGAAGTACATTTTCTGTAAAAGATACAGGAAATGCAGGAAGGAAAGTTATTCAGATTAAAATGTTATGGCCCTATGCAAAGTTTCAAGAACATACGCCTACTTTGATGACTTTGATTTTTTTCAGTATAATTGCATTTTACGAAAAAAAAAATAGTATGCCAGTTTACTAAAGTGTTTGATCTAGCACATAATGGAGTAAACACTTTAGTAAGCCGGCAACATTTTTTTTTCTCGTAAAATGCAATTTGATTTAAAAAATCAAAATCATCAAAGTAGGCGTATGTTTTTGAAATTTTTCATAGGACTATAACTTTTTAATCTAAATAACTTTCCTTAATGACATTTGCTGTATCTTTTACAGAAAAGGTACTTTACATAACACGAAATTCGTTTTTGCGTAACTGTCATAGCCTACATGATTTAAAAAAAACAAAAGTACACCCAAAATTACTTTTTAGAAAAGCGGTGGTGAACCTCCAAATATGAAAAAAAATTCGAAAATTTTTTGTCCATTTCACCTATAGCGAACTCAATCGGAGGACACGCTGTACATACATACATACATTCATATAAAAGTTAGGAAAAAATACACCTTCTTACAAAGATTTTTTTATATAATGAAGTAGTATCTAGAAGAAACTCGGTGTTCCTTATGCAACTTACAAAACTTAAATAACGACAAAATAGATTTCTGGCATATGTCAGCCTATCAGTTTGGCCATAGTTCAAGATATAAGAACAAAAAAATTATGTCATCGTACGATGCTCATATTTGGTAAGTAGATAACACTATTAGAAAGAAACAAAAGTTGAGTTAGGTATGAATATATTTAATTTGGACGCCCCAATTAAAGAATAATTAATTAGACTCAAAAATTATGCCCACAAGGCACAAACCTTCTGCAAAAGCTAAATAAAGCCAGACCGCTTTTTTTTTACAACTTTGACCTTTTTAGCTGCGCTTCCTGATGTTGCACACTTTCTGATGATCTTTGTATTATTTTAATTTAAGCATAAAAGGTGTACGTACACAAAAAAGAGCCTTGTAATGGTGACATAATTCTGCTGACTTTTAAATTCTGATCGTCGTACCTGACGGGAGATGCAGTTACCAGAAATCGATTTTGTGGATCGTTACTATCCATAGAACGATAAAAATATCCCATGGTGCATAAAACGATAACATGCCGAGAAATCCGCCTAGCTCCTGCACTATTTATTTCACTCACATTCCCTGTGATCATTTTTAACATGCTTTTATTAGGTCCACTTGTATCTAACTATGTACTAGTCAACCATCCTAAGTTGGCAGGTAGCCGCGCAGAGAAAGAACAAATATCGCCCCTGTTGGACAGAGACAAACAAGCTTTTTAAGCTTCTTAAGCTAGCTAGCTAGCTAGCTAGCTAGTTAGCTGAAGAAGCTTGTTTGTCTCTGTCCAACAGTGACGATGCTTCTTCTCTCTCTGCGTTGTTACTTGCCAACTCAGGATGGTTGACTAGTACCTATCTATCTATGTAAAATTGTCTAAGGAACTGAATTTCACCCATTTCTAATTGTTGTATCATCATGAAATTTGGCAATTGTGTGTAGCTCTGATGACAATACAATATAGAATACTCAATATTAAAATATGTTCAATATGGCCGCCGCCGCAAGATGGCGGATTATCATTTTCTTTACAACCCCCTTGATATGGGTATCAAAAGAAAGGGTTTGATAAATAGAAAACAAACATATGATCAAAACTTAAAAATTCAAAATGGGGGCGTCAACATGGCGGATGGGTTTTATGAAGGGCTTGATAAGTAGAAAGCAAATATCTGATCAAAACGTAAAAATTCAAAATGGCAGATAAGTTTTATCAATTATCATCAGATTCCCTTCATATGGGTACCAAAAGAGAGGGCTTGATAAATAGAGAACAAATATGTGATTAAAACTTAAAAATTCAAAATGGCGGCATCAACATGGCCGATAGGTTTTATCAATTATCGTTAGATTCGACTGAAAATCGGTATCTGTGGGTTATCGAGGTTGCACATTAGAATTATTTGGTACAAATTTAACAAATTGTTTGTTTTTTCGAAAGCACCAAATTCTCTCCTTGAGACTAAAAAGTAAAAAAATAAATTAATAGTTTAAAAAACTAAAAAAAAACATGCTTTTATAAATACTACACTAAAAAGCAAAAAATAATCATCGAACCTGTTCTGTTTGTCTACCCCGTAAGGGTCTTAGCCGTGTATAAAAGCGTGGGGGCTTTTCATTTAATCTAATGATGTCTTCAGCGTTTTAGTTATCGAACCTGTTCAAAATAGCGTTCGAAAAGCGCCCCACGCTTTTATACTCAAATATTATACTTAATTACAAACACGAGTTACACTTAGGCCCGGTTATACAAACACAGTTCAACGCCGAATTCATCTAAACCACGTTCAAAGGTGAACTCGGCTCAAATCTGATATTCCGTTGTATACACAATATTTGAACTCGGTTCAGTAGGACTGAGTTCAATGAAAAAGTTGTTAGGTTGGTAGCGTTCGCACATGCACAAACTGGCTAGTTCTGTCAAATGGTATATTTTGAAGTTTGACGGATCGATTTAACCCCAAATAGTTTGTTCATTTTGATATTTTTCATTTTAATAATTTCATACATGGAACATGCATTACACTGTCGCTATTTCTGCCAAATTCATATTAAACTAGGTACCGCCACTATGTTTGTCATTTACATTAGAATTTTCTTTTAGCTGTACAAGTAGTATACGCAATAAAATCATTTTGCACATAACTTTTTTATCTGTAACTAGCTGATGTGCGCGTCTTCGTTCGCCTGAAATTTCAACCCTCCTTTTTACCCTCTTGGGGGTCGAATTTCGGAAAATCTTCTTAGTGGTTGCCTACGCCATTTGAGGAACCTTTATGCAAAATTTGAAGTTTCTAGACCCATCTTCTTCCAATTTGGCAAGGAAACATTTTTTAGGCTAAGAAACAATAATTTGTGTATTACATCACGTCAGACCGTGGAGGACGTCTCATGAGCTATACCTGATGATGATTATTTTTTCTCTTTTTTTTATTACGAAACGTAGTCGCACTTTTGATTAGAAAATCTCATGCAGCAGTCATTTCTACGTAAAAAAGGTACACTTGATAGAACTTGATAATTCCAACCGGTTTCGAGAAAACTGCAGCATAGATCTCAAAAATTCTTTGAAAACAAACCCAATTTGAAAAGGAAAAATTGTATTTATTGAAAAATGTGCTTTGGTGACGTTATTTACGTACAATTTTATTACTTTGACATTTTGACAGAACTAAGACGTCACCAAAGCACACATTTCAATAAATACAATTTTTCATTTTCAAATTGGGTTTGTTTTCAAAGAATTTTTGAGATCTATACGGCAGTTTTCTCGAAAACGGTTAGAATTATCAAGTTCTATCAAGTATACCTTTTTTACGTAGAAGTGACTCCTGCATGAGATTTTCTAGTGAAAAGTGTCACTACGTATCGTAATAAAAAAAGAGAAAAAATATTCATCATCAGGTATTGCTCATGAGGCGCCCTCCAGGGGCTGGCGTAATGTAATACACAAATTATTGTTTCTTAGCCTAAAAAATTTTCTCTTGCCAAATTAGGAGAAGATCGGACAAGAGATAGTTGAGATATTGCAAAAAAAAATACTATTTTGACAACCTGTATCTTTTTCCACAGCAACAATTTACTAAAGCATGTTTGGTTATATCCTCATATTTTGGTCCAAAGAATCTACCCTTGAACTATGGCCTATTATTAATGGTCCACCCTGTAGATAGATTTACAATTTTATAACTGCCTAGAGAGTGAAACGAGTTTTTAAAATTATTTTTAGAAATTATCACCATTGTAAATGATTCAGCTGAGCAACTAGCTAAAGAGGACAAAATTAATGACCAAACTGTTTTTAAAAATTTTGTAAACGATTTTGATGATGACGTAATTGACGTAATTGTTGAGGAAAACGAAAATGAAATTCTCACTGAATTAGACTAACCAACAAAATCATCATCATCCGTTAATTCTTCCATATTTTCGTGAAATTGTTCAGTCATTTCTTGTTAATTTTTAACAGAACCAGAACAGAAACAAAATAGCTGTGTACAAAAATCAAAATAGAAAATATTTCTAGATTATAATTATCTTGAACCAGGTTTAAATCCAGAAATTCTACAGCTTACATGAACCTCCGAAAATGATGAGAAATGAACTAGGTTTAAAGCTGAACTTGGCTTGTACAACTCAGTCTTAAATTTGAGCTTAGTTTAATCTTGAACCGGATGTGAACTTGGATTGTACAACCGGGCCTAAGACCCTTACGAGGTAGACAAAGGGAACAAGTTCGATGATTATTTTTTGCTTTTTAGTGCAGTATTTATAAAAGCATGTTTTTTTTTTAGTTTTTCAAACTATTATTTTTTATCCACTTCTCTGAGTTCGATTTTTATATCAGATTTGGGATATACCATTTAACTAAAAAGGCTAAAATAAAGTATGTTATCAACATTTTTTTTTACACCGTTATATTAAAACTGCATTAAAAGAAAAATATAAATTTTGTATCTGCTAAAGACAAAAGAGTATATAATAACATTCCAACTTTTTATGACCGCTTACGTTTTTATTCTTAGTCGTAGCTTGAAAATACTGTGATAGCAGAAATAAAAATATTTTTTGTTTTTAGTGCAGTTTTAATAAAAGCGTATTTTTTTAAATCTTGCCTATTTTATTTTATACGAAAATTCTTTATTTGCTATGTGGTTAGCTGAATTTATATTAAATATATTGGAATATTATCTGTATACAGAAATAAATTATGTATTCTTATTCTTTGTTAAAGAATTTTTTAATTCAAATTCATCAATATATTTCTTACGGACGATTGCTATTCTCTATTCTATTCTTTAAATGAATTTTAAGAAACAATTGTATGAAGGAGATAGGGCGTTAACAGTTATTTCAAGAGAAAAAGTAATAAAGATCGATCAGAGATTTAAGAAGCGAGGCGGAAATGAGCTAAGCTTTAATTTACGGGCTCGGTCGCGTCTTTCGGTTTCCGGAGACGCACTTCCAACTATGTAGTTTACTTCCGGTTGATTTCTGCCCCAAAGACGACAATTGCGAATCTTGTGTGAAGTATCCACGTGGGACTAACATTTTACGGAGATCTAAAAGGAAACTTAAAGAATCCGTGTTAATTACTACTGCATTAAATGATGTGTATCAAAATATTTCATACATGTTTGTACTAGTTGGTTGCCTATTCTTGAAGACGAAAAATAATGTAAATATAATATAAAGTCTGACGTGTCTATGCAGGGCCGGCCTTAGTTCCTCGTGCGAAATTTTAAAAGGCGCCCCTCTTTCTGGTCACGTCAGAAAAACAAATATTTCGTCCTCATCTCAAAACAATTTTTTTTCGTCCTCATAAATTTTACTCGAAAAAAAAAAGTATATTAAGCTCGTGGCGCCCCTTATGTTAGGCTCGCGGCGCCCCGTGAGGTACGGCGCCCTCGTGCAGAGCACGAGCTCCTAACTTTATGCTTTCAAATGCACCTCCATATTTTTTCGGTAATTTTGGAAAGCTTTATAAGCTTACCAATTCAGGGCTATATCACACTTGGTATAAATAATACGCAAAACTACTACAGAACACTCAAAACTGCCGTTTGTTACAACTATTATATACCTAAACCAAACTGGTAACTATGTTACATGCCGTACTTATACCTTAGCTGGGAAAGGAGAGTAATAAACACCTCCTTCAGGTTCCATAATTTTGCGGGTATACCTTTCTAATTAGAGTAGCCCATCTACCATTTGTGCCAACTGCAAGAATAGAACAAACTCGGAGAGGTAAAAATGTTCTTTGTTCTTCCTCGAAAATTCCGAAGACTAAATCGGTGTCTATACTTGCTTCACTTCTTCTACATGGTGTTACTACACACAGTTATGTGTATGCTTTCGGATGCGATATGCGCACTATATTTTGAAATGAACGGTAGTAGTTCTCCTTCTCCAGAGGCTATATTGCATAGAAACCTGTGTAATACACCGATCTATAGGCAGCTTTTCATTATAATCTGTTATATCGTTGTTACCACCAGACTATTCCTGCATAAATCGGCTGCTCGATGACAAAATACAATATCTAATATTTTTGTGAAAAACGTACTATACGGCGAAGAGCAGACTAGATAATTAATGGGTCATAAAATGTCTACTGTTCTACTAATGCTACTTCATTTAACATCTCACATTGCTATTTCAATTCTTAAATGGAATCGAATTGAATTTTAAAGTATAGAGACAACACTTCTAATTTTGTTTCTGATACAAATTACTTATGAGGGTACATTATGATATTTAAGAGATGAATTTAAATTTTGTCTTGTTAGTTATTTTCGTTTACTAGAATTTAAAATTATAACAGTTCGTGCGGTTCTTCTGATTACTCAATAATTCAAATTATGTTAGCGAGAGCCTTGGTGAAAATCCCTTGGCAAATATTTATCCTCAAGTATATGCACTACTGCTTTTAAAAATCTTGAGTTTTTAATGACTGTGTATTTGAGCAGACGCAAAGCCCAATTCTGATCCTCAAAACACAGGGAATAAATTATTAAATCTAGAATTACCTTTAATAAATCCCAGAGAGCTAAATTTGAAGAATATAGTCGCTTTGAAACGACTTTTTTATGTTTATTCTTTCTAGTATTGGATTATTGAACTTATTTTCAAATTATATTTTACAGAGTCTAAAAAAAAAATATGATTGTAGTGCAAACTTATTTTATATTCAATGATATTAGTTTCTGAGCCCTTGCAATTTACAATTGATTTTTTTTTTACAAAATAATATACAATATCGATATTTTTCAAAAGACTTTTAAACCAATAAAATTAGTGATAAATAGGTACGTTTTATTTGCCAACGGCAGCCTATAACTTTTAAACTAATTAAGGTGGTAAAACATTTTATTAGGTATTCCGTAAAATACACTTTGCTGGCTCAAAAAAGTGGCGTCTACTTATTTCCAAAAAGACCAATATATCAAACATACATTATTAAGGAAATGAAATATTTGCATAACAATTTTAATGAAAATGCATAGTCTGAGCGGCAATCGTTAAACAAACACTACGCAAGCTCAAGAAAAAAATATGTGTGTAGTGAAAGAGGTACATAAAGCAATCAATTTGTCTAAATTTTAGTGAAGTGTTGTTGCATTGCAACAAATTCGCTGTTTCTGGTATGATGTCTGTCTATGCAGAAAGGAATAAAACCGCAAATAACTAATTTGTTAATCCGGTAAATTAATTATGATGTAAATTATTTTTTTGCACGATCGAGCTTTTTTGTTTATTTACTATATCTGTTGCCAAAACGGTAGGTTATGTTTACTGATTGCTAGGCCTAACACGTCGGTAAGTAATTTACTTACCTACGTCTGAAGGTAAGTAAAATTAATATAATATATATGTTATTAATAGAATAAAATTCAATTTCAAATTAAATGTTTTTGTTTGTTATATACAGGGTGTTATTAAAACGTATGTCAATCACTTAACCACGGAATCAGTGCGTCAAAAAAAGTTGATTCAACCTAATTTACCTCCATCCAAAATCGCACCTCTTTAAAGTTGGAAATAAAAAAAAAATTAAATTGTACCAATGGCTATTGATATTTTTTTTCAATTTCGGTACATTGAAACATATGCCAATATAGGGTAATAGTTTAAAGTAAAAACTTTTTAAAATCAAGTTTTCTAAGAGGCTGTGAAATATGCCATAGTCCATTGGGGTCTATCACCAATAAAAATTAAAAAAATATTTTGACTTACTACACTTAATCTTAGTAGCACCCTTTAAAAGTGAATTGTGTCGTGCAGGTGTAAAATATGAATCAAACAAGTATTCGCAGTCGGCCACGCCCGCCCGACAGCAACTTCTACTCGTTCTTCTTTAGTCAGATTTATCGTGCAATAAAAAACCGCTGCCCAAGGAATCACTACTTCCACATCCAGATTCTCTATCCAAGTCACTCACAACGAAACAACTTTGTATGTGGAAATAATTGTTTATGGAACTTTAATAATATAATATTGGAAATCCTCTATCCCAAAAACCCATAAAACGATACCCTACATCGGTAGTGGGGTAGGGGTGGTGATAGGGGATGGTAGTGGGGGTGGATGAAGTAAAAAAATATTTTGAGGTTTTTAGTGTAGCATTTTAAAGTGCTACAACTCTAATTTATAGTAATTTAGTATTTAAAATTGATTTAGTGCCGCCTAAACAGCTTCACTATTTACTTTCAGGGACCAAGTTACAGGTCAGGTAGGAAACCAACTTGCATCTTGACGGTACGGTGTGTTGCATACTGTAAAACTTTTGGTCCGGTAATTTTTGATGCCATTTTAAAGGTGTATAACCGTTGAGTGAAGAGTCCTTATAGAGATGCAGCCGTGTACTTAATATCGTAGTGCGGGCAGGGTCTGTGGTATAGTTAGGCGCCACCGACATTGGGGTCTAGCAATCTCGTCAATCTTAGTCCCTCAGTCGGCTGATAGCACTCGCATGGTTCGTGTCATTTGTTGTATTAGTGCACCGTAAAACGAGGAAAAAGTAGCTTCCTTCTTGAAAAAAATTTTTGAAGGTACAACCACATGGGACCTTCACAGCATGATAGATTAGGTCCTTGGCCATCTGTAATGTCCAATTACAATATTTTTTGGGAGGTCAAACTATTTTTATGACGAAAAATGTTATAAATCTGTCAAAATTAATTTTTCTTACATTTTCACACATCCCTCGTGATATCTCCGGAACCAATTGAGATAATTATACGTATTTTTTTTTAATTGATGGAGGAAATGTGGGCGAAGGTCACTGCTTAAATTTTGTTTTTATGGAAAATCTAATTTTTCTGTAAAACGAGGTAAAACTTGAACATTTACTTCCCTTGCAGCGCTTTTTTCAGTAAGCGAAAAACTTTTTTATTTTAAGGAATTTTGACATACCATCTGCGTATGAAATAAAGTCTACACCTCAAGGAAGTTTTTAAAACAAAAATCAGGTCTCTACGACTTATAGTTTTCGAAATTTTGTTATTTAAAGCTGAGTTTTTCGATCCTAGAGGCCTAGATGTCCGGCAAGTGTGGACTATTTAATACAAGTAATCTTATATTATAGTTAGAAACAAACTTTTCTTTATATAATGTGAATGCAAATGAGTATTAGTTATTTTTATTGAGTTATTACATATTATTTAGTGCTTAACAATGGAATGTTTATTCTGTGGACAAACTTTGAAAGATAATGACAAATTAGTGAGACAAAATCCTAGATTGCAAGGAGTAAAAACAATTATATATGCCACGGTAAAAAGGCGAGACATTTGTGTCGAAAAGATTTTGCAACAAGAGGAAAATATTTTAAGTGGAAAAGTCAAAGTGAAATTTCATATAGCCTGCAAACAAACCTATATTAGTTTGTAAAATCTTAAAAATCTTTCCCAATTCAGTGAAATTGAAAATGTATCTTCGTCTTCGGTAAGATGCAACAAATTCAATATTCGGACAATGTGTTTAATATGTAATACACCGAGAAAGAAAGGCGTAATATGGTATACGATAATTCTCTGTAGACGTGATTTATCTTTATATTTCTTTGCAACCTTATTATCAGTCTAGTCGATACATTGTTGACAAGGGGCCGACGCGACATTTTTATTGTTAATGATGGGATTTTGGAGAATGAGAGGGAAGTATGCGTTTATTTTCGATTTATCGCAAATATTTGAGAAACCAAACATAGTATAATTTTTCACATCCAGTGGAAGTATAGTAACAAAAAATTTTTTTTAAATTTTTATTGTTCAAATAGGCTTAGAATATCACGAAACACCGAGATTTTAAGTTTAAGCAAAAAAAAAAAATTCTGCCTGCCTGTCTGTTTATTTTCATAACAATTAAATATAAAAACCCAATGAGCTGCTGGCAACATAAAACATTTTTTTTCCCAGTAAAATAAACCATTTTGATATAATATTAAATAATACATAACAAAGAAAATTAAGTAAAAGTTCCATGTACCATGTGCATCACAAATGCGCACAACGTGATAAAGTGAATTTTATTACTTTCACATCAATCACATCCAGTGGAAGTATAGTAACGGCAAAAAAATTTAAAAAAACTGTCATTGTTCAAATAGGCTTAGAATGTCATGAGACGTCGAGATTTTAAATTTGAGCAAAAAAAATTTCTGTTTGCCCGTAACTTTTTTGTGCGCATGTTTACTCTGGAACCGTTAAAGATATTGACTTGAAATTTGATACACGTATGTATTTTAACGAGAACTGGAACTAGATTATATTTTCATTTTATTCCGTTGAAGGGTAAATTGGGATAAAGGGGGGGTAAATAAGTAAATCAAGCATGTAAGAGTCCATAAAATTGGTATTTAGTATATATAAGAAAAGATAAGGGCTCAAAAAATTACTCCCATTACCACCCCCACCTCACTATTAAAGGGGGGTGGAAAAGCGTCAACATATTTTTTACTTCATTTGCCCCCTCTACCACCCCCTTCCACCACCCCTCACTACCGATGTGACATATCGTTTTATAGGTTTTTGGAGTAGGCGATTTCAAATATTATGTTATTAACGTTTCATAAATAATTTTCACATAGTGGAGTGCAGTTTTTTTCTTCTTTGTGAGAGACTTGGATAGAAAACGTGGATGTGGAATTTTAAGGTTTATAAACATGTTGCTAAATTGATACCAATGGTTCAAGGATAGATGAGGATATAGCAACGCGTCCTTGCGTGTGTATCTAGCTTCTACGATTTTCAATTAAAATACCATGCAACCTGTTCGGTGTTTCTATTATTTTCTTTATTCTTTAATAAGTGGGTTATCTCGAGTAGTATATAGATGCGCAGTGGATTTCCTCGAGTACTATGGATGCGCGGTGGCTTTCCTCGAGTACTATAGATGCGCAGTACGTTACTCCAATTAATATGGATGCGCAGTAGATTTCCTCGAATAAAATGGATGCGCAATGGGTTACCTTGAGTAGTATGGATGCGCAGTGGGTTTTCACGTGTAAAATAGATGCGCAGTAGGTTACCTCAAGTAGTATGGATGCGCATTGGGTTTCCTCGAGTAACATGGATGCGCAGTGGGTTACCTCGAGTAGTTTGGATGCGAAGTTGGTTATCTCGGGTGGTATGGATGCGTAGTAGGTTTCCTCGAGTATAATGGATGCGTAGTGGCTTTCCTTGAGTAGGTACTGTTGATGCGCAGTAGGTTACCTATACGGATACGCAGTGGGCTTCCTCGAGTAAAACGGATGCGCAGTGGGTTACCTCGAGCAGTATAGATGCGTTTCCTCAAAGAAAGTGCTTGAAGTAGATTACTTCCACCGTGTACTCTACGGCACATTATAATTGTTTATATTTTTGTCATGCCATTTTCTACGTATTGCTCCCACTTCCAGTATAAGTGTAGTAATTTTGAAAACATTTATTTAAATAGGCTTAGAATGTTATGACATGTCGAGATTTTAAGTTGAAGCAAAAAATAATTTCTATCGCGCCGGTCTCTGACGTTTTGGGTGCACGATTACTCTGGAACCGTTTAAGATATTGACTTGAAAATTGGTACACATATGTATTTTAACGAGATCTGGAATTAGGTTATATTTTGTTCTTATTCTGTTAAAGGGTTGAGTGGTAAATTGGGATAAATGGGGGTAAATAGGTAAATTAAGCAAGTAAGAGTCCATAAAATTTGGTATTTAGTTTATTATTATATAAATGAAGTTAAATTCTTAGAAAAATTTTTGGCATTAACTACCCCCATTATCACCCCCCACGCGATTATTAAAGGGGGTGAAAAAAAAATTGTGATTTAGTGCGTACAGGAACCAAAGGCCTCAAAAAATTTTCCACTTCATCCACCCGCGTATCACCTCCTACCACCACCCCAACCCCCACTATCGATGTGGCATATCGTTTTTTGGTTTTCATTTTGAGAGACTTGGATAGGAAATCTGGATGTGGAAGTAGTGATTCCTTGGGCTGCGGTTTTCATTTTAAAATGTTAAAACCGCTGCCCAAGGAATCACTACTTCCACATCCTGATGTTCTATCCAAGTCGCTCAAAACGAAAAATATTTTGATACTATATTTGCACTCTACTATGTGGGAATAATTGTTTATAGAACTTTAATTATATAATATTTGAAATCGCCTACCCCAAAAACTCATAAAGCGATATACCACATCGGTAGTGGGGGTGGGGGTGGATGAAGTAAAAAAAAATGTTTGAAGCCTTTGGTTCTTGTACACACACTAACTCACAATTTTATTTCCCCCCCCCCCCATGGTTAAATTTTTTGAGACCTTGACTTCTCTTGTATTTACTAAATGCCATTTTTTGTCGTTGTTGTACTTCCACTGGATGTGGAAGTAAAAGGCATATTGACATTTTATGATGAAACTGTTATTTTTAAGATATCCATTTTGCACCTTTCTTAACCGTCTTCACCCTAGTAAATTGTTGTTTTAGATGACATTTTCCTTTACTACTGCCGCAAAAATATTACATGTTGCAATATTTTTCGGGTTTACACCATTCCCTTCTTTAATTCTGCTGAACTGTAATAACCAATTTGTACAAAAATATTTTTTATCCTCTCCCAAATATACTGCTACTGCAGTGATGGGTTCATTTAAAGTTATTTATTTGTTTATAGGCTTTTCTCTGTAATTGCTTTTTTTAATAATTAAAACGAAAAAGCGATTTTATTGGGAAAAAGAGTAATAATTAGTAAACATAATAAAAAAACCGCTGCCCAAGGAATCACTACTTCCACATCCAGATTCTCTATCCAAGTCACTCACAACGAAAAAACTTTGTATGTGAAAATAATTGTTTATGGAACTTTAATAATATAATATTTGAAATCCTCTTCCCCAAAAACCCATAAAACGATACCCCACATCGGTAGTGGGGTGGGGGGTGGTGATAGGGGGGTGATAGTGGGGGGTGGATGAAATAAAAAAATATTTTGAGGTTTCTGGTTCCTGTACAAACACTAAATCACAATTTTTTTTCATCCCCTTTAATAAGGGGGTTAGGGTGGTAATGGGGGTGGCTAATGCCAAACATTTTTTTGAGACCTTAGCTTCTCTTGTATATACTAAATACCAATTTTATGGACTCTTACCTGCTTGATTGACCTATTTCCCCAAATTTACCCCAATTTACCCCCAACCCTTCGACAGAACTAGATTAAAATATAATCTAGTTCCAGATCTCGTTAAAGTACATACGTGTACCAAATTTCAAATCAATATCTCAAACGGTTCCAGAGTAAACGTGCGCACAAAAAAAAGTTACAGACCGACAGACAGAATTTTTTTTTTCGCTCAAACTTAAAATCTCGACGTTTCACGACAATCTAAGCCTATTTGAACAATAAAAATTTTTTAAAATTTTTTTGTCGTTACTATACTTCCACTGGATGTGGAAGTAATTAACTTAATTTGAATATCTGCGGAAAGACTGATTAATTTTTTTTTTATTACAAGTAGGTATTACTTTTTCGAGAGCATAGTTTTCGAGGCGATAAAGTATCGCACAAATGGTACACAATGCACTTTTTATAAAGCATCGAATTTTGTACAAAAAAGTCCCTGAGAGCATATTTTTATCTATTATGGCTCACATGCCAAAGGCGCCCGCGCGCAAACCTCAAAGTAACTGTTTTTCGCGCTGTTCTCCAAGCAGCCCGTTAAAGCAGTTAAATATTATTTGTCCAATGAGAAGTTGTGGTCGATTTTTTTATTTATGAATTTCTGATCGCTCTGCACGATGGCGTCCTTCATTTTTCTTAAATATGCGTTTTTTAATGCAAAAAACATTAAAAAAATCGTACATTTGAACTTTTCCACCTTTTAGGAAGTAATTTTCTTTCTTAAAAAAATGTATCTATTATTGACATATCATTTTGTTTTTATTTATCACATATAAACAATTAATATTAGGACCGAAAAGTGTAATTTTTCATTTTCATTAATTTCTATATAACTGGAACTTGCCGCATATTTTTATTAATTAGTGTTTTTTTCTGTACAATTGTACATACATTTCAATAACACAAAGAATATTTAACTATTTTTTTATTTTATTTCAACATTTTTTTAATACTTGTAACTCCATTATTAATATTATGCATCGTATAAAAAACAGTTTTAAACAGAAGTTACTCATTATGTTTTGTGTAATTTAAATTTGACTATTAGCATCGCCGTTTTCTTAATTTTTTTGTTTGTTAATTAAGTCGCCAATGCCACTTGCAGAGTAGCGTAAAAAACAGTCATTTTTATGCTTACACGTGAGCACCTGTAGCTCGAAAACTATAGTAGATAAGAATATGCCCTCGCGGACTTGTTTGTAGAAAATTCCATGTTGTACAAAAAAAAGTGCGGTGCATTTTCGTATTTATTACCGTTCTCGCTACGCAAGCGCTGAAAGATCAAAAACACCATCCTCGACATTTGCATATTCTTTTTTCTAATTATTTTAAAAAATTGGGAGGTCTTAAACGTACTCATAAATACTATTCCATGAAGCTGAACCGAATAGCAAAATAAAATATTTTTCATTTATCACATTTTTATAAATTTCAGAAATTCAAAATTGAACAAAAATCTCAAAAAAACCATTTTTTGAACCCCAAATGGGTCTCGAGGACAAGGAACAATTGCAATTTCGAACAAAATACGATTGTTACAGCGCACAACGTGGCGACTTAAAAGGTGAAATGCGACAATAATTGATATTTAAAGGTTTCTCTTGTTTTTGAATTTTAAGTGAAACTAGTGAAAGAATTATTTATCTGAGATTTTTGTTTGTAAGTTTTTATTAATAAATTTGTCCTAACAGTAGTAAACTTGTAAATGTTTTTTATCAGGGCGGCAAGCAACTGTTTGCTACAGGTGCCAAATGCCCTGACGCCGGCACTGATTGCGCCGGTCTACAACCTGCGTGGAGAATTATAACTTAATAAATATGTTATGTACCCTCGTTCGCTGGATATCAACGTCCAGTATTTCTATTCGCCGTTCGCGCAAAATAACACCGCGCGGTGGCACCACAAGTCAACGAACAATATGTGGATAGGGACGTGTGGGAGAAGCGTGATGAGCGAGATGAACATATAGGAACGGTTTTGGCCGTATAGTTGCGTATCTTATAGACTCTTCAATTAACGGTATAACTGAATTAAGTTTACTTATTTATTTAATAGCGGTTTCTATGGAATTTACTCCTCTTATGCTCTTAAAATTATTATTTTATTGTTCGAGGGAGTAGAGGACTTTTTCGTAACTAGTTTTATGTTGGTAATGCTGGGGGAACGGTCGAAAGACGTCCTTCTTGCGAAAACCACGAAGCCTTGCGGACACGCTCTTCTTTTGGAGAAATTTTGGTGGCATCATAGCTAAAGTGATATTTTCATGGATATGTGGATGATGTCCTAGCGTGTCCTCTCGTACTGCTCTTGCGGCGAATGTTCAGAGTGTTCAGAAAGCTGTGTTTAGCTGAACCTTCAAGTTGGCGTTTTTTTTTTGTTGGGTAATGCTCTTTATGGAGATAAGCTTTTTATTTAGAATTTGTATAATGGCATTCTTATTTGAGTTGTGCATTGCAGAGTGTTTGGAATGTTTGGATCTAGTGATTTGTTCTGGTAATGTTCTGGAAAAAAAACACGTGGTTTTATTATTGGTTATGTTGATCCTTTTGGAAGCGCCTCGTGCTGGCTTGTTTAATTAGTCTTGGTCAGCGCCATCCTGTCACTCACTGTGGTGAAATTTATTCATATTAATTTGGGGGCACTTATGCTGGAGTATGAGTGGTTCACTGGAATGCTGTGGGGAGATGTCGCACGGAGACACTGAAGCGCTGGGAGATGTGCTCTAAGTATCACGGAGGACGACTCAGAATCTCACCGGACTGCCGGAATGTGTAAGGTTTTTCTTTCTTAATTTTTAATGGCCTTGAGCCGCCAATTAGTACATTTTTTTGTGACAATAATTAAATTAAATCATTTTACGATATTAGATCATTTATCAAGTCATAAGTTGTGAACCTTCAGTTCGATTTCAAGTGTACTCAAATGAATTTCTGTAACCATGTCGCTCTAAAAGCTAAACATGGTACCATGGTGCTTAGGCATTGCGCTATAATATAGTAGAACAACATAGCTTAGTTCTGTTATCAACTTTTAACCTCACATAAATAGTTCTTCTAGTAAAGACTTTTCAATAGCAAATTTATTAGCGAGAAGGGTGAGCACCTTGTCACATACTTAAATTCATATGCTAACAAGATAACCTAGAGTACTTTGATTGAAATTTTAATTCAAATCACCAGTGTAATTAATCTTAAATGTTATTTTTTTTGTACATACAATTTGGGTAATTTTAATAAATGTTGTCCATGTTTAAGTGCTCTCATTTCTTGATACTCATCTAAACTTTGCCTAGACTTTATAATGAATAATTTCGTACTATGGATAAAGCGATACTAGTTAAAATTTCAGTACTTTCCATCGCATGTTATATGCCAGCTAAAATTTTGTTTCTTGGCTGACAGAATTTCATTTCTAAATTGGCTATTGGCCAAGTGGCGCCCTCTATTGTTTGTATGTGTTTACTCTATTACTCACTCCTCTTTTTGCTCTCTGAAATAAACTAGCTGCCGTACGCATGTGAATGTTTTTTTTGCATTAGGCATAAAAAGCATTGCACTAGTTCTTGTACATACACTAAATCACATTTTTTTTTCATCCCCTTTAATAAGGGGGTGGGGGTGGTAATGAGGGTGGCTAACGCCAAAAATTTTTTTGAGACCTTAGCTTCTCTTGTATATACTAAATACCAATTTTATGGACTCTTACCTGCTTGATTTACCCATTTACCCCATTTTACCCCCCAATCCATCGACGGAACAAGATGAAAATATAATCTAGTTCCAGATCTCGTTAAAATACATATGTGTTCCAAATTTCAAGTCAATATCTTAAACGGTTCCAGAGAAAACGTGCGCACAAAAAAAAGTTACAGACAGACAGACAGAATTTTTTTTCGCTCAAACTTAAAATCTCTACCTTTCATGACATTTTAAGCCTATTTGAACAATAAAAATTTTAAAAAATTTGTTACTATACTTTCACTAAATGTGGAAGTAAAATACCACACAAAACTTACTAACCAAACTATACTAGGCTTTGAAAAAATAAATAATTTATTGTAATGATAAGTGAAATTACAGTAAAATGTTAAAATAATTTTAACAAAAGAACATACACTGCGGTAGTTTCACTTAAAATTCCTTCACATCTATGGGAATTTATAAGCCTCAAAGTTTAAAATAGAGGGCAAGGGTAGTTAATTACGCACTTTTTAAATTTCCGTTTATTGTTTTTCTTTAAAGGTAAAACTTTTTAACGCTTTTGAGGATTTTGTTTGATATTTCGGAAACTACTCTGGATATCGAAAATCTTAACATAAATTTTGGTATAGCTGTAATTGAAGAACAATATAGGCACTAAATGCAGAATAATGAAGCAATCAACTAAATGAAATTACATAGTACAGCAACTAGAGGTAAAAAATATCGGAATAATCTCATATGTAATGATAATTTTTCTTTCTGGGTTATTATTGTA
This sequence comes from Rutpela maculata, assembly GCA_936432065.2. Taxonomy (NCBI): domain Eukaryota; kingdom Metazoa; phylum Arthropoda; class Insecta; order Coleoptera; family Cerambycidae; genus Rutpela; species Rutpela maculata. The sequence goes on from OW386293.2 coordinate 68,713,782, forward strand.
TAAAAGTTATCATCTTCAGTTCTTATATGGTCCGTACACTTGCTCTTACCCTCCAGGGATGAAAACCACCCCCTAAATTTAGATATTTAATATTTGCAAAAGTATTGCTAATTTATTTGTGAAACGTGGGATATTTATGTTTTCGGGATCGCTGATTACGAATCCGAAGTCAAAATTAAAAAGTATTTTAAATGGACAAAAAAAATTGAGCATCTAGGTGATACTATATATTAACTAAAAACAAGCATCTTTGAAGAAAAATTACTTTCTGTACAATTACAATAACAAAATGGCCACATTTTGTTTCAAAAAAAAATGTGAAAACAAACATTGTTTCGGCTATAACTTCATTATTTTTTTATGATAGAGAAAAAATCAAAAAATCATTTTAAATTAAATTAAATTAGGTACCTTTAATTCTGTTTCTTAGAACTATTGCTGGATGTGTCATAGTTTCAAAGATATTCAACATTTAAACTAAATAAAACATAAAAAACATAAACACACCACAGATAGTAGACAACTCCCAAATCCATAGCCAAGGCTGTGCAGAAGGGGGTTACACATTTGGAAAAACGCAGACATACATCCACACCCACCGGTGTTGTCAATACCGGGGCTGGGGGGTCGAACCCAGACCGCGGTAGGCAGTCGATCAGCATATTCGCCACTCAATACGCCTGAACCGATTGAGCTACCGCGCCGGTTGATACTTTATACTATAAACGTTTTAGTACCATCTTTCAACTTAAATATCTCCGAAACTGTTAATCCTACATAAATATCAAAAGAAAAACAAATTTATTCTTAGTTTTTTTCGAAAATCCGTAAAGAGTTTAACGTGCAATTTTCTTCTGAAGCAAGTGTTGTAGAAGGACGAAAAAATTTGAGCATCAAAGTCATACTATATGTTAAAGAGAAAAAGTATACGAGAATATATTTTCTTAATTACTGACCACTTACATTAATAAAATGGCGATGATTTTATTAAGAAAATGTGAAGAAGCAGATTGGTCTTGTCATAACTTCTTTGTTTTTTATGCTATAGAGTTAATCAAAAAATCATTTGAAAACCCAATTAATAGTCTTTCATTTTTGTGGTTAACATTTTTGAGGTAAGTGCCGTGCCATAGCCTCTGAGTTATTTAACATTTAAACTAAATACTTTGCCTTATAAACGTTTGGACGTCATATTTGTACATTCAGATATCCGAAACCATTAATTCTACAGAAATTAGAAAAACCCCAAGTTAACTCTCAATTTAGTAACTTTCTTATTTGTCTCTAGCATGATTTCGCTCAATGTGTTATTTCTTGAGTTATTTGACGAAAATTGTCTTTAAATACCTCCTTTTTCAAGCTAATATACCAATTTTCAAGTAGTTATGACTTAAATGCTATCAATTTATATGGAAAGTTGCATAGAACATTTTCTTTTTGAAATTCTTCTTACAGCTCCCATGTTTGTTTGTTTTTTTAAGTGCCACCCCCCTGAAAAGGAGGGGAACTAGACCACTACATTTTACATTTTTAAATACACCGAAGCGGAGACGTATTACTTACATAAGGAGTCTAGAGCGTACTGTATACAATTTTAAGATTTGTATAAAAAAAATTATGATTTTACTGGGTGGGATATAGGGGTCATAAAAGATCAAACACACGTGAAATTTAATTTCTCGTGGTGGATGTGCAGACGTCCTAAGAACGTGCGGAGGCAAACACGATACAATTGCATATATATATATATATATATATATATATATATATATATATATATATATATATATATATATATATATATATATATATATATATATATATATATATATATATATATATATATATATATATATATATATATATATATATATATATATATATATATATATATATACACGAAGTTGAGTTTTCTTGGGAAATTTAGTTTCGTTGAGAAGAAATAAATGTAGAACAATTTTAAAATTTACGTTTCGGCTAGAGGTCCTTAGCCTTCATCAGAAATATTTTTTATTATACATTAAACAAGCGAACAATATTAGAATATGAAATAATTTTTTAAGGTTAACAATTTTTAAAAAAAATTTTTTAATAAAAACTTACCAGGCAGCATGACATCAAAGCCAAAAACTCCTTCTTTTATTTTTGTTTTTTTTTTTTCTAATTATCTTCATTTTGTTATTTAAAATAGAATGGTTATAAATTATTAAAACATTTTTATGACCGGATATTACCTTTCAAATATATATGGCGATAGTATTAATGTTAAAGGTTTTTAATAATATTCTTGTATTTATGAATATTGTAGGAAGAAAAGCTCTTAAGAAACACACAAACTTGTATGTATTGAATTATTTATATATTTATAATGTGCCATAGCAGGGCTCGGGGCTCCATGCATACAGTTATCTGTCCGGAGCCCCAAGACCTGCTATAGCATATTAAAGTAAATTTTACTTAGGTTATTAATTTCAGTTTTGTTGTTTATTGCTTTTATATTTTTGTGTATATGGATTATTTCTTTAATTTCTCTCTTTTTTTTTGTTGTGTTCAGTAGTTAAAATTTGTGTATTGTCTTAGTCAAAATAGTGTTTTTCTAGCTTTTTATGTTTATTAAGTGCAGTGCTACAGTTTTTAGTGTATTTATGTGCATTTAACCGATTTCCTAGATACTGAGAACTATGTCCGATATATAATCTGTCGCAATGTTTACATAGTATTTGGTACACCGTATGTGTTGTTTTGTTTTGTTTTTTTGGGATTCTAGCTTTTAATTTTGAAAAATTTGATTTTAGGAGGTTACTTTTATGACAAATATTGATATTAAATTTTTTTAGAGCGTTTTTTAATTGTTCTGAGAGTCCTTTTTGGTAGGGAATTGAAATATATGTTTTATCTTCTTTTTTTACATTTTGGTTAATTGTATTGTAGAATTTTTCAATTCTCTTTTTTTCAATTCTTAAAAACATTATGCATTTGGCCTGAAATTACTGTCCAAAAGTTTTATTGCTCTGTCAGCTAGACCTATAACAACACTTTTTTTTTTGGGATAATGGATGGTTCGAGTTATAATTGAGGTATCTACCAGACCAAGTCGGTTTTGTGTACCATTCGGTTTGTATCGTGGTATTTTGTCTATGTAAAGTTAAATCCAGAAAATTAATACTCATATTGTTTTCGATCTCCATTGTGAATTGTAATTTAGGGTTATATGAATTGAAAAGGTTGAGAATAAAATCAATTTTATCTTTAGGAATTAGTGTAATACAATCAGCTACATATATGTAAAAAAATGGAATATCAAAATCTACTTTTTTAAGTGTTCCTTCTTCTAAGTGTTCCATTACTAGTTGTGCCACTACATTGGGCATCCATTGCACAACCATCTATTTGTTTGTAAAATTATATAGGAAAAAAAGTGGATGATAACGTAGCTTCTATTGCAATTATGAATTCATTTTCTGTGTTCACATTGAAGTCTGCATTGTCAAATATAAACTGGCTGAATGGACTGGCTGATTCAACAATAATGGCTTTCTTTGCCTGCAGCACATGGGATCCTTCAAGCCTAGCAGCCTCTTCATAGCTAGCTGAAAATCCCAATGTAGCCAGGAAGTTTAGAAGAAGCTTGAACCCAAACTTCTTGTATACATACGTGGCGACCCCAATCATAATGGAAGACAGGAATGATTTTGGACGCACGGCTAGCATAATGGCATGTGCTAGAGCAAGACATCTTTTCTGTCATGAATCCAGTGAACCCTGTTTATTCGTCAAAATGATGGTATGCAGAAGGAGAAGCAGTGTTTCTGAGACAAAGTTATGGGAACCAGCAAAAAAATTACCAATGGGAGGGTAAAGAGCAGTGTTGAAAATTTTTCAGCGGATATCTTCTAAAATAATTTTTCCTGCGGTTTTCACGATTCGAAATCTTTCTGCATGAGGATCTCCTATTTTTTCGTTTGAATACCAGCTGTCAGATAAAATTTTATGACCAGTGTTTTTGAAACTCACCACACTTGCTCTGTTGGCTGAATCACGTATGATTATGTCGCCTTTATACTTCTCCTCCAAACGCCGTTTCAAAGTTTTTACGTGTGGACGAGAATCTTCAGGTTCCTGATCGAGCAACTGTCCAATAGTATGTATAGTATACATATATGTTGAAAAATAAAAGTTATGAAGCAAAAAACTGAATTTTACTGTTTTTTTTACATTTTGAGAAATTTGTTCCATCTTTGAACTGCTGTATCTCGGTAAGTATTGGGCCAAAAAATATAATATAATATAAGAAATTTAATGCTCTACAACTTTTATTTGGACGACTTCTCGAAAAATGCATGGTTTAGAGGATATAAGCGAAAAACCGGAAAAAGTCCGAACATTTCGAGGTTTTTTGCCCCCCTCCAAGTTTCCAGAAGCTCCTCAAGGTCGAAAACTTAGATTACACTCCCTACGCCATCCCCAAACAATTTCCCAAAATTTTATTAACTTCGGAATTGTGTCCAAGTAACTCCCCTCACATTTACTTGCCGACTAGACTATATAGTGAATGGATTTGAATGATTTTTTTTTATTGGATTTCTAATGCCACTAAAAAGTTTATTCATTGAAAATGACCGCAATTTCGAAAATCCGTAAATTAAAAAAAAAAAATTAAATCTCAACGAAAAAAAAAATGATCGGAATTTTTAAATATTTATTTTAAGAAAATAATGATTGTTATAGTTTTCTAGGTTGTTTATAAAGAAATTGTAAAAAAATTAAACTTTTTAAAATTAATTTGAAGATGGCAGAAGCTCCAAAAAGCGAAATAAATGAAAGAAACGTTAAATAATACAAATACATCATTTTTTTATAGATAATAATTTATTAACAACTTATGCTAAATAATAATTATTATGAAGGAGTAGGGTCTCTAAGGCCGGTTTTCGGCCTAATTTATTTCTTGAGGAATAAATTTGAAAAACATTTCTTTAGTATCTACTAACAATATTTAATCGATTCCACCAGAAACGAAACTTTCCCGCACTCACCTCCCCTATTTACACCCCCCTAAACAATTAAACAATCAGGATTCAGTTGATTTTTTTGGAGGCCATTGAAACATTTTAACATGATTGTTGCTGAATAAGGATATTTTTGATTTTGTACGTGTATTTTCGTTGTTTCGGAAGTGGTGGGAGGCGGGAGGTAAAAAGGTAGGATGGGGGAAAGTTTCATTTGGGGTGGAATCGATTAAATATTGTTAGTAGATACTAAAAAAATGTTTTTCAAATTTTTTCCTCAAGAAATAAATTAGGCCGAAAACCGGCCTTAGAGACCCTCCACCTTTGGTATAGGCCTCAAATTAGGTATAGGCCAAAAATTTTCCCTATATTCTAAAAAGGTGATAAGAATGCAATTGAGGACTATAGACCTATAGTCATCCTACGAAACTCATTTTAGCAGCGAAACAAAACATTTTTTGTTTGCATTTTTGAATACATATATCCGTAGTTAATGATATCAACATTTTTACCTGCAAATTATCACCCAAGAGCTAATAAGAATTAGCTTCAAATTGTCAAAATAATTTTGGCTACTAACGCGTATTTTTCAGGTAAAACTCGTATTAAAAAAAAATAGTAACCTGGGCCTTTTCGGACCGATTTTAATTGAAAGGTGGGCTCTTTAGCTTTAATTTGAAAAAAAATATAAGTCCCTAGTACATCTAACATAGAAGTTTATCGCGATATTGTCGTTGACGGCGTTTCCGCTGCCAGCGCATTTTTTATGTTAAACTAAAATAAAATAAAATCTATTAAACTGGCCCTTTTCGGACCGATTTTAATCGAAAGGTGGGCTCTTTACCTTTAATTTAAAAAAAAAAATTAAGTCCCTAGTACATCAAACATAGAAATTTACCGCGATATTGTCGTTGACGGCGTTTCCGCTGCTAGCGCATTTTTTATGTTAAACTAAAATAAAATAAAATCTATTAACCTGAACCCTTTTCGGATTTAATCTAAAGGTGGGCTCTTCGCCTTTAATTTAAAAACAAATTAAGTCCCTAGTATAGTGTATTCCATAAATAATTCAGCGATATAAAAAAGCTCGCAAAAAAGCATAAAGGACGCCGACCGCTTCTAGTTACTGTACCGCCCGCCGGTCCGCTTTGACAACGTTAGTCCATGTTGACCACACACATTTTATTCCAACCTATCATAATTCCGGTAGAGAAAATTTCAACCAATTATATTCAGTGTAAGTGGCCTACATTTTTGTTCGGAAATATATGACCATTTTTTTGTGAAGATAATAAGGAAGCCGAACACTTTTTTGGCCTTTTATGTAAATAGACTGAAATTAATACACGGTCGGCACCCTTTACGTTTTTTTGCCAGCTTTTTTATATCGCTGTATTATCGATGGTACAAACTATACATTTAATATTACCGCGAAATTGTCGTTGACGGCATTTCCGCTGCTAGCGCATTTTTTATATTAAACTAAAATAAAATAAGATCTATTAACCTGACCCTTTTCGGAGCGATTTTAATCGAAAGGTGGGCTCTTTACCTTTCATGAAAAAAAAAAAAAATAAATATATAAAAAGTTGTTAATAAACTATTTTCTAAGAAAAAAAATGGATGTATTTGTATTATTTAACGTTTCTTTCATTTATTTCGCTTTTTGGAACTTCTGCCATCGTCAAATTAATTTTAAAAGTTTTTTTACAAATTCTTTATAAACAACCTAGAAAACTATAACAATCATTATTTTCTTAAAATAAATATTTAAAATTTCCGATAATTTTTTTTCGTTGAGATTCCAAAAAAATTTTAATTTTTTTTATTTACGAATTTTTGAAATTTCGGTAATATTCAATGGGTAAACTTTTTAGTTTATGGCATTAGAAATCCAATAAAAAAAAATCATTCAAATCCATTTACTATAGCTGGGTTCCGTTCATTTTTTTCATATATAATGACTAATTGCACTGCACTAAAACAAACAACTAAACATTCCATATTCACATAGAAAAACCGCTGCCCAAGGAATCACTACTTCCACATCCGGATTTTCTATCCAAGTCACACAACGAAAAAATTTTGTATCTGGAAATAATTGTTTATGGAACTTTAATAATATAATATTTGAAATCCTCTACCCTAAAAACCCATAAAACGATACCCCACATCGGTAGTGGGGTGGGGATGGTGACAGGAGGTGGGAGTGCAGGGTGGATAAATTAAAAAAATATTTTGAGGTTTCTGGTTCTTGTACACACACTAAATCGCATTTTTTTTCATCCCCTTTAATAATGGGGGGGGTGGCAATGGGGGTGGCTAATGACAAAATTTTTTTTGAGACCTTAGCTTCTCTTGTTTTTATTTACTCCAAATTTAGCCCAATTTACCCCCAACCCTTCGACGGAACAAGATGAAAATATAATCTAGTTCTAGATCTCGTTAAAGTACATATGTGTACCAAATTTCAAGTCAATATCTCAAACGGTTCCAAAGTAAACGTGCGCACAAAAAAAGTTACAGACCGACAGACCGACAGACAGACCGACAGACAGAAATTTTTTTTTCGCTCAAACTTGAAATTTCGACGTTTCATGACTTTCTAAGCCTATTTGAACGATAAAAATTTTTTTAAAACTTTTTGTCGTTACTATACTTCCACTGGATGTGGAAGTAATATAAGAAAAATAAGACAATGAATACTATCTATTGCCCGGTACGGTTAGGGATTGTGCGCCAGAGCAATGTTCGTGTTACACTTTTTCTCACTACCTATGCATTTTATAAAAAAATACTCCAAATAAAAAAACTTCCGCATTTCATTGACTAGAGTTTACTCGCTTACAATATGCAATTATTTTGAAAAATAAAAAAAGTTACCTCGATCCACAGTTTTTCGCTGTAAATTACACAAAAATCTCGTTTAATATTTATTTATTTTTCAGTCATACCATCCTAGTTATTATTTTTGCATACACCGTTGGAAAGTGAAACTTTGAATATTGTAATACCAAAATATGAAGTACTTACGACAACAAATGACAGATATAGACGAGTGGGAACAAGAAAAATTTGAAAATAATGTTTTTCGTAGAAAAGATTAAAAAGTGCAATTTTCTCCCCTTTTCGCAATTCCAGATCAAATCGCGACCTCAAAAATAAGTTTATTGAGGTGTTTTTACATAAGAATCAACTATCTGTTTTTGTATGTTCGGGAGTTGCATAGCATGTGTCGAATTCAGGTCTTCGACTATAAGCGCCTTCTCAGTAAAAACCTAGAAGGCCAGGAATTGGATTTGGGAGTCTAGAGACAGTCAATAGCGATCAGTATAGCAAGTGAGACTGTCACTTGAATATTTAATTAGTGTATTTTATTACTATATTTTTTCATTTTCATCCGAGTTTGAGATTTCTCCTTCCTGATAACTCTTACATCTCAGAAGTACGGATAAAAAATAATACACAAAAAAAAACATATAATAAATAAATTGACTAAGTGACCTCTGGTCAACGCCAAGTTCATCTCAGGCCATATTTTGTTTGGATCTGGGTATTAACCATTTTCAAAGTGCCGTTGCTACAACGAGAGCACACGATCAATGTGAAAGGGTAAATCGCACTATGTTGAGTGCATTAGCAGCCCTCATTAGTAACGTTGAAGATGGCATGTGGGACATGCTATTTAAGATAGTTCAGAGGGAATTAAATATTGCAGTACATAGTACATAAGGCTCTAGGAACAACGCCATCCGAAGTATTGTTTGGTAGTAAACAAAGAGGACTTACCGATGCTATCCTACTTTCAGAAATTAAACAGATGATTCGTACTGATCTGGCTTCAATTTGTAAGCAGGTCCAAGATCGGACTGATCCAGGTCAGGAGGATCAGAAGAGAAAGTATGATAGAAAACGAACGACGTAAATATAATGTTGGGGGTCTTGTGATAGTACGGAAGCCTGCTACGCCTGCTGCAGGCCAAAGACGCAAATACCTACTAAGTATAAGGGTCCATTTTACCTACCTTATTTATGTGGAAAACGCCCACGCAAATATTTGCTTTAAAAAAGCAGGGGGTGAAGATGCTTAAAATTTGGCTGATGCTTTGCTAAATACTAATAATTAACTTTCATGGATGTTAACCCTAGTTTTTTTGCCTTTGCACATGCTAATAGGTTTATTCAATCCCGCATAGAAGTAATTGTTATTAATATCTGTTAGGGTCCTGGATCCAATTCTGAATTGATTTAGGACAATCAGAGTCGTCAGGATGGCCGACTGTTAGCGGCCTGAGATTGGAAGATTGACAGCTACCGCAACGGGAGGCTGAGAGGTGTATTGTTTGGGTTATAACATCATCGTAAGCGCCTTCTCAGCAAAAAGATAGACGGCCAGGAATTGTATTTGGCAGTACAGGGACACTCAATAGCGATTAGTATATCAAGTGACATTGTTATTTCAATATTTAGTGTATTTCCTAGTTTATTTTATTATTATATTTTCAAATTTTCATCCGAGTTTGAGATTTCTTCTGATATCTCTTACATAATGCAGCAACAGCAACAAACAAGCAATATTCAAGAGGTACTTCAAACACATTATTTACTTTTTAATATTGTGAAGAATATTCAAAAGATTAAACAGTTATTGTCAAAGACTAACTATTTTTTTTTAAATTAAGAGTTGGATAAATATGATATCGAAACTAATGAAGCAATGGTACTGATTAATTGCTTAGACTGTCGACATTATAAATTGCTCTTTAATTTAACATTATCAGACTTGCTAGCTTCAATGGTATACAAAAAACCGCTGCCCAAGGAATCACTACTTCCACATCCAGATTTTCTATCCAAGTCACTCACAAGGAAAAAATTTTGTATGTGGAAATAATTGTTTATAGAACTTTAATAATATAATATTTGAAATCCTCTACCCCAAAAACCCATAAAACGATGCCCCACATCGGTAGTGGGATGGGGGTAGTGATAGGGGGGTGGTAGTGAGGGTGAATGAAGTAAAAAAATATTTTGAGGTTTCTGGTTCTTGTACACACACTAAATCACATTTTCTTTTCATCCCTTTTAAAAATGGGGGTGGCTAATGCCAAAAATTTTTTTGAGCCCTTAGCTTCTCTTGTATATACTAAATACCAATTTTATGGACTCTTACCCGCTTGATTTACCTATTTACCCAAATTTACCTCAATTTACCCCCCAATCCTTCGACGGAACAAGATGAAAATATAATCTAGTTCCAGATCTCGTTAAAGTACATATGTGTACCAAATTTCAAGTCAATATTGAGATATTGACTTGAAATTTTGTGCGCACGTTTACTCTGGAACTGTTTGAGAACAGTTCCAGAGTAAACGTGCGCACAAAAAAAAAGGTACAGACAGACCGGCATTTCATGACATTCTAAGCCTATTTGAACAATAAAAATTTTTTAACATTTTTTTGTCGTTACTATACTTCCACTGGATGTGGAAATAAAATTACCAGGAGAGTTATTATGTCCCTGCTTTAAAAAAACACAAGTGAAGAATTATTAACTTAAAACGGAATCTAATGCTATTTGTTCAAAATTAAGCGCAAATCTACTGCCACGAGCATAATTTACTCGAAGTTTGCGTAAGAACATTTTACAGCAAGATTACATTTGAAAAAACTATATCTCTAGTAATCGAATATTTAAAAACCGATTAATTGCTTAGACTGTCGACGTTATAAATTGCTCTTTAATTTAACATTATCAGACTTGCTAGCTTCAAGGATATACAAAAAACCGCTGCCCAAGGAATCACTACTTCCACATCCAAATTTTCTATCCAAGTCTCTCACAACGAAAACAATTTTGTATGTGGAAACAATTGTTGATGGAACTTTCATAATACAATATTTGAAATTGCCTACTCCAAAAATCCATAAAACTATATGCCGCATCGGTAGTGGGAGTGGGGGTGGAAGGGCGTGGTAGAGGGGGTGGATGAAAAAAATTGAGGCGTTTGGTTCTTGTACACCCACTAAACCATAATTTTATTTTTTTTCACCCCCTTAATAGTAGGGTGGGGGTGATGTGGTAATGGGCTAATGTCAAAAATGTTTTTGATACCTTAGCTTCTCTTAATATATACAGTATGTCCACAGTTAGAGTGGATAAGAGGGTAAACTATTTTAGTTCTCATTTTACGCGGAAAATTTATTCTTCATAAAAAGTTTTGCATTTGTTAAAAATATGATTGCCACGAAGTAAGTTAACATGTGGTGTACAGGGTGTTCAAAAAATTAAAAAATCTGAAAATTATGTAATAGTAAACCACGTTCAATTTTAACGATATGAAAAACTGTCACTAAGAAAAGTTGTTTAAAATTAAATTTTATGTTAGAATTTCAATTTATGGATAAATTTGCCTGATTCGACATTTCTTTTAAGTATCAAGTGGTATCATACGGTAACATAAATATTATTTTCTTCTTACAAAAGTTATTGAATAAGACAGCTAATTATGCTCGCAATTATATTAAACTACTTTTATTTTTAACAGCATTGAAATTAAAAAAAAAAAAGTCGAATTGGGTAGATTTATCCACAAATTGAAATTCTGACATAAATTTTAATCCTAAACAACTTTTACTTAATTTTCAGATTTTTTATTTTCTGTATATAACTTACCCCATGGCAATAATATTTTTAACAAAAGCAAAACTTTTTATGAAGCATAAATTTTCCGCGTAAAATAAGAAATAAAAAAGTTTACTCTCTTATGAACTCTAACTTTGGACATAGGTACTAAATATAAATTTTATGGACTCTTGCTTGATTTACCTATCTACACCCATTTACCCCTCAACCTTTCAACGTAATAAAATCAAAATATAATCTGGTTCCAGATCGCAATAGTTAAACGGTTCCAGAGTAACCGTGCGCACAAAAAGTCACAGACCGACAGACAGACTGATAGACAGACATTTTTTTTTGCTCAAACTTAAAATCCCGAAGTTTCATGACATTCTAAGCCTATTTGAACAATAAAAATTTTCAAGTTTTTTTTTGCGTTAGTAAACTTCCATTGGATGTGGAAGTAAAATACATAATAGATATATTTATAAAAGCTTATCAACAAACACAATGAATAAAGTAAACATATCTCAGGTTGCACCCCCAGCTCCTAAGCGGGTGGGATTTATTTCCCTAACACCCTGCACATTCTATGCCAGCAACAACTGTGAATTAACTATCAACTCATTTATTATTCCGTTACCATGTAAGGCATTTATTAGTTCAATAATGCAGACTGGACATCATGTCAAAACCAAGATAAAGAGATATTGTAGTTGTATTACGTGCTCGAAAACAATAAGTAAATAATCAAAAGTGTTTAGATTACAATACAAGATTGGAAACAATGAGATATGAAAACAGTCGGTATTATGTGTCAAGAACAATGAATTTGTATAAAATAAAAATACATTGCAGGGTACGATGAAAAAAATCCTATTTGTTTATTTTATATACCGACAGGGTTTTATTCACATAAAGAGTGATAATTGCATGATGTACATATTTTGTGACGAGATTATTGAATTACCATTTGGTTCGATACAGATGGTGTCAGATGAAATCTAATCCTGAAAAGTGATAATATAACAAAATAGTTTTGATTCGTAGCAACATACATTTTAGAAGGGTGGAGGTCAAGGAAGGTCATCTTGTATCGAATTGGATCCTTACAATTGGCATTTTTTTAGTAGAGTCCTTCATTTATCAAATTAATACATATTTAATACATTCAAATAAGTAATAGTGATAAACATAAACTAAACTTTTAATTTCATTTTTTCTCTATGATCCATTGAATCTATATTACATAACATAACATAAACATAAACACACCACAGATAGTAGACAACCCCCAAATCCAAAGCCAAGGCTGTCCGGAAGGGGGTTACATATTCGGAAAAACGCAGACATACATCCACACCCACCGGTGTTGTCAATACCGGGGCTGGGGGTCGAACCCAGAGCGCGGTAGCGAGTCGATCAGCGTATTCGCCACTCAATACGCCTTAACTGATTGAGCTACCGTGCCGGTACATATCTACATAAGAAGATATTTTTCATCTTGGCAGACCGTTTATGACCATGCATTATTTTAGTTTACGTTCTTTTGCTATATAATACGTTTGACATCATACCATCTGTTGCGGTTACCTGTTAGATGCACGGTCTCATAGTTTTTTCTCATTAGCTCCTTGGTGACATTAACCCAATGGTTTGGGGTGGGGGTTATCAAATATCTATTACAATCAACCACGACAAAGGTCACTGATAATCGTCGCATAATTTTCTAAAATGGTATTCTCGAGCAGTAATAGACACTGCCGTTCCACTCGACAAATATTTATTTATTAATGACCACTCTACTAGTCAAGGTGCCAAATAAGGATTTTTACCCTAACTTGGAAGTAGGGTATAGTAAAGGTTTTTTGATTGCTTTTGGTTCTTCAAAGGGTCAACATTACGTTTCCGATTGATGCCACTTTGGCACACTTGGGCATCTTGGGATATTCAAAATGGCGACTGCTTAGAGTGAAATAAATTAATAGTTTAAAAAAGTAAAAAAACATGCTTTTATAAATACTGCACTAAAAGCAAAAATTAATCATCGAACCTGTTCTCTCAGTCTACCCCGTAAGGGTCTTAGTGTAAGCCGTGTTTTTAATGTGTTTAAAAAAATGTGTTTAAAATGTGTTTTAACCGCCTTCCATGTCACCTCAATGACCCTCTTAAGTCTAGAAGATCTAGATTTGTCCGAGTAAAGGAGACGGGGCCCTACAGTTTATGGTGGAATCCGAACCACTTCTTGGGGAAAATTTCCTATGAAAAATTTTTTCGCTGTGTGGGGCTCGAACCCACTTCGTTAGGTACGCTCAGCCAAATTAAACGTACTTTTATTCTATTTAACTATGCATACATGTCATTTAGTTAAGTGCAAGCTAGACGCGCTAACCCACTGAGCCACCGACCCCCGTGTATTAAGTATAATATTTGAGTATAAAAGCGTGGGGCGCTTTTCGAACGCTATTTCGAACAGGTTCGATAATTAAAACGCTGAAGACATCATTAGATTAAATGAAAAACGCCCCACGCTGTTATACTCAAATATTATACTTAATTATAAACACGGCTTACACTAACGCCATTACGGGGTAGACACAGAGAATAGTTTCGATGACTATTTTTTGCTTTTTAGTGCAGTATTTATAAAAGAATGTTTTTTTAGTTTTTTAAACTATTAATTTATTTTTTACTTTTTAGTCTCATATTTAAGGAGAGAATTTTGGTACTTTCGAAAAAACAAACAATTTGTTAAATTTAGACGGATAATTGTAATCTGCAACCTCGATAACCCACAGATACCGATTTTCAGTCGAATCCGACGATAATGAATAAAACCTATCCGCCATTTTAACGCCGCCATTTTGAATTTTAAGTTTTGGTCACATATTTGTTTTCTACTTATCAAACCCTCTCTTTTGATACCCATATCAAGGGAATCCGACGATAATTGATAAAACCTAACCACCATGTTGTCGCCGCCATTTTGAATTTTTAAGTTTTGATCACATATTTGTTTTCTACTTGTCAAGCCCTTTCTTTTGGGGGTTGTAAAAAACTGACAATCCGCCATCTTGGGGCGGTGGCCATTTTGAACATATTATAATATTGAGTATACTATATTGTATTGTCATCAGAGAGAGATACACACAATTGCCAAATTTCATGATGATACAACAATTAGAAATGGGTGAAATTCAGTTCCTTAGATTTTTTTACTTACATAGATACAGGTGAACCTAATAAAAGCATATTAGAAACAGGTTTTTCCAAATATTTCATTAAGTATATGGGTGTGTGACACATTTTTTTTTTATGTTTTTAAGGTCTCTGAATTAGCGTTTGGGGTTAAAAGTGGTGTAGGACGTGATCTTTAAGTGTTTGGAATTTACTTTATTAAGAGGGCTGCTGATTCGGAGAATAAATTAATTTTTGAAACAAAAATAACTAGTACCTAGTTTTGTTGTATAATCAAGTTATGCTTTAAGAATACGAATAACACAATATCCTCAAAAGTGGTATGCGTGAGCAAGTAATTGTAATTGTAATTTATTTCTCACTTTATCATAGGATACATTATAAATAATAATCAATACCATACAGAGTTAACGTAGATAAAAAGTAGTAACTAGGTGCATCATAGCTACGTAAACATAGACATATATATACCTATATTCTAATTAACATACTATATACAGAAAAATACGTACCCTATCTATGCACATGTAAGTACTGCAAATATAACATTTTATGACAAAAAAAAAACATTTGAAGGCATGAATATACGATATACGTCAAAATTATCATAGAATAGGTAGTAAAAAGATAAAGATAAGAAACGATTTTAGATACCTAGGTAGTTATGAGGCCATAATTGCCCGTTAGTTGAATGACCTTTTAAAAATATTTGTTAAAAAGGTTCTTCTAGCTAGGTTTTGAAAAAATTAAACAAACGTAAATTTAATATTCTATATTTTTTTAGGGTGGAAAGACTTGATCATCGTTTTTTTATTTTATATTTTTTTATGAATTACTTACTTATTTTTTTTTTAATTTTTGTTGTCAAAGCTGTAAACAACGAAACGTGAATTAAACTGCATGACAAGCCATTGGCCACGCAGCTGCATCGTGTTGTGTTACACGGATTTATTGATTTGCATGAGCATTTTGCTAATGCCAAAATGTAATCTGGGGCAATTTGAATCTTTTTTGACAAGGCGATTGGATGTAATTCCATTTTATCCTCGTCAACCTGCCACCCGTATTGAGTGGCATCTATATTTGGCCAAGAGAAAACCATTACAGACAACTACAAAAATGTATGGAAATGTGCCCTTTTTACGTTTTCTTGAAAACATTCAGTAGTTGGTAGAAGAGCAGAGAATGGCGGAGCAGTTAATTGGGCTTGTCCGACTTTTTCAGCCCATAGAGAAGTTCTAACATCAGTCATTTTGCCAGCATGGTTTACTCCATAACCCGAAGCTTCAAAAATTGTACATTCTTGAAGAACATCTTCAATATTGCTATTTAATCGACCCAAATGCGTTAAAACCCGACCATCCGTTGAACATTTAATGGCGTACCGATCCCATGGTACTGAGCCACCGTGTCGCAACCAGATAAAGAATGTGCGGCTGATAAATAATAGAAACCTCGTTCTTCAAATCTAGTAAATTGTAATAATATACAAGTAAGACAAAAACATCGGTGTCATAACTTAAGATGCTTTCCTTTAATCTCGTGAATAAGTTGCTCCTCCATAATGGTATCCGCTCCTTCATGTTGCGTCTCTATATCACACGGTGTGATATATCACACGGTGTGATATATCACACCGCTTTGTAGCTGAAAGGGATTAGTTTGTAGTCCCGTATCGATTAAACGATTTTTAATAGTTAAAAAATAATAGTATAAACGTTTATTTTTAAACTTTGTTAGCTTAACAAGATTAAGACGTACTATTTCATCACATCCATAATTTGAATGAGGGTCACTCTAAAAAAAAACATAAGCCTAAATTACGTCCTAGCTTCCTTAAGAAATTAAAAATAACTTCTTAATTCCTTACGGAAGAAAGTTAAGTATTAAATTATTAAATAAAGGGAGAATTATTTGTTGTAAAACATAATTGCATCTTATTTCTAAGGTATGTTTCTTTTTGTATCGAATTTGTTTTTAACACCCACAATCTACACCTATTTTATATTTTTATAGGACAACACAGAAGAAATTGCCCCTAAGTCTTTTTAGAGTTGGACAGATATGTTCTCTAGAACCTGAAAAACATAGAAAATGATGTATCACATGCCCACATTTGATAAATTAAAATTTTAAAAAAATTACATCTTAGATAAGCCGCCTGAATATCTCGGATTCTTAAACTAGACCTACTAAAGTGCCGGTAACCGTAAAAAACTTCTACTATACCTTACTTCCACCTATTTTGATTGACACCCTGACTATACAGGAACAATGTTCCCAATTACAGAGCTGTAAGCCGCACAGCGCTATGCCGATTCCACCCACGGTCAACCTGTACGTATGTACATCTTTTCTAGTCACTGAAATCATTTGTCACCCCGTCCAAGTGAGTGAAATATTTAAAAAATCGTAACTTTCTAATTTGTTAATTGCTCAAAATTTTAACGTGGACTTCTAAAACGGTAGTGTATTGTTTCCAAGCACTGAAATCATTTGTCAGCCTATCCAAGTGACGTGGGGATCAAGTATTTAATATCTATTAAATACTTTACCTTTAACCCTCCGCACGCTCTACGACGAACCGGCAAATAAATTCAATGAACGACTCGACAAATTTTATTATAATAAACATTTTAAAAGGTTAAGATCTTTAAACAATTCATCCCATCGCTTGGACGGGCTAACAAATGATTTCAGTGGTTAAAACTAATCTATTACCTTATTGGCAACAAGTTTACGTTAAAATTTTGACAATTTAAGAATTAGCTAGAAAGTTATGATTTTTTAAATACTTCATCCCCTTGAAGGGGTTGATAAATTATTTCAGTGGTTAGAAACGATGTACTATCCTATTGACAAGTCTACGTTAAAATTTTGACAATTCAGGAATTATAGTGGGAAAGTTACATTTTTTTAATATTTCACCCCCTTGGACGGGCTGACACGATTTCAGTGGTAAACACAATACACTATCCTATAATTCCTATTGGTAATAGGTCTACGTTAAAATTTTGACAGTTCAAAAATTAGTTCAAAGTTACGATTTTTTAAATAATTCATTTCCTCGCTTCTCCCATTTGGACAGACAGACAAATGATTTCATTGGCTAGAAACAATACACTACCCTATTGGTAACAGATCTACGTTAAAATATTGTCAATTCAAAAATTGGTTAGAAAGTTACGATATTTCATCATCTAGCTTCACTCCCTTGGACAAACTGACAAATTATTTTAGTGATTAAAAATATTTAATTCTATTATTTATGACAAGTCTGCATTAAAACTTTACACTTCAAGAACTCTTCAAAGTAGTTCTCGATTATTAATATATTTTACTCCTTTGAACCTCGAGACAAATAATTTCAGTAGCTAGAATCAATCTTCTATCCTACTGATATCAAGTACACATTAAAATTTTGACAGATTATTTAGAATGTTGTGATTTTTTAAATATTTCATTCCCTCGCCTCAACACCTTGGATGGGCTGACAAATGATTTCAATGGCTAGAAACAATCCATTTTCTCATTAGTAACAAGTCTGCGTTAATTTTAACAAATTAAGGATTATTTAGGAAGTTATGATTTTTTTTAAATTTAAAATATTTATTGAGAAATATATTAATTTACCCCTTTCATCATATGTTCAACCAACTTTCATGAAATTTAACAAATTTGCATTAGTAAAAAAAGTCAAACGGCGGCTTGTAATTAAATAATAACAAGTAAAATATTCCGTATTACTTCATGACCACAACTTTATCGATTATAGACCTATATCAAAATGGGGCTGGCGATGATTAGATGATTTCACATCGATCGATACTGAAGTCTCTTGAGAGGAGCATTTCTTGGAGAATCGAGCTGTTGGTGCGATGGTCTGTCCAGAGGATTCGTAATGGAGGTCTCTAGACTTACATTTCGAAAGCAACAATACGTCGTCTGTCTGCTTCCCTGACAGTCCATGTCTCAGAGGTGTAAAAAAAGATAGAGAAAACTAGAACGTTAACAAGTCTAATCCTTGTGTGTCTCGTGATATTTCCGTTACGCCAAATTTTGTTCAATTGGCAAGTTGCCAAGTTTTTCATCTGTATTCTTCGACGAATCTCACATTCATAATTACCACAAGGGCCCCAAGGTGCACCATCGTGTTTACTACCTCAGAATCACCTATTCTTACCGTATTTGGGTAGTCTCCATTTGTTGAAGTACGAATTGAAGAGTATGTAGTTATTACAGACATCTGTTGTTCTCTCCTTATGCGGTAGTACAAAGATTGAAGTTCTCCAGTCAACGTTCCGGATTTCTGCCTTTCATATTTTTTGGCAGATTCTCACTTAATTTTCACCAATTGACTCGGTCCTCTGTCGTGATATTGTCGACCTCAGTTGCATTATCAGTTCTTTATTACTTAGTTTTTGTATGGCTGTTTCCACTGCTGATATCAGAATTGAAGATCTGCGATCGTAGTCCTGCTGCCAGTCATCTACTGTGTTACATCAGCAAAGCTTTTCGTGATATTGGCACTAAGACTCAGTAATCTGATCCCTGAGAATACCGTTTTAAATTAAATCTGCGTATTTACTGTTCGGAACACATTCTTGCCAATATTGCGATCGGCACGTGACTTCAGTTCTTTACAGATGTCTTATAGATATAAATCTCATCTCTTTGATAATTCTTCACGTCAGTGAAGTTATACTCTTCCATTTCGAAAGCAGTATTGATACCTTGTGCCTTCGGGAAATAGAGTCATACAAAATAACATATATTGTTTAAATGTTGGTTGTGGCATTTTCTTATTTACTCTGTTTTTCTTATTTTGATGCTCTGCCACATATATTTTCTTCTATACAATGTCCGTGAAATCTACAAAATAATACAATTATCCAGTATCTTACTGGAAAATAACCTCCACGGCTGTGAGCTTTACTACAAAGGAGCAGTTAGAGGGTGTTTTTTTTAGACAAATAATGAATAAGAACAAAAATATAAAAATAACTTATTTTGCTGAAGTTTCGGAAACTGAATGCGTTTCCTTTCTCAAAGCGTGTAAGTATTATCAGTGTTTGTGACCTGTGTATATTAAATACACAGCACACAAACACTTATAATACTTATACGCATTTAGAAAGGAAACAAATTCGGTTTCCGAAACGTCAGCAAAATACGTTATTTTTATATTTTTGTTCTTATTCATTATTTGTCAAGATTTGTTCTTATTCATAATTTGTCACTGCTCCTTTGACGTGAAACTCACAGGCGTAGAGGTTATTTTTCAGTAAAATACTGGATAATTGTATTATTTTGTAGATTTCACGGACACTGTATAGAAAAAAATATATGTGGCGGATCATCCCAATAAGAAAAACAGAAAAAAAAATAACATATAATGTCACAACATTGTCGAAAATATCCATGTATTAGAAAAATACTGAATTCTTTACCTTTATTTCATTGACATGTTACGAAATATATTTGTGACAGTAGAACTGAACTAAACCCCAGTAAAGCAGGTTAATGACTGTAATTTTTACAGCTTTTTATTATTAATGTAAAATAAGTTAAAAATTAAAGTGCATGTTTTTAAAATCTGTCTTCTTTGCGGCATATAAAAACAATTATACCATTTCAATGTATCCTGTATCCCCAATAAAACAGGCTAATGACTTTAATTTTCACAGCTTTTTATTATTAAATAAAATGCCTTCGTTGTAAGATTAAAATTAAAGTGCATGTTTTTAAAATCTGCCTTCTTTGTGGCATATAAAAACAATTATACCACTTCAATGTATCCTTCACAAATATTTCACAGGCAGGATATTACAATTCGGCTTTCCGCAGGCATCGCCTTGTCGGTAATGACGTTCTCTAGCTCTAAATGAAACAATACTTGACTTCGCTCTCAAACTTTTAATTGTAGTCCGGATTTACACCCGGCATACTTCAGGCAATACTGCAACTGACATAATTCCTGAATATCTCTAAGGCTGCATACATTATCGTAATATTACTGCGATTTGGTTAAATAATATAGACTTTTTGAAAAATATTTAAATGCAGAGTGACTAAAAATAAAATCGACTATCCGCATTCGCTTAAAATGATTATTGTGATCAGAACACATTGTTGGAAATGTTTTTTTAATATTAAAAAATATTAAAAAATAACACTTATATGTACACCCCCATAAAAAGTTTATTTTAGGTCTGATTTAGATCGGTTTTTTTAAAGGTAGATATCTGAGAAGTGTTTAAATTTTATAAAACATAATAGATCGACCTACTGCTTTTGTTTTTGTCGGTGGAAAATAATGAAATCTTATTAGAGATTTTCTTATTTCAAATTTGAGTACACCACTGGATTCGGCAACCCTTCAAATGGGTCTGTATCAAATTTCGGGAAAAAATATATATTACTGAATTTTTTTTGAAAGAAATAAAAATTGTGTTTGCTAATGAAATCAACTGTTGCACGGGATTGTATATTTAAAAGAGTGCCTTGACTCACAAACTAATAAAGGATAATGTTTAAAAAAACCGACCTAGATCGAAAATAAAATAAATTTTTAGCAAAACCGAACACACTGTATATACAAAAAAATATAAAAATAAAAATAATATATAAATTTTTATTGATCCTTATAGTTTGAACTAGTAAATTCAATTAAATAGAAAAATAAATAGCATAGATTTGAAATGGATATCAATAAATTCAGAAAAAAATCTATAATTTATTGAACAGCATAAGTCACCACCACCTCCCCATTTGAAAAAAAAAGTTTTCAATAAAAATGTGATTTATTCAATCTTGGAGGCTTCGTAAATAGTTATTAATGAAATTAAACGAAAAATTATATTTTTCCCTTAGACTTTACCTGCCGTAGAACAAATGTTGATGTTTTAAAGCACTCTAGGCGAAAGTCTTAAAATGCTTAAAAAAAACTGAACTTCAGCTCAAAAATTCGCTCATGGTATACTCAGAATGTTGTCTTGAATCCAAATATGTAAAAATATACATTTAAAAATCGAAAGTTGCGGTCATTTCCGGGTAACCGGAAATGGTCTCACACCGTTTTTTATGTTCAAAAATTCATTTTTACAGGTAGTTTATACACCCCAAATTTCAAATGGATAAGTTAAAAAATAAAGGAAATATAGGGGGAGCCACTAGCCTGTGGCACCCGGTATATATATATATGAAGTGTTGGTGTACTTGCGGGTGTTTTCCCAGTAGTTGATAGGCTCCTCCTGGAGCCATTGTTGTCTGAACGACGTTTCGGCAGAATCCCATCTGCCATCTTCAGGTTCTCGCTGAAAGCTGCCTACTGCTGCTCCTCGTTACTCGAACTGGACTGACGTTCTCCGCGCTGTGCGGTTCCTTATATATGCTTGGGCCTAGAGCGCGCATGCGCGACTGGCTACGTGTTATCGGTCCTCGACTGTATCTAGGAAGCGTATCGGGCGCTTGGGCTAACCCGGCCAGTGGCCTCGCTGAAACGTCACGTTTCACGTGACCTCTAGTTGATGGTCGTGCATCCTCGTGTCTATTGGTCACCGGGGGTTGTCGTGTTTCTGTTTGATTGCGCGACTGGCTACGTGTTATTGGCCCTCTACTGTGTGTGGCAGGCGTAGCGGGCGCCTGGCTAACCCGACAAGTGGCCTCGCTGAAACGTCACGTTTCACGTGACTTCTCATTGGTGGTCGTGCATTCTCATGTCTAATTCTCTTCAAAGGCCGTGTTTCTGTTTGATTGGTCAGCGCTTGGCTCCGGATCCTCGTGATAGGTCCTCTTGTGGTAGGTTGTGGAATCTCTTCGTGATTTGTCATTACTCGAACGTGCCGACTCGAGATTGGTTCGTTTGCCGTGGGTCGTAGTGTGTTTCCCGTTATATATCTGCCTGAAAGTGCGGGCTTCCATGCAGTGGGTAATCTCTACGTGTCATCTCGTTTGTTAAGATTTTGTGGTCTTTTTTCGATCTTTATGGCCTCTCTGGTAATTCTTGATGTGCAATACTCGATATTGGCTACTGTTCTGGTGTTGTCGAAGTCTATTTTGTGTCCTGTGATTTTCACGTGCTGTGCTAGGGACGATGCTTTCTCCTCATTTTGCACTGCATTCCTATGTTCTTCCCTTCTTACACTTATACGTTTGTTGGTCTGTCCTATGTATGATTTAATGCACAGAGAAACAGAAGAGGAAATTTGACCGTCTTCTACTTCAACAGAAACCAGTTAACAAAGCTGAACCATTGGAACCTACAAGTGTAGTCCATAATCTGTCGAACTACTCTCTTGATGAGGCCTCTTTAAATGTCCTAGCCAAAGAATTTAATTTCTCAATCGCACCAGCTCATATTCCAGTAGAAGATATAATTTGTGGAGTAGAATCAAGCAATTTCCTATATGGATAATAACATAGCTGAAACTATACGCCAAGACGCATCGCGTATACTAAGAACAGCAAAGGCGCCAAAGAGAAATCTACCGCAGGAAGAATTAAGGGCACTGAAAGCGTTACGACAAAACCAGGACATTATAATCTTGCCAGCAGACAAAGGCAACGCTACGGTAGTGATGAATAGCGAAGATTATCACAGCAAAATCGAAAGACTATTAGAAGACACTGCTTACCAAGCAATTGCAACAGATCCCACCACGTACCTGGAGAAGACCACTAAAACCAAAATTAAAGACAGCCCTATCGACGATCAAGTAAAAAAGCAGATTATACCGAGAGAGAAATCTTTGAGATGTCCCAAACTATATGGTTTACCAAAGATCCATAAGGAAGGAGCCCCACTAAGACCCATTGTTAGCTCAGTAGGATCACTTTTGCAGGAATTAGCGAGATATCTGGCCAAGCAGCTGCAGCCACTAGCTGAAAGAGCAACGTCCTATGTGAAAAATGCACAACATTTCATCGAGTTACTAAGCAACGAGACTGTCCAACCAGAACATATTCTAGTGAGCTTCGATGTAGTGTCGCTGTTCACAAACGTACATACCAGTAGATGAATCACTCGAAATGATCAAAGAAAAGCATCATCCAGAGGAACATATTCTTAGCCTAACTAAACAACGCTTGAACAACACATATTTTACATACAATGACCAGAGGTACAAGCAAACGGAAGGAGCGTCGATGGGTTCACCTTTGTCTCCAGTCATCGCTAATCTTTTCATGGAGGACTTAGAAATCCGTGCAATAGAAATTGTACCACTGAAACCAAAGCTTTGGTTACGATATGTCGAATTCACATTCGTAATCTGGACTCATGGAAGAGAATTTCTAAATAACTTCTTAGACCACCTGAACAATAGTCACGACAAAATCAAATTCACGATAGAGGTAGGAACAGAAGGCCAGCTTCCATTTCTAGACGTATTAGTGAAAAAGAAACCAGACGGAAAACTAGGTCACACAGTATACAGAAAACCCACTCACACGGACAGATATCTAAATGCGGAATCACATCACCATCCAGCACAACTAAATTCAGTAGTAAAAACTCTAATGACATGCTCCCGAAGGCTGGCAGATGGCGAACATATTAACGAAGAGATGTCATCACCTCAGAAAGCACTAATGAAAAATGGATTTTCCTAGGAAAAATCCGAGAAACCAGCGGCAAAAGCATATCTACCATACGTGAGGGGGGCAACGGATAAAATAGGGAAACTTCTGCGTAGACACAACATAGATACTACATTCAAAACAGACCGAAAAATCAGCACATCCTCCGTAACCCAAAATCAAAAATTGCCCTAAAAAGCCAAGGAGTATATGAAATCCCGTGCCAGGATTGCAATAAGACGTATACGTGTAAGAAGGGAAGAACACAGGGATGCAGTGCAAAATGAGGAGAAAACATCGTCCCTAGCACAGCACGTAAAAATCACAGGACACAAAATAGACTTCGACAACACCAGAACAGTAGCCAATATCGAGCATTGCACATCAAGAATTACCAGAGAGGCCATAGAGATCGAAAAAAGACCACAAAATCTTAACAAACGAGATGACATGCAGAGATTACCCACTGCGTGGAAGCCCGCACTTTCAGGCAGATATATAACCGGAAACACACGACGACCCACGGCAAATGAACCAATCTCGAGTCGGCACGTTCGAGTAGTGACAAATCACGAAGAGATTCCACAACCTACCACAAGAGGACCTATCACGAGGAGCCGGAGCCAAGCGCTGACCAATCAAACAGAAACACGGCAACCTTCGATGAGGATTAGACATGAGAATGAACGACGTTTCAGCGAGGCCACTTGTCGGGTTAGCCAGGCGCCCGCTACGCCTGCCACACACAGTAGAGGGCCAATAACACGTAGCCAGTCGCGCAATCAAACAGAAATACGACAACCCCCGGTGACCAATAGACACGAGGATGCACGACCATCAACGAGAGGTCACGTGAAACGTGACATTTCAACGAGGCCACTGGCCGGGTTAGCCCAGGCGCCCGCTACGCCTCCTACATACAGTCGAGGACCGATAACACGTAGCCTTCACCTTCCCATTTGAAAAAAATAAGTTTTCGATAAAAAAGTGGTTTGTTCAATTTTGGAGGCTTCGTAAATAGTTATTAATGAAATTAAACGAAAAATTACATTTTTCCCTTGGACTTTACCTGCCGCAAAACAAATTTTGGTATTCCAAAGCACTCTAGACGAATGTCTTGAAATGCCTTAAAAAACTGTATTGAATCCAAATATGTAAAAATACTCAAGGTGTTCCATTTAAAAATCGAAAGTTGCGGTCATTTCCGGCTAAACCGGAAATGGTCTCATACTCTTTTCATGTCCAAAAATCCATTTTTACAAGTAGTTTATGCACCCCGAATTTCAAATGGATAAGTTAAAAAATAAAGGAAATATAGGGGGGAGCCTGTGGCACCCGGTATATACTAAATACCAATTTTATGGACTCTTATTTGCTTGATTTACTTATTTACCTCCATTTACCCCAATTAAACCCCCAACGATTCAATGGAATAAGATCAAAATATAATCTAGTTCTTGATTTCTTAGTTTGTTGGGTATTTTGCCACTAAAAATATTTAAAAATTTTGATGAAATAAACCTCTGCGCCAAAAGGATCAGACAGAGGCTGGTTTTTATATTTCTATTACAAAATGTCTCACACCTAAAAATATATAAACTGAAACAAAATTGTTAAATGATAAATTGAAAAATTAAAACGAAGGCAGTTGACGTTTCGGAAAATAGTTCTTTTTCCGTTATCAAAACTTTCACTTTTGAGAATGTCAAACCAGACAGTTTGTTGTTTATGTATTTCCATAGTCACGTGAGACATTAAATTATATTTATTTTATTTTTACTTACTTCGTCTCTGAGGATCGGCAACCAGCTGGTACAGAAATCTACAGAATAATTAGAAACACATTTATCTTCATTTAACAAAATAATAGCGGATTCCTTAAGTTTTCTTTTAGTTGAGTTGCTTTCTTTTTCCAAAATTTTCGCGGCGTCCCACTGGATCCTATGATTGTTATCCCACGCATGTTCACAAATTTTTGATTTTTGAAATTCTCCCTTTCTAGCATAATCTCGGTGTTCACCAAGCCTTACGTTGAAAGGTCTAGATGACTCACCTACATAATGCTTACCGCACTCACATGGAACACTATAAATACAATTCTTGGAATTTTGAATAATATTCACCGGTTTAGTTTTTGATAAAACAGACCTTAATGTGGTTCCTGTTTGAAAAACTGTTCGTACAGAAAATCTATTTCCGATTTTTCTCAATTTATCCGATAAAACTTGTATGTATGGAATTACTGCTAAAGATCTAAATTCAGGTTGTAAATGTTGAGTGGTTACTCTACTTTCAATGTTTGCCATATGGCTATCAACAAAACCCTCGGGGTATTGATTATTCAACAGAACGGTTTTAATAAATTTTTTCTCATTACTTAAACTTTCATCATTTGAAGAAATTACTTTAGCCCTATCATACAAACATTTTACGACACCTTTCTTAACGCTAATATGTTGATTTGAATTGAAATTCAAATATCTGTTTGTGTGTGTTTGTTTTCGATAAACACTGGTTTCATATTTATTATCTAACTTTTTAATTAAAATATCTAAGAAAGGTAATTCATTATTATTCTCTATTTCTATTGTAAAATTAATTGAAGGTTCCTTTTCGTTAATTTGATTTAAAAAATAATTTAAATGCTCTTTGCTATGAGGCCATAACGCAAAAATATCATCAACATATCTCCACCACACTATAGGTTTATAAATTAAGTTATTAATATTATTTTCTTCAAAATTTTCCATAAAAATATTGCTTAATATTGGAGATAAAGAAGAACCCATGGCCATACCAAAGTTTTGTTGATAGAAGTCATTATTTAATTGAAAGTATGTCTTTTTAATGCAAAGAGTAAGTAATTCCATTATAGTTTCTATGCTTAATTTAACAGTGTTCTACGTACGTACAATACAGTTTTTAATTCGCGAAAGAATACACATTTAAACAAATTTAGAAATTTGTGTAGTGAAAAACAAACTATAGAACTACAAAATTTTCAAAATAACCCTTTAATTGACAAAACTGTCATTAATCTGTCAAATCGCGAACTCAATGTATCTGAAAAACTTGTATTAACTAAAGGTTTGAATTATGCAGTAACACCGAAAACTATTCCTAAATTTGATATCATAACTGCAATTGAACAAGCTGCACAGAAACTATCAATAGATGATGCCAATGAATACCGAATTCGTTCAAAAATTGAATTAGAAAAACAATATAAGACGAGGATTAATTTAACATCAGATGAAAAACTTTCAATTACATCTTTAAGAAATGACGAAAGTATTAAAATTTTACCCGC
The DNA here is from genome assembly GCA_936432065.2 of Rutpela maculata. Lineage (NCBI taxonomy): Eukaryota > Metazoa > Arthropoda > Insecta > Coleoptera > Cerambycidae > Rutpela > Rutpela maculata. The sequence continues at coordinate 68,741,500 of OW386293.2, forward strand.
TGATAAAGGCAATGCCACTGTAATTTTAGATACAGTTGTGTATAATACAAAGATTATGAACTTAATTAATGATGGGAATTATTCTAAATTAAATAATGATCCAACAAAATCTTTAGAAAGCAAAGTATATAGGACTCTATTTAAATACAAAAATGAATTTACCGATTTTGAGCGAAAGGTTCTAACTCCACATCATAGTAAACCTCCTCATTTTTATGGTTTACCAAAAATACATAAACCTCAAATTCCTCTTAGACGGATTGTGAGCTCAATTAATTCTCCATTTAGTAATCTCTCCAAATTTTTATTAAAAATCTTAAATCCTTTATCAGGTTCTTCTGAGTCTCATATTAAAAATAGCAAACTTTTTTTGGAAAAACTATTTGAAAACAATTTTAATAAGAATCATCTAATGGTGAGTTTTGATGTAGTAAGCCTTTTTACAAATGTTCCGGTAGATAAAACATTAACAATAATTAAAAGTAAATTGCAACATGATGGGAATTTGGCGAATAGAACTAAATTAAGCATAGAAACTATAATGGAATTACTTACTCTTTGCATTAAAAAGACATACTTTCAATTAAATAATGACTTCTATCAACAAAACTTTGGTATGGCCATGGGTTCTTCTTTATCTCCAATATTAAGCAATATTTTTATGGAAAATTTTGAAGAAAATAATATTAATAACTTAATTTATAAACCTATAGTATGGTGGAGATATGTTGATGATATTTTTGCGTTATGGCCTCATAGCAAAGAACATTTAAATTATTTTTTAAATCAAATTAACGAAAAGGAACCTTCAATTTATTTTTACAATAGAAATAGAGAATAATAATGAATTACCTTTCTTAGATATTTTAATTAAAAAGTTAGATAATAAATATGAAACCAGTGTTTATCGAAAACAAACACACACAAACAGATATTTGAATTTCAATTCAAATCAACATATTAGCGTTAAGAAAGGTGTCGTAAAATGTTTGTATGATAGGGCTAAAGTAATTTCTTCAAATGATGAAAGTTTAAGTAATGAGAAAAAAATTATTAAAACCGTTCTATTGAATAATCAATACCCCGAGGGTTTTGTTGATAGCCAGATGGCAAACATTGAAAGTAGAGTAACCACTCAACATTTACAACCTGAATTTAGATCTTTAGCAGTAATTCCATACATACAAGTTTTATCGGATAAATTGAGAAAAATCGGAAATAGATTTTCTGTACGAACAGTTTTTCAAACAGGAACCACATTAAGGTCTGTTTTATCAAAAACTAAACCGGTGAATATTATTCAAAATTCCAAGAATTGTATTTATAGTGTTCCATGTGAGTGCGGTAAGCATTATGTAGGTGAGTCATCTAGACCTTTCAACGTAAGGCTTGGTGAACACCGAGAGTATGCTAGAAAGGGAGAATTTCAAAAATCAAAAATTTGTGAACATGCGTGGGATAACAATCATAGGATCCAGTGGGACGCCGCGAAAATTTTGGAAAAAGAAAGCAACTCAACTAAAAGAAAACTTAAGGAATCCGCTATTATTTTGTTAAATGAAGATAAATGTGTTCCTAATTATTCTGTAGATTTCTGTACCAGCTGGTTGCCGATCCTCAGAGACGAAGTAAGTAAAAATAAAATAAATATAATTTAATGTCTCACGTGACTATGGAAATACATAAACAACAAACTGTCTGGTTTGACATTCTCAAAAGTGAAAGTTTTGATAACGGAAAAAGAACTATTTTCCGAAACGTCAACTGCCTTCGTTTTAATTTTTCAATTTATCATTTAACAATTTTGTTTCAGTTTATATATTTTTAGGTGTGAGACATTTTGTAATAGAAGTATAAAAACCAGCCTCTGTCTGATCCTTTTGGCGCAGAGGTTTATTTCATCAAAATTTTTAAATATTTTTACAGTGGCAAAATACCCAACAAACTAAGAAATCATGAATATGCCACAAATAATAAATTATAAACAATAATCTAGTTCCAGATCTCATTTAGCACTTATATGTACCTTTGAAGTTAAGATCATAAACAGTTCCAGAGTAATCGTGCGCACAAAAAAAAGTTACAGAACGGCGAAAGACAAACCGACACGACGACTTAAACTTAAAATTTCGACGTTTCGTGACAGGGTTGAGGGTAAATAGGTAAAGCAAGCAAGTAAGAGTCCATAAAATTAGAATTCAGTGTGTATGTACGAGAAGCCAAGGTCTTGAAATTTTTTTGGCATCAGCCACACCACTATTACCACACCCACCCAATCATTAAAGAGGGTAAAGAAACATAGTGATTTAGTGTGTACAAGAACCAAAGGCCCATTTTTTTTCATCAACCAACCACTACCAATCCCCAATATCGATGTGGCACATCGTTTTATGGCTTTTTGAGGTACACGATTTCAAATATTGTATTATTAAAGAAGTCAATCAATTATTTCCACACATGGAGTGCAAATATAGTATCAACATTTTTTTTGTTGCAAGCGACTTGGATAGGAAATTCGGGTGTGGATAGGGTTGCCAGGCCTAAAATTCGAAAAGCCGGACTTTACTTATACATTTGGCCGGACGTTTGATACAAAAAGCCGAACAGCATTCGTTCATCATGAAAAAAATAACTAAAACACAAAATCAGCCTTTTAATAAATTTATTAAACTTGATTAATTTAAAAATAAACATTTGTTACATAGAAACGGAAAAAGTCATCTCAAAACAATAAAATGTGTCTATAGAAAAGCGACTAAAAACGAAAAAAACGCGTATGAAACTAATTCAAACAAATTTATATGAAATGAAACTTTAGTAAGTTTATCACATAAAAAACTGAATAATTCATATTTTTTATTAATAAAAAAAATGTCATTTTAAAATTAAAAATAGAAATTATGTGTTTTAAATGATTTTTAGAGCCTTAGGCAAAAAGCCAAACAAAAGCCGGACAGGCCGGACAAGTTAATTTTTAGCCGGACGAAACCGTAAAAAGCCGGCTAAAGCCGGACGCCTGGTAACCCTAGGTGTGGAAGTAGTGATTCCATAGGAGGCAGCTTTTTATCTTTAAATTGTTTGATACTTATAATATAAATTTCACATATATTTTACTTCCACATCAAGTGGAAGTATAAAAAAAATTATTATTATTATTCAAATAGGCTTAAAATGTCATGAAACGTCGAGATTTTAAGTTTGAGTAAAAAAATGTCTGTCGGTCTGCCTGTAACTTTTTGTGTGCACGATTACTCTGGAACCGTTTAAATTGACTCGAAATTCTTATGCATTTTAACGAGATTTTGAACTTGATTATATTTTGGTCTTATTCCATTGAAGGGTTCTGGGGATAAATTGGGGTAAATGGGGGTAAATAAAATTGGTATTTAGTATATATGTCTCAAAAATCATATAGCTATTTATATGTGTTATTGTGTGTTATGTGTTATTTGTATGTGTTATATGTCAATGTTATTTTTACAGTTGTACACGGGTGCTGTGTTGTATGCTCCTTATCAAAATTGAATGTTTCGTGCAGTTAAATACAAAAATAATACAGACATTATATACCTATGGAACTGTGAAGTAAATGTGCATGTGATAAGAAGTGAAAACATATAGCGTAATTAAAAGATTTAAAAACAATTAACAAAAAGGCCAGTTGCTCTTATCACGTTTGTAAACAGAATCACCATATAGTCCTACATTTAAGTTTAAACGTAGCAGCGCTCGGCCACCGAGCGCTGTATTGTACAGTCCAGCGGCGGCTGGTGAAATTTCAATATTTTTTTTCTCGTCTGTGGCGCATGGGACCCATACGAAATTTGGGAAATAACATCTAGAGAAGCACTTCTCTAATGACCCCTAAAAAATTTTGAAAAAGCAGTTTGCGAAAAATTTTTTGAAAATTTGCTAGCCTCCCCTGGGTCTAGGGACCCCTGTTTACTTTTATTTTTTTTTGTCATATGCATTTGACTTTTCATAAAAATGCATCGACAGATTTTAGAGTTTGTGAAAATATTTTCATTACTAACTGAAATACAATGAACTGAAATTTTGTAATTTACAATTTAACAAATTACAATATTTCAATTCGTTGTATCTCAGTTAGTAATGAAAATATTTTCACAAACTCCAAAATCTGTCGATGCATTTTTATGAAAAGTCAAATGCATATGACAAAAAAAAATAAAAGTAAACAGGGGTCCCTAGACCCAGGGGAGGCTAGCGAATTTTCAAAAATTTTTTCGCAAACTGCTTTTTCAAAATTTTTTAGGGGTCATTAGAGAAGTGCTTCTCTAGATGTTATTTCCCAAGTTTCGTATGGGTCCCATGCGCCACAGACGAGAAAAAAAATATTGAAATTTCACCAGCCGCCACTGGTACAGTCGTACCAAGTCGATCAAATGGAGGAAAATAATTGCAACAAATGTCAAGAAAAAGTAAAAAATGATAATAGCATTAAATGTTCAGGAGTCTGTGAAAATGTATTTCATTTTAAATGTATTGACGTTAGTACAAAAGATTTTAATGTAATTAAAAATTTAAATGGATTTAAGTGGTTCTGTAATTTATGTATGCCATATCTAAAATTTACTATGCAAATAAACAAAGAAATGAATGATTTCAAAAGATCTATAATGGACGAGCTGAACGATTTAAAAGGAAAGTTAGAAAATTCAAGCAGAACGGAGAAATTAAAGTCTGAAAAAACATATTCGAGTGTAGTATCAGGTGAAGCAGTCGTTATAAAGCCTAAAGCAAAACAAGACAGCAGTAAAACAAAAGAAGTGATTACTAAAAAGATGAAACCAGCTGCAATGGAAGTTGGCATAACGCAGATGAAAAGTATTAAAGATGGAGGCATTTTAATTAAATGTAAAACAAAAGAAGAAGTTGAAAAGGTGAAAATGGAAGCAGAAAAGAGTTTAGGAAGGCAGTATCAAGTCAATATACCAAACCAAAAAAGTCCATGCCTGAAAATTGTTGATATTGAAGATAAAATGGAAGAAAAGGAACTTTTAGAGTGTATAAATAAACAAAATGCTTTTCTACGTCATAATGATATGAAAATAAATGTTGTCGTAATTAAAAAAATGGTGAAACGATACATGGCTATTCTAGAATGTGATCCAATTACACATTCAAAAGCACTGGAAGAAGGCTCAATTAGTATTGGATGGACCTCGTGCAGAGTTTTCGACTACGTCAGAATATACAGGTGTTTCAAATGTGGAGGTTTTAATCACAATGCAGACAACTGTGAAAGTGACAAGGTATGTGCAAAATGTGGTGATAAGGGACATGATAAAAAAGACTGTAAAAATGATTTAATCAGATGTGGTAACTGCATGGATGCCAATAAAAAACTAAATTTTGATTTAAATATTAATCACTCCATGTTTGATATTAAAAATTGTAGTGTCCTACAAAAAAAGGTCAGTGCGGAAAAACAAAAAGTAAAGTATGAAACACAATAGCAGTCACAGCAAATTCATTGCAGTAAATATCTATTCAACAACAATTTAAAGATATGTCATCAAAATATACAAAGTCTAAGAAATAAAGTAGATCTTGTGGAAGCTACCCTTAATATGAATGGTGTTGATCTAGTATGTCTAACGGAGCATTGGTTAAATGACAAACAAAGTGAATATATAAATATTGAAGGTTATAATGCAGTTAGTAAATTTTGTAGAAAAGAATATAAAAACGGTGGCGTGGCAATATTCTGTAGTAATAAATTAAAAGATTCTTGTAGTGCAATTGAACAAGTTGAAAAATGGTCTAAAGAAAAAATTCTTGAGGTTTGCGGTGCTAAATTACGTTTAAAAGATAATAATTCAATAAAGATTTTTTGTGTTTATAGGTCTCCATCAACAGATGTAAATTTGTTTCTTAGAGAGCTAAATTTATTTTTGCACAACATTTCTAAAATAAAAAATGAAAATATTGTACTTTGTGGAGATATAAATATCAATTATCTATCGAATTCACCAGAAAGAAATGAACTAGTTGACATTCTACATTCATACGGTTTCGAAATCTGTGTAAATGAACCTACAAGACGTACTCCTATTTCTTCCAGTGCTATTGACTACATTTGTACCAATTTTGACAAAGACTTATATAATATATCCACTGAAGTATGTTTTAATGGCATATCCGATCACTCGGCTCAATTCATAAAAATAAACTGTGATCTAGATTTAAATCTGAACAAGTACACATACCGAAGAGTTTATAGTAGCGAAAATTATGCAACCCTATTTTACCATTTAAGTAAGGAATCCTGGTTTGACGTATATCAAACTGGGGATGTTAATGAAGCATTTGAAACATTTATAAATCAATTAAAATACCATGTAGATGTTGCATTCCCTGTTGAAAGAATATATTCTAGAAATATTGTAAAACCCTGGTTAACCCGAGGTATTAAAATATCTGCTAGAAAGATGAAAGAACTATACGCAACTATGTTAGAAACAGGACATATATTGGATAAAAATCATTATAAAAATTATAAAAAAATTTACAAAAAAGTTATTATTGCCGCAAAAAAGCTTTACAATGACAGACTGTATGAAGAGTTTGACAATAAAGGGAAGGCCGCGTGGACAATAATTAATAAATCTATTAGTAAAAATAAAGGCAGAAAAGAAACATTCGAAATTAAATTAGAAAATACCATTGTACAAGATGATAAAACTATAGCTAATTCCTTTAATGATTATTTTGTTGAATTACCTCACAAACTGTCCAATGACCGAAGTCAAGATACTGATAAAAATGATAACCTTACACCTTCAAGAATTTTGTATACTATGTTTGTAAGACCAGTCAATGAAAATACTGTGTATAATACTATAATAAATCTTAAGAAAACCTATTCGGCAGGAATTGACTCAATTTCATCACATTTACTAAAGTTGATTGTGAATTATATTACTTATCCGTTAACTTATCTCGTAAATTTATCGTTAGAACAAGGAATTTTTCCGGAAATATTTAAAATAGCACGGGTTGTTCCCTTATATAAAAAAGGCGAAAAAGTTAATATTGAGAATTATAGACCCATTTCATTGCTTAGTTCTATTTCCAAAGTCCTTGAGAGAATTGTGTTTGATGAAATAAATAATTTTTTAACAACGTTTAATATATTAACTAGTGTACAACACGGATTTAGAAAAAACAAAAGTACGACAACTGCAATAACACAATTTGTCAGTCAATTATATGAGTCTCTGGATGATAACAAAAAAACTTTAAGTCTTTTCATGGACTTAAGCAAGGCGTTTGACCTAGTCAACCACGCCTTGCTTAAGGAGAAATTAAATACCTATGGACTCCGAGGAAAAATAAACGATTGGTTGACATCCTACTTATATAATAGAAAACAAATTGTAGATATTAATGGTACCTATTCTAACGAGTCATATGTTACTGTCGGTGTCCCCCAGGGTTCCATTTTAGGTCCCCTGTTATTTTTGATTTTTGTTAACGACCTCCCTGAAATAACAAACTCTGCTAACTTCATTATGTTTGCAGATGACAATACTTATTTGTGTGATGATCCAACTCTGGTAGATGCTGTTTCTAAATTGCAGATAATGATAAACAAATTTATAGATTGGTTCAAAATTAATAAGCTGCATCTTAACACATCTAAAACAGTTTTTATAAATTTTACACCTAGAAATAGCAACATTAACGAAAGTCATTTATTAAAAATAGAGAAAAAATCAATCGCACAAGTCACCAATACAAAATTTCTTGGACAATGCATTAAATTGGGAAATGCACACAGATATTCTCTGTAATAAACTTTCATCTTTATGTTTCGCTCTCTATAGATTAAAAAATATCACTAGCAAAAGTATTCTTCACTCCTTCTACCATGCACAATTTGTCTCACGCCTACGCTACGGCATCTTGTTCTGGGGATCATCATGCCACTTAAACAGGGTATTTAAACTACAAAAAAAGGCAATAAGGAATATAGCAGATGTATCGGTTCGAACGTCATGCAGGCCATATTTTAAAAAACTACGATTACTAACATTACCTTGCATATATATCTTGGAAATTTTAATGTATGTCAAATCAAACTTAAATAAGTTTGTAACTAATGGCGACTTCCATGAATATGAAACCAGACACAACCATTTATTGTCAATTCCTTCACATAGTTTGTCAACGTATGAAAAAAGCCCTATGTATGTAGGAATTAAATTATACAACAAATTAAATCCAGAAATCAGACAAATAAATAATCTAAAATCATTCAAAATTACCATCTATAATATGTTACTTGACAATGTGTTTTATAGTGTTTCTGAATATATGAATTTCAACGTATAATTTATATATTGTATTTTATTATGTCCTTATATTAGTATATTATGTTTGTTATTAATTTCGGTGTGCTTGTTCATCGTTTTAGGCTATATATTGTATGTGTTTACATCATTCTTAAGCACTTTTTAAATTTGTTATAGTCATGTCTTGTTTTAAATTTTATGTCTTAAATTTGTGGTATTTATTATTTTAAATTTGTTGCAAATATTTGTTATTTTACTCTATACTATGTGTCTGAAATGTATCTATTTAATGTATCTATTTAATCAGAGGAACCTACTTTGACTTTTCCTATACTATTGTAATTTAGTCTATTGGAATAAACTGTCTATCTATCTATCTATCTATCATATATTTTATTTTAATACAGGTATACTATATTTTATTGTTTAGGTACTTTCTTTGCAAAAATAGCGTAAGTCAATTCCCTTTTAAAGAGTTTGGGGATGCATTCCCAGTATTTTACCAAGTTGGTGAGGTGTGGGGGGGGGGAGTTGAGGTTAGCCGCTATCTTTGCTAAAAGTCAAACGTAAATATCTCGAGAACCATTGATGCTAGGACAAAAATGGTAAAGACCCTTTCTGTTTAGCACTAAATTCTGTACAAATTACCTAATTTACCTTGTTTTCGTAAAACTAACCGTTTACGAGCGCGTCAAATTCAGATTTTTATTTGACATTTTAATATACGACCAACAGTTTACGAAGTAATCCGCAAAAACTACTGTTTGAACTTTGACGCGTTGTAACTCGTAAACGGTTAGTTTTACAAAAATAAGGTAAATTCGGTAATTTACACAGAATGTAGTGCTAAACAGAAAAGGTGCTTACCAATTTTGCAGTAGCATCAATGGTTCTCGAGATATTTGACTTAGCAAGGATGGCGGCTAACCCCAACCCTTCCAACCCCGCCAACTTGGCAAAATACTTAGAAGGCATCCCCGAACCCTTTAAAAATAGATAATTGACTTACACTATTTTTGCAGAATTTTATATCGAGTCTACTATCAAGGCCAAGTATGGCTAAGTAACGAACTGGATCCCAAAAATTGGGGATGGATATCAATCTGTTTGGAGCCAATTCGAACTTTCCTCCCGCCTGCTCCAGAAAGGCTATTCAATGCCATTTTTTGTAATTGCACATAATTGTTTATGCAAAAAAGTATTTCGTTCAATAGTTTATGGGAATTGCAATCTTGCCAATCTTGCTCCAATGTTGCATCCAATATAAGAGGTGATAATGATTTCGATATAAATGAAGAAGTATTTGTTGCTCACAACAATCCACAGAAATCCAACAACCAGATGAGGACGAAGAAGAAAAATAAGAAGAAAGATATAAAATTTGAGAATATTTAATTAGAACTTCATTTTTTAAATCAATATTATTCTTATTTCATAATTAACTATAACACCATTTTTTTTAATCGATATGAATCTATAATAGATTAATCAGATCAGATTGTGGATTATACCTAATACGTAAAAAAAATATGCCAAGCACTCTACCTCGAGGGTGGTGCGGAAGAAAGTGCATATTATGAAAAATATGAGTTTTGCAATTTTTTAAATCGCGATAACTCACGAACAATCATTGAATAAAATTATGAGCACGTGTCGGAACAATGGGGACTTTTGATATTTCATGTAAAATGATGCTTTAAATGCTAAATATTCATCTCTATCTGAATTTTTCCGAGGTTGAATGTCTATTCTGATTGGACTATTATTGTCACTTTACCGTTTACAAAAAAATGAATAGTAGTAATAAAGAAAAGTAAAAATTATTGACAAAACAAGAGAAGCATTATACTCTTCGCCGATTTACTGAGCTTTTTATATAATTGTTACACATTCTTGTAAATAATGTTAGTTTTTGGAAATTCTAAATTTTGTGATACCAACTTTGTTGTGAAAAAAGAAATATATGAAAAAAAAAATCACACTGTGAGGGATCGAACCCGGGACCCTTGGATTGTGAGACGCAAAAAGCAAAAAGCAGAAACATATATTATTCTTCATTTAAGTACAACTATGTGCCTTACCGGATCCTGGCCCGGAGCCAACCAAACAACCATGGCACACGTAGTATCATGGTGAATGTAAGGATGGATGGGGCAGGTCCGGCTCGGCTTAACGGTTAACAGGGATTAGCTCTCCTGTTTGTTATAAACAAACTTAAAAACTAATAATAATATTAAAAATTGCTGTTTACTGATTGTGAGACGAAACTCTTGCCGCTACACCACCATTTCTTATTACTAAAATTGTTAATGAGTGTAATATATATCATTAGAAAATTTATTGTCATTATTAGGAAACACACATTAGTAAAATGTAGGTATTAAAAAAAATAGTGATAGGAAATAACATTTCGCAAGGTTTCTATTTATTACAAACCATAAAAAAATGTAAAAAATATTTTTTTAAATTTTAAATTACTAATAACTTTTTTATTTACCAATCTATTTTGTTAAAAAACAATAGGGTTCCTCCTCTAGCTAACACTAAGTTACTCTCCAAATTTCAATACAATCGGATTTTTCTTTTTTGAGTTATCGTGCTTACAAGAAACGTGACGGACGGACAGACGTACATACGGACAGACGGACGGACGGACAGACGGACGGACAGACGGACGGACAGACGGACGGACGGACAGACGGACGGACAGACGGACGGACAGACGGACGGACAGACGGACGGACAGACGGACGGACAGACGGACGGACAGACGGACGGACAGACGGACGGACAGACGGACAGACGGACATTTTGAAAGTTGTTCAGAATTCGTTCACTAACATAACGATATAAAAAATTTTTCTCTACGAGTGATATTTACTGATTTAGAAATGTGCCGATCAAATACAATATACTCTTCGTTTTTGCGAAGAGCATAAAAAGTTGTGGTAGTTTTTGCATGTTAATAAATTTAAAAAATATATCACATATTAATGGAGAGTTTACATTTTTGTGGATAATTACTGTGCAAATACATTAACAAATTCCAGTTCATATAAATTATTTATATTTAGTGTAGAAATCCTAATTAGCCTTTGAAAATTTTACACTAGAAATGTTCTTGGAATTTTTCAAATAATATAAACCAACATAATGTACATAATAAATATAATTTAGCAAAAACTATTTACAACCGTTTCATTTATATTTAAATTTTTGATATATGATAAAACTATAAATTGCATTCACATCTATCTGATTTAAAATAATATACGTTTACTCTGATAATTAATAACAGAAATGGTTGAATTAACTAAATTTTCCAATAGATAAAATATTATACACATTGAAGAAAATTCACCACGTGCTAAGGAGGGTACACAATATTAAACTTTAACGACATTGACCTTTGTTTTGACAATAATCGTGAATTTGATTTTTCACCAATATTGAAGTTATAAAGATTTTAGACCTATGCCAGAACTGGACGATCAAACGAAGTTAGATGATAGGGGAGATCATTTTTAATCAAAGTAATCATATAAGTTGTTATGCAATTGTTGATGGTTTAAAAGTTATTTCAATTACTTCCATATCGTGGAAGTACAGTAATCGTAAAAAAATGGTTTTTTTTTGTTCAAATATGTTTAGAAAGTCATGAAACGCCGACATTTTGAGTTTGAGGAAAAAAAAATTATGTCTGTCTGTAACTTCTTATTTTGCGCACGATTACTCTGGAACTGTTTACGATATTGACTGGAAATTTGGTACACCTATGTATTATAACGAGATCTGGAACTAGATTATATTTTGATCTTATTATGTTGAAGGGTTGGGGATAAATGGGGGTAAATAGATAAACCAAGCAACTAAGAGACCATAGAATTAGGATTTACTGTGTGCACAAGAACCAAAAACCTCAAAATTTGTTTTGACATCAGCCATCCCCACTCCAATATAAGGAAAAATAAAATTGTGATTTAGTGTGTGTACAAGAACCAATGGTCTCATTTTTATTGTATCAGCCCCCTCCACATTATTAAAGGGAGTAAAAAAAAATGTAATTTAGTGTGTGTACAAGAACCAAAGGCCTCAAAATATTTTTTAGCATCAGCCACTGCCGATGTGGAATATCGTTTATGGGTTTTTGGGGTAGACAATTTTAAAAATTATATTAATGCAGTTCTATGAGGAATAATTTCCACATAGTGGAGTGCAAATATATAGTGCCAAAATGTTTCATTGTAGGAGACTTAGATAAGAAATCTGGATAAGGAAGTAGTGATTCCTTATGTTTCTGTAAGTGAACCTGGCAGAAAAAAAATGTCCTGAAAGTTGAAACTATCAGAAAAAGTTGCCCATTTAATGCAGAAGAAGAATAGTAAATCCTATATGGATTCCAAGACACCCTAGGATTCAGATGGATTGACTAGATTTGGAGTAAAGGAGAGTTATGTCTATAACCTGTTGTTTATTGCAAGAAGAGTAGGGGTTAAACAGCGACTGCAGGCAAGATCGGAATCGACAGGCCTGAACAAATTAGAGCTGAGTTAGTTTCTGAACTGAAGTCGAAACACTCTGAGCTATCTAATTCGAGTTTTCACAGGCCAACAGTTCGATTAAAATAACAAAATCTTTCCATATTTTTTGGTACCTAAATTTTCTCATTAGTAAAGTTATGCGTCAGTTATAAATTGATATTTAAACTTAATAGCGAACTAACATTACACACTTTGTAGTTTCAAAAGTGTACCGGTGTAAATGCCCTTCTATATAGATAATTTATCCGCCACCAAGATCCTAAGATAATAAGATTTATATTTTCCACGTCTGGAGCAAACTTCTGTCAGGGCGATAAAACAAGGTTTATGGAGAATAAAGAAGGTACTTCCGTAATTTGACTTTCCTCTGAAGTTAGTAATTGGCGTGAGTTGGGGCTCTCTTGAGATTAAAACTGCATTAACATACCCCTCTCTTGATTCGATTTGATTTAAATTTATTTTATGATTCATTAAACTAGTATTTATAATCAACTTGTTAATTGAAATTTTATTAAATTATAACACTGTAACATAACATCAATTTAATATAAAATATATGAAGTAAAAACTAGTACAACTTTGAGATATAATTCTAATTATTTGTATCAATATATTACGGACACAATTTATTTCATTTCACAGATTAATTTCGATGTTAATTATAGTTACGATATCTTAATATAGAGATATACAGGGTGTCCCAGAATTGAGTTCCCGGACGGGAACCTGTGATTCCTGAGTTCATATTGGGCCTATTTAACTCAACTTACCTTAGTCCAAAAATGCATTCCTGAGGAAGTACATTCTCTTAAAGTGAGACAGAAAAAAAACGTCGTTTTTTCCAATAACTTCCGTTGTATGGAAGATAAAATTTTCAAATTTGGATGGGAGCTGTATCTCTATAAGTACTCTATGTAAACTTGATAATAACCAAATATCTTTTGTTTCTCAATTTTTTTTCATAATAATTAATATTTGACTGGTTGTAACTTTTTAATCACCCTCTAAAATTACGGAATACTTGAACATTTTTACACAGCATTGAAAGGGCTGCAATAAAGGTACTCTTAAAAATTTTTGTAATATCAATCAAAATACAAGAAATTATCGTTTTTTCTTCTATTTGTATTTAACATTTATTTACAGTTCTAGAACAGAATTTTGTAATAGCAGAAAAGTACTGTTTATTTTAAAAACTACATTCATAACAAATGCTCCACGTGACGTCCACCTGTTTCAGTACACAAATCAATACCTTTAAAAGTTTTTGTAATATCAACCAAAAATCAAGAATTATCGTTTTTTCTTTGTAGGTCATAAGTGCTCGTGAAACAGAAAACCTGTCGCGGTCTCATGACAAAACTTAATTAATTCGTAACGTCAAAAAATAGCAAGTATAAGATTAATTTCGGTAATCTACCAGCAACGATGAAGCAACATTCACAAGACACGGAATATTTGCGATTTTTGTATTTGGTTATTTAAAAACCACTGTATACTCTGTTCCAACTGACACTAGGGGCCAACTTTGGCAACGTGTACAGAACGCGTGCGATGAATTTAGAGAAATTTTGCATATTTTCCAACGAATTCGCTCGTCATTGATGAAGAGAATTGATTTGTGTACCTACTGAAACAGGTGCATGTCATGTGGAGCATTTTTTATGAATGTAATTTTTTTTTAAGTAAACTGCTTTTCCATTATTACAAAATTTTATACTAGAATTGTAAATAAATGTTAAATACAGATAGAGGAAAAAACAATAATTTCTTGTGTTTTGATTGATATTACAAAAATTTTTAAGAGTACCTTTTTTGCAGCCCTTTTAATGCTGTGTAAAAATGTTCAAGTAATACGTAATTTTACAGGGTGATTAAAAAATTACAGCCAGTCAAATATTAATTATTATGAAAAAAAATTGAGAAACAAAAGATATTTGGTTGTTATCAAGTTTACATAGAGTACTTATAGAGCTACAGCTCTCATCAAAATTTGAAAATTTTATCTTCCATACAACGGAAGTTATTGGAAAAAACTTTTTTTTTCTGTCTCACTTTAAGAGGATGTACTTCCTCAGGGATGCATTTTTGAACTAAGGTAAGTTGGGTTAAATAGGCCCAATATGAACTCAGGAATCACAGGTTCCCGTCCGGGAACTCAATTCTGGGACACCCTGTATATATATACAGGGTGGACCATTAATAATAGGCCATAGTTCAAGGGTAGATTCTTTGGACCAAAATATGATGATATAACCAAATATGCTTTAGTAAATTGTTGCTGTGGAAAAAGATACAGGTTGTTAAAATTGTAATTTCTTTTTCTTTTTTTTTGTCTTTTTTTATTACGAAACGTAGTGGCACTTTTGACTAGAAAATCTCATGCAGGAATCATTCCTACACTTGATAGAACTTGACAATTCCAACCGTTTTTGAGAAAACTGCCGCATAGATCTCAAAAATTCTTTGAAAGCAAACCAAATTTGGAAAGGAAAAATTGTATTTATTGAAAAATGTGCATTGGTGACGCCATTTACGTACAATTTCATTAGTTTGACATTTTGACAAAACTAAGACGTCACCAAAGCACACTTTTCAATAAATACAATTTTTCCTTTTCAAATTGGGTTTGTCTTCAAAGAATTTTAGAGATCTCTACGGCAGTTTTCTCGAAAACGGTTGAAATTATCAAGTTCTATCAAGTGTACCTTTTTTACGTAGAAATGACTCCTGCATGAGATTTTCTAGTCAAAAGTGCCACTACGTTTCGTAATAAAAATAGAGAAAAAATATTCATCATCAGGTATAGCTCATGAGGCGCCCTCCACGGGCTGGCGTGATGTAATATACAAATTATTGTTTCTTAGCCTAAAAAATATTTCCTTACCAAATTGGGAGATCGGTCAAGAGATAGTTGAGATATTGCAAAAAAAGAAAAAAAATACAATTTTAACACCCTGTATCTTTTTCCACACCAACAATTTACTAAGGCATGTTTGGTTATATCCGCATATTTTGGTCCAAAGAATCTACCCTTGAACTATGGCCTATTATTAATGGTCCACCCTGTATATACTGTGTTCGCAGTTAAAGTTGATAAGAGGGTAAACTTCTTTATTTCTCATTTTATGCGGAAAATTTATTCTTCATAAAAAGTTTCCCTTTTATTAAAAATATGATTGCCATGGAGTAAGTTAACATGTCATGTACAGGGTGTTCAGAAAATTAAAAAATCTGAAAATTATATAAGAGTAAATTACATTCAATTTTAAAGATATGAAAAACTGTCACTAATACCAATTTGTGGATAATTCTGCCTAATTCGACTTTTTAAAAAAATTTCATATCAATACATTTCAATGCTGTTGAAAATAAAAGTAGTTTAATATAATTACGAGTATAATTAGCTATCTTATTTAATAATACTTGTAATGAAAAAATAATTTTTATTTTACCGTAAGTTTTACCGCATTATATCACTTGATACCGAGCTTGATACTTAGGAAAAATTTTTAAAAAGTCGAATTAGGTAGATTATCCACAAATTGGAATTCTGACATAAATTCTAATTTTAAACGACTTTTCTTAGTGACAGTTTTTCATATCGTTAAAATTGAACGTAGTTTACTCTACATAATTTTTAGATTTTTTAATTTTCTGAACATGACGTGTCAACTTATTCCATGGCAATCATATTTTCAACAAAAGCAAAACTTTTTATGAAGAATACATTTTCCGCGTAAAATGAGAAATAAAAAGTTTACTCTCCTACCCACTCTAACTGGGAAGGTCAGATCGGATTGTCACAGAGTCCTCACTTGCTATCTACTGAAATAAAATATAGATATTAGGATTTCTTTTACATACCGTGTGTGTAGTCGCGGGCTAGGCACGGGGAGTAAGAATTACAACATCGCGTGTGCCAGCTAGCTGAAATGAAATAACAGAGCTGGGATGCTCCACGACGCACGAATTTACGGCTTCCGGTGTTGTCATATCTCTCGCGCTACGTGAATGTACATGCCTAATGGGAAATTACACGCACGGTATAAGGTTTCCTGTAGCCCCTTTCAATTCAAGTCTTTATAAACAGTAGATATGACGTCACTCTCTCCCCGTACTTGACAATATCTTTACAAGCGTGTCCAGTAAACATCTACTCTTTCTATATATTTAAGTTATCACCATGCAGGAACTGGTTTTTCTCTTTATGATTTTTCTATCACCGCATATCACCCGTGCAGCCACAGTGCCAAACGCTATTAAAGGTGATACAGCTCAGATGGGGATAAGTTATAGAGTTTTCAAAAACATATTTGCAAAATAATTATCATTGTGGTAACTAAAATTAAATAAAAGTTCCTATCAAGCGGGCAAATCAATTATTACATGTATAGACACTAGGGTGGCCCATCTTTTTCGAAATCGAAATTTTTTATTTCTCACCCCTGCAAATGGTTCCATTTGAAGAAAAAACAGTCCCCTCAAAATATTATTGAGGCAAATTGAAGGCAGGGGGTGCCGCAGAATGCATTATTATGCGATAATAAAAGTAAATGGAATTATTTACATTCTTTGGTTGATGCATTGTTTTTTTTTTAATCAGCAACATTTATCTTTAGAATGACTAATCAAGTCATACAAATATCAAAGACATTATCTGTTGTGACTATGACATATGTCATACTACTGTAAATTCGTAGTCTAAGAAAACTAGACTAGAAGTTTTTGAAATAAAACTCTCGTTTTATCTTTGTGAATTTTATTATGAAATGTTTTTTTCATACATAGTACCAAATATTATCCTAAATCTATAAGACATATAGTAATAAAAACAATATTTTTTGCACTAGGCCAAAGCATGCGACAGGGTTTCTTTTTTTACATTTGGAAACTGTGATTTATAATCATTTACAACTTGGAGTAAAAACTGTTTTTGGTCTTCATTTTTTGTTAAAATGTCATTATAGTCAGTAATAAGTTTGATTCCTTTCTCAGCGGCATCATTTACAACTTTACTTTTGTTTACAATATTGAAACATCGGGTATAACTTTCATTTTCCCTCCATGTTGTTGGATCATTTTCCAAAAATTCCATAGACAAACCTAATTTTTGACAAAACTGTTTAGTGTTCTCGCATATGAAGTCCTGAATTTCCTTGTTTTCAACGTCAGTAATGTTACTAATCATAAGTCGTTTAATACCCTCTTGATTTGGTGCTTTCCTATTCAAAGCTTTAACCATTTCTCTTTTAGTGGTAACTGAAATATCGTCATCAAAGAAAGATAAGCCAACATTTATTGAATCAAGGTACCACAAATGGTTCACTATTTTCCTACTTGCGGCTTGAGGTATTTCTTTGTCAATATTTTGATAATTAATGAGTTCTTTACAAAAGTTTAAGTCATGAAGCGGTGCTTTACTAGCAAATGACGCTGTAAACCAGGCCTTTACATAAACCTTTACAATAAAGAGACATATATCTTCAATACCTATTTTTTCTTTTTTAGTTAGTTGGAACTGATCTTGGAAAAAAAATATTTTTAGACAGTAAATGGCTTTGGCCATCCAACGTGCATGATGAAATGCCCCTGGTTGATAGAATGTCGTGTGAGTGGGCTCTTCTTCAACAAAAAATTTAGAAAGCATTAAAAATTCTTTATAATCATCACGAGGCTATTGCAAAGTTAAAGCTGCATTTAGAAACTTTACAATTTCGGCTTTAACTGGTTGTAAAATGTGTTTAATTTTTGATACCTGAAATCCAGTTTTTAGTTTATTTTAATCTATTTTAGGCCAAAATTCCCTAAAACGTTTAAATAGTGGCACATTTGGACCAGATGAGGAAGGCATTTTTGTGTCAAACACACTTCTCAAAACCACTTCAAAAATATGATGTCTACAAGGAAAATATAGAATATCTCTTTCTAATTTTTGTTGCAATAATGTGGCTGCCCCATTTATATAACCCATATTTGATGCTGTTGTATCACAACACTAAGCTATTACCTTTTCGTCCAAATTCCATTCACAAAGCACATCATAAACTGCTTCAGTCTGTTCTCTTCCAGTTGAATTGGGCAAAGCTGGTACTCCAAGTAGTTGTTTAATATCTCCACTAGTAACTAAGATAGCAAGTCTATCGATATTTCCCATTCCAGTGAGAGAAGGTAAAAGTTTTCCATCCCAATGGATGACTGGGGCCGGCAATTCAGAATTACCGAAGGCAGTTTTTAATATTTCAGCTCTTTCTTCGCGGATGCGTTGTCTAGAGCGCTGAAGTGTGGTTCTGCTGATGGACAAAGATGTGGTGTCATGTCCTAGTGCTTCTGCTGCTGCCGTCAAAATATGGACTCCATACCTGTCGCTTATTTTGCAAGCATCAAATGCAGCGGCTATTTTTGGTGTGATGAATCTTATCTACAAATTTCTACCTGGATTCGGCACGGGTTACCGTTCACCGAATTATCTGAAACTTTGACATAAATCATTCCTAGTATAATAGTATATTTTCGTGGGGTGAGACTTAAGAAATACGCAAAAAAAATTCACCCCCTATAGAGATGGGCCACCCTAATAGACACAAATGGCATAAAGCTACATATAGGCAATTAAACACCTTGCTTTGGTGAAAATATGCTTACGGTTGTAATTGATCACAAAGCAATAATACATCAACAATTCGGGAAATCAAAACTCTGCACTGTACATTACTGCACTTATTCAACCTCCCAGAGACTAATCTGCGCTTAATTAAACAACCATAACTTTTTACATTGTTTTGTATTAGATGAGTCGCTCTGAAAATACATCTTTATGACATAAATGCCGGAACTGAAAAAAAAAAAAGGTCACAAGGTAGCCATTTCCATAACCATTTTTGAACTATTCTACGTCTTCTATTGCATCAAAACAAAAGATATGCATACTATGATAACACTGCAGTCTATCTAATGATTCTGTGAATTTCTATGTATAAACCTGTTTACGTTCCGTTAGTATTTTATTGATTTACTCAGATATTATCCATCATTTATCAACTTGAACAAAGAATTAATTAAAATGGGGACAACCCATAATATGCTAAACGAAGCTTTACTCACGCAACGCGTGATTCCATTCTAATTCTTGTTTCTAAATTAAATAAAACAAGAAATCATTTCCCGTATTTTATTTAATTCAGTAATATTTGAAAGGGAAACATTATTTTTAAAGGCAACATGTGATTGCTTGATATTTTGTTGACGTTCTAAGGATAGAATTATGACAAATATTACATTTCTGTTTGACGTTTCAAAATAACTAGTTCATCATCGAGATCATTTAAAGCTTTATTGTTGTCTTTATTGTTATAAATCTGATAAAAATATTAAATTCATTAATGTTGAGCGTGAAACATACATACACAGAAAACTAATAATATTGAATCTCAAATACCAAACGTGTCAAAAGTAACAAATACAGAAACTGTATGGATATTGTAATAAAGATATACAGTGCGTGCTATTTAATACTGCAACACCCCCGTTATTTCGAAACGCGTTAGTCAATTTACAACATTTTTTTTGTAAATACAGGGCCCTTTTATACAGGGCCAGTCAAAAAGTGAGAAATTTAAAATTTGACTATAAGGTATCCAGCTAAAATTTTGTATAGAGGTATTTGAAATAACTGCGAATCAAATACGCTATCCAATTTGTCGATAAAAAAATGGCTAATAGTTGATCTCGAAATTTCGACCCATTTAGAGGAATTTAGTAGGTCTTGAAAATACGAAAATTACAAATTTTTCTAAAACATTCAAATAAAGCCCATCGAGCACTATATCTCAAAAAAAATTATTAAATCGGTCAACGCGTTCCAAAATAAATAAAAAATCGGGTGTTACGGTATTATAGCACACACTGTATATATTTACAATTAATTATTCTTTATTTATTTGCTTTTATCATGATTAGAGGTTATTATTTATAAAAAGTGTGTAAGTTATGATTTGCTTAATACCTAAATAATATTCTCTAAAGATATATACATAATTAATTTAAATAATATTAAATAATTTTTGCAGACTGATGAAATAGCCTTATCAACAAACAAAGATATCTTGCAGGATCTTTATTGAAAATATACAGGCCGTCTATTTTATCAGGGCCATCGAAGATATTTCGCTTAATATCTTTTTTTTTTATTTTTAACTATTTAACGTCGGCCTATTTCCGCTACCAGGGCCTATCACCGACGCCAGGAGACGAGCTACCCCCAACCTGGAAATTTTGCCGAACCTCTTCCCTTAAGAAGAGTAGGGATCTTTTACTTGCCTAACATTTAATAGACAAGGACCGCCTGCTTTACATCCCCTCCGAAGGATGGTATATCCACTACGTAATCCTCGTCTGAAATTACGTAACTTCCGAGTATACACTGATATACAAGCCTCTAGAAGGTGGGACGAGAACGCTGTATTTGCGAAAAAAATTCTTATAAGCTACAAAGTAGTTTAAAGAAATCTGAAATCCATGGCCCCATTTAAAAAATATTTTTGTAATTACTTGTTTAGTTCTAATGAATAAATGTGACATATGATATATCGTTGAAAAGAAGGAAAAATACTCTATTTAATGCAACCATTGTCATCTGTTTTAGAATTTTTTAACACTCTGTAGAGTAAATCTCAAAATCCAGCGGTTCTGAAAAAAGTTAAATGATACCTTATTAAAAAACTTATTAAAAGTTTTTTTGTATCCCTTCCAATAAGAAAGAAATCTGGCTTAGGTTCATTCGGCATTTTCGAGATTTTCTATCATAATTCTTAAAGTAGACCATGGATTTCAAATTTCTTTAAACCATTATGTAGCTTATAAAAATCTCCACAATTTTTTCAAACATATTTTTTCTACAATTGATATTAAGCAAGATATCTTCGATGACCCTGATAAAATAGAGAGCCTGTATATAGTCAAATATCTATAATATCTAGGCATTGAAAAGCATTTTGGTCATTCAATAATCCTAGATGTTTACAAATTATTAATTTGAGAAGTTTAAATTAAGTAAAAATTCACGTATATATTAAATTTCAACTTTCTGTATCAAGGAACACGGACATATAAACTGAAAACAAATACCTAGAATTTAAAATAGCAAAAAATTGTAATAAAGTTTTATGACATTTCAATAAAAAAGTTGTTAATTCACCGTAATTATATAAATAATGTAGATAGGGCACATCAAATACAAATTTTTAAAAAAAAACTAAAAACAACACGCTTTTATAAATACTGCACTAAAAAGCAAAAAATAATCATCGAACCTGTTGTCTCTATCTACTCCGTAAGGGCCTCAGTGTAGGGCGTGTTTGTAATTAGGTATAATATTTGAGTATAAAAGCGTGAGGCGTTTTTCGAAAGCTATTTCGAACAGGTTCGATAATTAAAACGCTGAAGACATCATTAGATTAAATGAAAAGCGCTCCACGCTTTAAGGCCCTTACGGGGTAGACAGGCGGAACAGGTTCGATTTTTTGCATTTTAGTGCAGTATTTATAAAAGCGTGTTTTTTTAGTTTTTAAACTGTTAATTTATCTTTTTACTTTTTAGTTTTATATTTAAGGAGATAATTTTGGCACTTTCGACATTTATGTAAAGAATTCGACTAAATATTTATAATCTGCGACCTCGAAAATCCCCAGATATCGATTTTCAAAAGAATCAGACCATAAATTATAAAACTTATCCGCCATATTGACGCCACTGCCGCCATATTGAATTGTTACATTCGGATCGGATAAATGTAATCTGCTCTGATTTTCAGTCGAATTCGACGATAATTGATAAAACTTATCCGCCATGTTGACGCCGCCATTTTGAATTTTTAAATTTTGATCACATATTTGTTTTCTACTCAAGCCCTTTCTTTTGATACCCATATCTAGGAGGTGGGGTGATGATAGGGGGGAGGTAGTGGGGTGGATGAAGTAAAAAAATATTTTGAGGTTTTTGGTTGTTGTACACAAACACAAAATTACAATTTTTTTTTATCTCCTTTAATAATAGGGTGGTGGTGGTGGTGGTGGTAATGGGGGTGGCTAATGGCAAAAACTTTTTTGAGACCTTAGCTTCTCTTGTATATACTAAATACGAATTTTATGGACTCTTACCTGCTTGATTTACCTATTTACCCTCCACTTACCCCAATTTAAACCCCACCGTCGACGGAATAAGATGAAAATATAATCTAGTTCCAGATCCCGTTAAAGTACATACGTGTACCAAATTTCAAGCCAATATCTTAAACGGTTCTAGAGTAATGGTGCGCACAAAAAAAGTAACAGACATACCGAAAACTTTTTTCGCTCAAACTTAAAATCTCAACGTTTCATTTTATGCATTTGACAGTCTATTTGAACAAAACAAATTTTCAATTTTTTTTGTCGTTACTGTGCTTCCACTGGATGTGGAAGTAAAAAAAAACAATTGCTTGCGTGATATAACACTGAGGATTGTTTTTTAAATGGAAACCCTGTATGTTTTTATATATTCTTTTAGATCTTGTTTCCCTGATTTCAAATATATAAAAAAGAAAAATTTAAAAATAATACAATAACTAAAAAATCCGGTAGACCAATTCCATGGCCACCAAACAGCCCTGATTTAACACATTTGGATGCATCCTTGTGGGGGTATTTAAAGGACAAAGTGAATTACAAATATAAAATAGTTATAAAATATTGTTCATATAAGGATTTTATTTTTATTCTTATAATATATCAAACTTTTAATGTCCGGTATGTCAAGAAATATTACAGCTATACCTGTCAACCCTCATATATTTGAAATCAGGGAAAAAAGATCTAAAATAATATGTAAGAACATACAGGGGTTCCACTAAAAAAACAACCTTCATTGTTATATGCCAAGCAATTGTTTTGTTGTTTTTTTTTATTGGATTTAAAAAATACATACATACAACCCTACAACTTTTATGCGAAACTTTTTTTTTATTTCAAATAACAGAAATAAAGGGAGGAGTCAATATATAATGAATAATCCTGTACATTTCAGATTAAGTAAATAACATGTATGAGGGTTTTTTCAATTCAGTCGGTCTGTGTGGTCAGTGGCAGGAAATTTAAAAAAGTAACTGACGAAAATAGTTTTCGGCATAATATTGTTGATAATATTTGTAAATCAAGAACTATTATATAAATTCACTGAAAAATAAGAGCAGTTATTAAAAAAACGAAAAGAAAATTGCAATAATGTAGATTTCCAAAATATTGGTTTTTGTCTGTTTGTTGTTGTCCGAGTAAAATATTTTGCCTTATAGGCAAGATAGAAATCTCATCTACTTTTAGTAAAAAATAAAGAAAAATAATTAAGCGACAAAAATCTGATTATCAGAAACGAAGGTCGCTCTGTCCATCACTCTAATAATTCCGTCGAAGGGTTGGGGGGGTAAATTGGGGTAAATTTGGAGTAAATAGCAGGTAAGAGTTCATAAACTTGATATTTAGTATAGACAAGAGGAGCTAAGGTCTCAAAAAAAATTTTGGCATTAGCCACCTCCATTACCACCCCCACCCCATTATTAAAGGGAATGAAAAAACATGTGATTTAGTGTGTGTACAAGAACCAGAAACCTCAAAATATTTTTTTTACTTTATCCAAGAACAGAAACAATAGATCTTTCTTGACTAGCAATTAATATAATTTTTTTTAAAAATTAGAAACTTACATATAACATATTTATATCTGTCTTCACTGTAATATTAGGGAATATTAGACACTTTTTAAGATTAAAAATTATTAACTGTGGTTAAACATGCGCTGTATTTTCGTGTATTTCTTAAAGTATGTAGTAGCCTGGGCATAGATTCGTTTTATGGCAGTAAATCGTTAATACCCCTTTCCGAGGCTAATTTGGTAAGTAATTTCTTAAAAGCATTTTATTAAGTACCTCCCTCAGCACTGCTAGCAGATTAATGCAGGGTGATCGAATATGATTGACTATACCAGCAAATCTCGTTTATCGCAAATTATTTGGGCATGCAATATCCTTAGTAACCTCGTAGTGATTTACTGATAATGTTCATTTAAATGAGAAAATCCTAAAAAAAAAATGATATTTCAGAGCTTAAAAAAAAATAAGTTACATTTTCTTTGTGGTATGGGAAATGGTTACATAAATGTAAGAACTAAATGTAAATATTATACTTTTCGCCGGTTTATTGAAGTTTTAATAATTGTTGAACATTCTATAGGACACAGTTCGCAGTGTTTTGAAGATAAGTAAAGTTCTTAGGCATAATTGCCATGTTTTTAACTTTAATAATCTCCCGATGATGTTAGTTCGTTGGTGATGCGGATCAGTATACTTTGTAAAATCTCATCAAAGGTGTCAACCCGCATCTTATACATGCTTTAATATTGTTCTTCCTACAGCTTACTCACTTCTTTTCGACACGATTGAACTATTTGTTCGCTACTGTGCTAACAAGAAACGTGACAAATGGACGGATGGACGAAGAAAAACGGACAGACATTTTGAAAATTATTCAGAATTCTATAACATACCGATATTAAATTTTTTGTCAACGAGTGATATTTATTCTTTTTCTTCTTGCTTCCGACGCCTTAAATGACGTTTTCTGGCGGCCCATGCATTATTCAACTTGGTCTCCCTTTGCTGAGCGGCATTTACGATTTTAATAAATCTTGAATGACAAAGGAAATAAGAAGATTGAAAAATAACCGGTATTTATGCATATGTTTTAATTCATAATTAAAATTAGTCTAGCCAGCGCTAGCGCTTGAGGTTAAGCCTCATCAACAGCAAATTGCTTATGATGGAGGTTTAACCTCGAAAGCCTACTAAACACATTTTTAGCGATGAAGCGATTTCCGTTTTACTGATTACGATTCTGAAAATAATAATCGTTTAATTACGATTACGGTTAAAAATAAAATTCTCATAAAAAAAATAAAACAAGAAAACACAAGCTATAATATATATAATATTAACAACTCAAAATAAAAATCTAATTTAAATTTAAACATAACATAAAACATAAACACACCACAGATAGTAGAATACCTAACATAGAATACCTAACAAATAAAATCAATCGAAACATAATCGTATTGGTAATCAACGACTCCGATTAATTGAAAAATTCTGATAACCGCAGGTTACGATTATTTTTAATCGTAATACATAGTTTCATCACTACTAATTATGATTATAAATTAGACTTAAGGGCTAGCACGCACTACGATTTTTCACAGCGGGATTATTTTATCGCGAAAATGTGATGCATAGAAGTGTATCATTCTACGCATTCATGTGATAAAACAATCGTAGCGGTTTTAAAATTTCTATGTGCAACATTTTCAATAACCACGATTTTAATATCGTGCTGTAAAAAATCGAATCGTAGTGCGTGAACATGAACAACTGAAGATGAACAACTTATGAATTGAAATATAGAACAGAATATTTATTTATTTATAAAGGTTAACAGAAAAATACTCGAATTAATTTTAACATCTATAAGGATAAATAAATCAATGAGTAATTGCAGAGGCTCGTTAGAGTATGGTTAATTAATTAATAGATGAAGAGTGTATTGACATATTACGCGAAATACCTTTGCTAGAATGCAAAAATTAATAGACCAGTGTCGTATAAAAAATTATTGGTTGAACATCTTCTTTAACGTGTATTCATAATTAATTACAAAAATAAAATAAAATTCCATATCATATTAAAATTAATATATAAAATATAAAAAATAAAACATTTATTACCTATACCAAAACTAAAAATATTTATAAAAATTTTTTTTTCGAAATTTTAACTAAAACCACATTTAGTTTACAAAATGTATTTATAAAAGGTAACAAAAGTGGCAAATACTAAATTTAAGTTAAAAGCAGATAGACAGATCAGACTTTTCAGGTGTTTAAATTGAGATATTATTCATAATTTTTACTACCAATTAAAATTTTGTTTTCCTAATTTTTTTAATCTTACATAAACCACAAAGATATTTTATTTCATGAAAATAAAATGATTTTATTAAATGTTTGATGTGAGCACTTCCAAATTCCCAAAATGGCACCCTTATATTCGGTCGGCATTTTAAATTGGATGAATATAATATTTTGGAATTTTAGGTCTATATTCTAGATGAAACGACTCTTCCCTGTGTGCCATTTAAAAACAACATTCAAGGCGGCGCCATTTGTAACACTAACATTGCCGTATTTTCCTACGAAGAAAGTATTTTTACCTTCAAATAAATCACCCTAATTTGGTTGCTCAAAAATAAGACGTTCAAAAATTAAAGAACTGTATAATCTAGAGCCTAAGTAGATACAATATTTTGTTCCTATAATTTCTGTGCAAATATAAATTAATATATAAAGAGACAAAAATTAACGTTCTATTTTTACGCCCTGTGTTGTAGCTATAGTTATTAACGAGTGTTGTTACTGAGTATATATTGCGTTGATGGATTAATAAACAATGGTCTGAATCTGTATATGGTTCAATAGGATAAAAGTTGGGGTTTTCGTATAAAATCTCTAAATATATTGTTTGGGTTAGTATTAGAAATGTTAGTTTTATTTGCATCTCCCCAGGCCGCAATACCATATAGTTTATGTAATGAAGGCAAAAATAGTGTAAATATTTCATGCAAAGACGAGATTACCTTTTCCCCCCGTTTTCGAGGACGCTGAACACGATGGAAGTGGTGGGAGAAGTTTTTGTCCGCCGCAACCACCTGTATCGGCCAAAAACCACCCCTTTTATGGGGATCCCTTCATGTTTTCATATATAAACAGGTCTGGGGAGTGATTTATCGACGGGTTATATATATTTGAAATAACATGGAAGGGGGTTATAGAGTAAGTGGAATCCAGACAGCAGGCCTAGGGGGTTGATTGAACCCTCCCGAGGGGTGGAAAATCTTTTTTTTCAAATGATTCGGTTCAAACGCTTATCCCCCATTTTCGGGGTCGCGGATCACGGGAAAAATATTCATTTTTCAAACCTCACTCACCAGAAAGCATGCTATCCAGGATTTACAGGTTTCTTCGCACATGATCGTTATTCCTGCATATCCCTTCATTTTTCACCGAATAGAAGGTGGTAGCGACCTCGGGGGTTGTTGTTTCAACCCTTCCAAGGATTCCAAGGGTAAAATTAATTAATCGTATTTTTATCGTGATCAGCGCCTGCGAAAACGGGGAAGGGCGTATTGACGATCCAAAGTGTAACTAATGAATTTTACTTCTCTTGGAAGGGTTGAAACAACCTCCGAGGTCGCTACCACCTTCTCTTCCGTGAAAAATGAAGGATATGCACAGGAATAACGATCATGTGCCGAAAAGCCTGTATATCCTGGATAGCATGCTTTCTGGTAAGTGAGGTGTGATTTCTGCCCGTTTGAGGGATGAGGAGGGGTTGGAACTAAAAATGAATATTTTTCCCATGATCAGCGACCCCGAAAACGGGGGATAAGTGTTTGAATCGAATCATTTGAAAGACAAGATTTTCCACCCCTCGGGAGGGTTTAATCAACCTCCTAGGCCTGCTCTCTAGATTCCACTTACTCTATAACCCCCTTCCATGTTATTTCAAGTAT
The DNA here is from genome assembly GCA_936432065.2 of Rutpela maculata. NCBI lineage: Eukaryota > Metazoa > Arthropoda > Insecta > Coleoptera > Cerambycidae > Rutpela > Rutpela maculata. The sequence continues at coordinate 68,770,012 of OW386293.2, forward strand.
AACCCGTCGATAAATCACTCCCCAGACCTGTTTATATATGAAAACATAAAGGGATCACCATAAAAGGGGTGGTTTTTGGCCGTTTCAGGGGGTGCGGCGGTCAAAAACTTTTCCCACCACATCCATCGTGTTCAGCACCCTCGAAAATGGAGGGGAAAGGTAATCTCGTCTTTGCATGAAATATTTACAAAAAAACTCGTCAAATAATGCTTCATTACATAGACTAATATTTTTAGAATAGACTCTATCATTCTCTTCCAAAACAAATAAATTAATGAATCTACAACATAATATAATTATCCAATAATATACTGGATAAATGAATAATTTCATGAACTCACATTCCGTAGACTATGATTATAATGAGCTTTTTGTTTAATATATAGTGTAATTTTGTTAATCTGTCCAAAAGACCTTAGCTTTTTTTACGGATTTATTAATATGATTCCACTTTAAATGACAGTCAAAGTAATTCCAGATAACTAATATTTTTACAGGTGGTTATATATACGTGGATACCAGTTAACCTACTTTCTTATTCCTATTTACGGTTTTACAATGTTTACGGTTTTACAAATGTGTCTGGAAAATACAACATACTGTTTGTTTCTCCAAATAGTATAATAGGTTATTATTAGACGGTATACGAGATTCGAACTATATTATGCTTTTTTTTTGTCTTAAGCCTTTCGTAGAGGTGGTGATCACTTGTAGACTGATTTTAGAGTTTTCTTCTTTAAGAAATGCGGTATCAAATACAACTGTGAAGTAAATATTTCATTAAAAAAATCCGTTTAAGACCCTCATCTAAGTAAACGAACAGACTGAAGTTGAAGTGAAATTCGTTTGTGTTCGCTCAACAGGTCTGTTGTTAATGATTAGCAAATATCTCTTACTATGTAGTTATTAGTTAATTGTCAAAGATCTGGTTCTTGAAACTTTATTTAATATTGGTAACTGTGTACTATCTTGTATAGAACCTTAATCCGTGTAATATTTGATGCTTTATACTATCAAAATGCGCCATCCTCTGTTATAGGGTTCGTTAAAAAATATAAGTAGTTCAAATTTAGGCCGCCATATTGGAGACGAATAAAATGTTATTTTTTTTGCGTCCGACCAGAAAGTACACCCTTTCTGGAGACATTATCCGCCAGAAAATAACGTTTTCCGGGCTAGACCGGAAAGTGACATTAGAGATCGGCAAAGTCTTTTCCGATCCCTGCTATTTTTGTTTCTATGGAAACGAATTTGTGTTAAGGTGGGCGGTTCGGTGAACGTAATTCGAGAATTTCTCCTACATCCCTGAACCGATTCAAAAAAATTTTTGATGGGCTTTTAGAGACAACTTTATATAATGGTACTAGACTATTTAAAATTAAAAAAGGAAAAAAAAAATTTCTCGTGCGAAAATCAAAATTTTTTTTTTGTTGATTTCAATAGTTTGATACCATTCTATCAAGTTTTCTCTAAAAGCCTATCAAAGAATTTTTTCAATCGGTTCCGGGATATAGGAGAAATTCTCGAACTACGAAATCATTTTCTTAAGCACGGCACCGCCACCCTTAATTCTTGAGATAAGTGACAAATAGATAAATACACTTGACTTTTACGAGTTGTCAAAAGTCAATTCACAAGTTATGGAAAATATGGATTCAGATTTTGAAGTGTCGGCTGAAAAAAAATATTGTACGTTACACGACCAAAAAACAGTGTGTTTTGCAGCTTCCAGGACTTATCTGCGGTTCGCCCTGGAATCTGCTTGGGTCGACCTGCAAAACACCACTTTCCGGTCTTGTAACGTAAATTACTATTTTTGGTTATTTTTGGGTCAAAAATCTACCTACTCAACAAATCTTTACGGATTCAAGAACATTTTTTTTTTACTCGCGAGGTATCACACTGTAAAAAATGTATGTAAAATTACATTTATAGATGTAAAAATTCTTTGAAAGTTAGTTCAATTTTCTATGAAATTATACATAATTAATTTATTTTTACTAGGACTTTCAGGGCAAAGTTAAACATATTTATGGTTTATTACATAAAGTAAATTAAAACCACACACATTCATGTATCTTTACTTCAATTAATGTTATTTTCGATATAATTATGTATAAATTACATAATAAAATGTATAAATACATGGTTGTGTACCATTTGTGTACCATTACCAGAATAATCGCTGGCAACAAATGGACCATCGATTATCCATGTAATCGCGATTACATGGAAAATCGATGGTCCATTTTTTGCAAAATCATAAATATGTTTAACTTTACCCTGAAAGTCCCGGTAAAAATAAATAAATTATTATGCATAATTTCATAGAAAATTGAACTAATTTTACCTTAACTTTCAAAGTATTTTTACATCCATAATGTATTTTTACATCCATTTTTACAGTGCATACTTTAAAGGAGTACTGCCAAAATCGCGAGCAATGAACATAACCTTAAAAAATGAACGAAATACATTGAATTCGAAAATTCCAATCCAGAAAATATCCAATAATTCTGAAACTTCTGCATTTTTCACAGTCGGTTGAGCCGTTTAGACTACACGAAGTAATACGCAAACGTAGTGGCATACAAACATACAGACACGTGACACATATTACCCTACTTTTCGTAGCGTAGTCCGATAAAAAATATTTCTGGTACGTTTATCGTAACACACAATCTTTTTTCATAAAATTGTGTTTTTTTTTGACACCTACTTCTTAGAATCTATCCATGCCCATAGTTAATATTTCGTTTAACAAAATTAAATAGTCATTATTATCGACCTAGAAACTAGTCATAAATGTATATCAATTGATATTGTTTGCAATTCAGAATTCATTATATTCAAATAATACATTGGGTTAAAATCGATCAGAAAATTTAAATTACATTAAACTGCGACAAGTAAATATACACATATTTCCACTGTATACACCACACCCAGTTATGGTGAATTATATATAAAACTAGTGGAAGCATTTACTCTTCGCTGATTTACTGAGCTTTTTATATAATTGTTACACATTCTATAGGATACTCTTCGCATTTTTCTTGTAAATAATGTTAGTTTTTGGACATTCTAAATTTTGTGATACCAACTTTGTTGTGAAAAAAAAATATATGAAAAAAAAAATCACCATGTGAGGGATCGAACACGAGACCTTTGGATTGCAACAACAACAATAATATTTTATTTTAAGTTCAAGTACAATATACGTGCCTCACCGGATCCTACCCGGAGCCAGCCAGACAACCACGGCGAACATCGCCGAGGTGGGTGTGAGGCTGGGTGGGGTAGGTCCGGTTCGGCTTGGAAATAAATTCGAAGGGGGGGGGGGGTGCTAGAAGCTCCTGTCTACCACGGGTAGACTTAAAAACTAGATTCAAATTTTTTGATGTGTCCACATGGACCTAAAAGTAACTTCAAAATAAACACAACACTGAGAACACTAAAATCGTAGGCGAGCGCACTTCGTACTTTTGATTGTTGATACGGGGAACACAACTAAACGAAAAAACCCGTTCGAACAAATGACGACCTTGTGGTCTGATCGCCGACAAGGAAGGTAGGGTGGAAATAAAACTGTGGTTTAAAAAATTAGGATTTAGGTAAGTTTTCGGCTTAGAAGGGATTTAGAGAGACAAAAAAGGAATGAAAATAACAAAAAGGATGAAAGAACAAAATTGTACAAACATAAATGGGGAGAAAGAGGGATTGGAAAGATGTAAGGTTGAGGAAAGATAAGAGTAAGGGTAGGAGTAAGTTATCGTAGAAGGAAGTGTGGCTAGGGGAGCTGCCGGAAGATAGGCAACGCCTGGTACGGTAGAGGGTGTCTGATATCAAAAAGTATGGCAATATGCTGTCTGATTCGGGTAATGTTGCGGGTAAGCAGGCAACCGTCCAGTTTAAACTGGTAGAATTTTTGCGAGGTACTTGGCAAGGTTCGAATTCGGCAACTCCGGGAAGTCGGAGACGTACAAGTTGAACAACTTTGGAGACAGGCACGACCCTTGCGGGACGCCCGCGCGAATGTCCTGCCGAGTTGATAGTTTATTATTCACCCTGACCTCCAACGATCTACCAGACAGGAAGGAGTGAATAAGTTTCGTGATGTGCGTTGGGAAGTCCAATGAGTTTAGTTTGTAGAGTAACCCCGGGATCCATACGGTATCGAAGGCTTTCTCAATATCGAGGAGCACCATGACGGAGGTTGCATTGCACCTTGACGTTGTTCACGATCCTGACGACCTGCTGCACGGTGCTCCTGCCCCGCCTGAAGCCCAATTGGCACTCGTCGTCGATGTGAAGTTCATCCTGAGCAGCGTCTAATCTGATCAGGATGACCTTCTCGCGTTGACAATGTACGTCAATTGTAAAATGCCTTTTCTCGGGAGATATTTGAGTAGCCTATACTCGATGCCGTCTGAACCCGGGGCCTTGTTGTTTGGTAGAGTCCGTACAATGCTCGCAACTTCCGAGGGCTTGGCCATGACTTTTAGAAATTCGCGTCTTGTCAATTGGATGTCATGGTCAATCAGTTCGTTTACGTCATTTTCGATGCGGTCGTGTTCCGGATTGTTTGGTATTTGTATGTTATGTATATTTTGGAATTGGTCAGCTAAGTCGTTTGCTTTTCGTGAGTCTGTCATCGACGTCTGTTCGTTTGGTGTTGTTGGATTGCAAGGCAAATGCTTTAGCCATTGGGCTATCTCACCTTACCAGAAAACTTGAATGAATATAATTCAAGAATTATTATTTCAACGGATTAAATACATTATTATGAAATATATAGGAATATTGGTAAAATGTAAAAACAAAAAAAAATTATAGAGAATAACATTTCGAAAGACTTCTATTTAAGTACAAATCACAGAAATTAAAAAAAAAAAAAATTATTTAAATGATTAATAACTTTTTTATTTATTGATTGATTCTTTCCAAAAACAATAGGGTTCTTCCTCTAGTTAACGCTAACTTACTTTCCAAATTTCAATACAATCGGACTTTTCTTTCTTAAGTTATCAAGAAACGTGACGGACGGACAGACAGACGGACAGACGGAAGGACAGACAGGCGGACATTTTGAAAGTTGTTCAGAATTTCTTCACTAACACAATGATATGAAAATTTTTTTTCTACAAGCGATATTTCCGGTTTTAGAAATGTGCTGATCAAATGCAATATACTCTTCGTTTTTGCGAAGAGTATAATAATATAAACACAGAGACATAAACAACGCCCTCCAGAAACAGAATATAGTCAGTGCAAAACAAGAAGTACGTATAGTGATGACTTATCTGTCATATATACAAGATTGTACAGACAGAATTGAAAGAGTGCTTATAACTAAGAAAAACATTAAAGCAATCTACAATGCGAAACAGAAAATCGGACAATTCCCTAAATACAACTCACCAGAAAAATTCGATTTGCTAAAAGTTTATAATATTCCTTGATCGTATGAACAAGTTCAAGGAGGCTAAAGCATATATAAATACCAGGCAGTGACGGATCCAGGAGGCACGTGCCTCTGTACCCCCCTCCCACCTGTCGTTTATTTGGCAAAAAGAAAAGTTAATTTGTAGATAGCCCTGCTATATGACCCATAGTGTTTCAGCATTTAACTTTAGAAAAGAAATGTTTTCTATTAAATTCAGAGTACTTTTAATGTGCTTCAAAGTTATTCTTTAATTGTTTTATATGAAACTGAAATACCCTGTATATAAAGTAAAGGGCATAATAACCATAGGTTTAAGGAATACTTAGATGCTCGTATAACAATTAAATTGTAAAAGTTTTTTACCAGTTGGTAATAAATCAAACAATAAATGAGTAAACTATATTTGTTGGTTGTTGAACTTACTTAATATAATTCAAAATAGACTATAAAGTAAGTGAGAGTGGGCATGCAACTCGTATACATTTTAACATTTTAAAGATAAATAAAGAAATGCAAATAAAATCACAAATTTGCTGGAGCCAACCTGGGAGGTATGCTCTGAAGATTGGCAATGGCAGCGGATAGGATTTTGCATAAATTTTGTACATAGTTAAATGTCATACTCTAATAATGAAATTAGGAACTATTTTCATTGAAAAACTACCATATTCAAGTACAACAGAAATTTACAACAAAAAATACATATAGTTGTATTCGTTAGAGCAATAGCAATTGTTTAAAACAGTTTTAAAAATTATGCTATGTTTGGTTTTTTAATTATTTATAATAAATCGAAAATAAACGCATATTTCCCTCTCACTCTGCAAAATCCTATCCTTAAATGTGCTTTCCTATTTCCAAATATTCAGTGTATATTAAAAATTCTTTGTGTATTACCTGTTACTACTGCAACATCTGAAAGATCATTTAGCGCGTTAAAAACGATTGAGTTAACTATGGGTCAGGAGAGACAAAGTGGTTTGAGTTTGATGACCATCAATAAAGATGTGAAAATATGTCATTAAGAGGTCTTAGACATATTTTCAAAAAAAACATGCGAAAAAATTTCAATTGGAATTTATATAAATTAGTTTGCCTTAAGAAATTTTATTATTTTTTTTATTGATATTTAGTTTTTTTGCATCCGTTTTCATTAAATTATAATGATTCACGAACAACCAATATTAACTGTTGCTGTATTATATACATATGTACTCGCACAAAATGATTGCTACTTTGTTTCAATATTTCTTGAAATTGCATAAAAAAACGAAAATTCGTTCGACGGAAACCATTTTTCAGCTATAATATCCCAAGGACGTTGATAATATGAAATAATTTTATCACAGTTTCTGAAAGCACGTTGCTTGGTAATATCTCGACGCCGTAGGCGGACGAATATTAGGTACCTAAAAGCAACGTGCTTGAGGAAGTTGTGATAAAATTATGATAAATAATCAACGTTCGAGGGGTATTCGCATAGAAAATTTTTTGCAATTTATTTTATTTATTTTTATCTAATTCATAAAATCCGGGTGTCACGAAAGTCCATAAATGTATTCCAGATGTACTTTTTACTTTTAATTGTATTATATGGCGTGTTTTCTTTTATTATTATATTCATCAAGTCGTTATTTGCAGTGCCAAATCGAAATTGTGACATTGTCAAATAATAAATTATTGAACTGTCAAACTGGATGACATAAGTGAAAATTGCCCTAGGGACATTATCAGCTATAATGTATCAAGGATGTTGATAATACGAAATAATTATATCACAGTTTCCGAAAGCACGTTGCTTGGTAATATCCCGACGCCGCGCCGTAGGCGGAGGGATATTACCTAAAAGCAACGTGATTGAGAAAGTTGTGATAAAATTATGAGCTATTTATCAACGTTTGAGGGGCATTCGCATAGAATTTTTTTTGCAATTTATTTTATCTAATTCATAATTTCTGGTGCCACAAAAGTTCATAAATGTATTCCAGATGTACTTTTTACTTTTAATTGTATTATATGGCGTGTTTTCCTCTATTATTATATTCATAAAGTCATTATTTGCAGTGCCAAATCGTAATTGTAACATTGTCAAAAAATAAATTATTGAACTGTCAACCTGGATGACCAGTGATCGGAATTTTCGGTTTAATTGCAGATGCGTCGTTACAAGGATTTATTAAAGTATGCATAAATTTTTAGTTGTACATGTATTTCTATATGTATACATGTATTCTATTATGCCAAAATAAATGAGAAAGGTAGGTTCGTATTACATTTAATTTCGATTTATTTTGTAAGAAAGGATATAGTGGAGTAAACATAGTCAAAAAAGAAACAATGCGTTTCGGAATAATTTGTAACTGCATAAAAATTTATAAAAACTTTTTAAATGTGTTCTAAATAAGTTTAAGTTCAACGTCTACTGGTTGGTATTGTACGCTAAATCTCTATTTGTTTATTAATAACAAAAGACTGCAAAATTAGTTGTTAAATGAAATATCTCGAAAATTAATCCAGGAGAAACCATGAAACTCAGGTACTAGGGGCATGATGATTACAAATTTGATGTCAGATTTGCAAAATTCAAAATGACGGATACAAAATGGCTGACCGAAACGTATTAAGAGTGAGAAATTCGCCATACAAATGAGCATTAATGGGTCTTTACGGACGAATCTGATCAATTCATAAAAATTGTGTAGATAAATGTAAAATGTTTAATATAAATAAATACAATTATATTATAAAAATACTTTTGTTATAAACTGCAATGAAAGCATGTGTTTTAACTATAATATATGATACATGCGGTTTTTCAATCAAGAATGTAATAAAAAAAGACTTTATTTATGAACATACAGTGATTGTCCGATAACTGATTTTTAAATACAAACACGTTGAACGAAAAGGGCAGATAAAACTTTTTAGCATTCTGAATGTTTTGATTGTACTTGCTCCAGTTCGTCGCTTTCTTCGTGTAAGTCGTCGATGCCTTAGCAGGGAGAACAATTTGTACAACTGTTGCCACTACATGCGGAGCATGCCATAGTGCAAAAAAGACCAGATTTTTTACACCCACATGCTGATCCGAAACCTTTCTTGCAGTTACAGAATATCATGTTAAGTATGTCGTCTGATGCAGGTCATTGACACATTGGTATAGGTACTGAATTACTAATGACTTTCTTCCAACCCCAGCTCTCTGCATGTAAATGCTTACCCATCCACGTTTGCATCTGCAAATACACTCTTTTACAGTGCTGCCCCAAGGCTTCTTCTGTGGGTGGTAATGTTTATTTTTCCGGAAGTACCTTTCACGAAGCAGTGATACCGAAATGAGTTTAAGTCAGCTACACTTTAAATAAAGAACACCACCACGTGCACGTTAATTTTACGAGGCGATAAAATGCGCGGCAGAGTACAGCCAAGCAAACATAGCGAAGGAGCCTCTTTCACGAATCTAGTTAAGAGCTAGATGGTGAACTTGCCAGTAGTAGTCAGAAATATGTTATCGCCCTCTATGTACACATTGATGAATTAAAAAAAAAATTAAATTTCGGTTCGAATTTGGTAGTTGTTATTACATCTTGTTGTATTCTTCTCGAATTTTTCAATAATTTACGAAATTAGACAGATAGATAGATAGATAGATAGATAGACATTTATTTACCAATATAAGATACAGGTTAGTGTACATTTGGCAGGTCAGGATACATACATATAAAATTTAACATTTTCAAATATAATGGTGTATAAAAAACATATTATAACAATAATATATAATTACATAGGACACACATATATACACATATAAATATATATATACACATATATACATACACACATAGGTAATAAATAGATAAGTAAAATAACAAAATAAAAAAATGTAGACATGGTGCAGTGTAGGTTAAAGTTTACAGACTGTTGTTAATTATATTTGTCTAGGAACTCCTTTACTGAGTAGAAACCATTTTTCAGTAAAGTTTCTCTAACTTTAATTTTAAATTTGCTTAGGGGGAGGTCCCGTAAAGCTTGTGGTAAGCTATTAAATAATATGATACAGTTATATTCAGGAGAATCTTTGAAAGTTGTTGTCCTATGAGCGGGAATTAACAATTTGTCACCTTGCCTTGTATTATATACATGTCTCTCATTTAAACAAGTGTATATTAAAGGATTGCTTTTAACAAATACTAAACACTTGTATATATAAATGTAAGGTGTGGTGAGAATTCCTTTGTCAATGAAAATATCTCGACAGCTCCCTCTATAATTCATATTGAACATTAAACGTAGTATTCGTTTTTGAATAATAAAAACTCTTTTATAATATTTACCCCATGTCATTATATTAAAAGATATATGCGAGAAGGCCATTGCATAGTATATATTTAGTAGCCCAGATTCGTTGAGAGCATCCTTCATTTGTAGTAGTGCATAATAGAATTTATTTAGTAACTTACAAACATGGTCAACTTGATACTCCCAAGTCAACCTATTGTCAATATGGGTTCCTAAAAATTTAGTGGTATCAGAGAGCAGACGATTTTCTAAGGATATGGATCTTCTTATATTAAAGTTTCTTTTTAAAATATTGATTTAATCAAATACATGAATTTCACACAATTGTTTATCAACTTAAACACGCCATAGTAGTCACCATTTATGCATGTGTAATATTTAGTAGAATTATTAGTTGTGGTAAACTTATTTTTTTATTTAAAACCTTCGCAATTGTCCAAAAATCGTGTTTTCACCGATTTTTCGCCTTTTTTACTGTTTAATTGTAATTACGTTAAAAAAAAATAAAACCAAGAAACATTTTTCAAGATTAGTACCTTAGCTAACACCTCTATGCATTCAAATAATTTTTTTTTTTTTTAAGTTATTACACTTTTAATAGTGTTAAATTTTCGAATTTTTTTCTTCTAAAACGTATAGTTCGACTTATTCGTAAAAAAATAATATAAAAACGCGTATGTATCATAAAATAAATCATTAGGGCTTTTAGTACACATCTTTACCTTCAAATTGATCACTTATAATGTGCCGATATCACGATATTAAGCTTTGATATTGACGATTGAAATTTGTTGTCAACAGCGGAAAACGTCTTTTTCGGAAAAGTAAGTTTAAAGGTCTGAATTTCCTAAAATAAGTTTTTAAAATTTTTTTGGCTGAATACATATTTTAGATAATCTCTTTAAATGTGCTATCCAAGTATTTTTTTTTAATAAATTATTCATTTTACAATGATTTTTACTAAATAATCGTTAATTCATGCAATGGTCCACTTTCAAGCTACATATGTGATAATTAAAGTACTTAAAAAATTATTTAAAAACATATGATACTTCGAGGAAATCATACTTTTTCCATCTCCAATTGGTTTCATACCATTTGCTTTTTGCAGTCAAAAGTTATAGCCACTTACGTACAGCGCGCGCGCTACCGCAAGCCTATTGCAGCATCAGCGGGCGGTCGGCGCAGAGTCACTTGGGACCTACTTAACAAACTACTCGCTCCAATTTAATGCGCAAAATACATGTCAGATATGTTTCTTCCGTAAAATTTCCCATTCTTTCGAATGGCACTATCAGTTTTTCGTACAAATAAAATTTAAAAAGTTATTCGCAAAAAACCGTATTTTTGCACTTAAATTGTTAAATAAAAATAGGACGCGTACACTTTTTTGCGGTAGACTTTTCACTACGTTATTCTAGCATACTTGAAGAATATTGTTCACCAAAGTCTACCTGGTTACAAATTTTTCCGAAGTGAAAATCTTCGTTTACTCCACTAATAAACATACATTTAATTTTTTGATGTAAAATTTTATATACGTATGTGCGCCACTGGAATTAAACAAAAATTCCGATCATTGTGGCTGACATGAAAATTACCCTAGGGACATTATCTGTGTAATGTTGTTCTGATTGGCTGTTTCCGCACACGTGATTAGATATGGTCGAATTTAATAGGATTTCTATTTGAGCAAAAAATTTTCAGTGTAATGTTGTTCTGATTAGTTGTTTCCGCACATGTTATTAGAAATGGGCGAATTTAATAGGATTTCTATTTGAGCAAAAAATTTTCGAATAAATTGTTTTTGCAAATTTTTCTCACTTTTCATCTTAAGAGCGTTTAACTTTGGAAAATACCAAATTATCTCTTGAGGAGCATTTTTGGTGGTTATTTTATACGGGATTCGCCGCTGACACCAGGCTTAAAGAACACGTAAGTCACACAATGAATGAAGACCTCACTAAATCTGTAATTGCTGAACACTCAAAGGAAACCAGCTACTGGATAAAAAAACATAAAGATACAAATGATTTCAACCGTGATGTCGGTCTACAGATACCACGTGGTGTTATAGAAGAACCTAGCACACAGCATCTGATGAACGCGACACCAATTTTATTTATTAAGGGCGGCAGTCGCGTTCCTTGATTGTGTGTGGTTGTTTCCACTCCCAGACGAGTTCTATTATTCCAGGTAGTATGCCTCTTGAGGTTGGCGGTCATGCGACATCAGAGATCTTTTTAGGCTTGGTGGGGGTGGTGAATTGTCGGCACTTTGCTCCACCAAGCTTTTCCGCCATCTTGAAAAACTGGTTAAAAACCGTTTTTTCAAATATCTCGACTTCTGTTAAGGCTAGCTACATAAGTAACAAATGCGGCGTATTAGAGGGCGTACAATTTCCCATGTTTTATGTACTATACTTCTTGTTCGTAGGACTGATAACTTTTTGTTTATTGCGAAAGAAAGTCTGAAATGAGGGCGCGGCTCGCGGTTTCTCGCATTTTTCTCGATATGGGTAACTCCTACGAGAAAATTGTTCTATATGAAATTAGTAGAGCAGGAAAAAATCTACAGCCTCGCGTTTTTAATTTTTATTTTCGAACAATAGTTTGCACCACAGCGCGCCGCAAAAGTCGGCATGTCAGCGCGTGTCTGTACAGTAAAGTACAAATGTCTTACATTAATTGTACGATCACTGTATAATACAAGTTGTATGGAATCTTGCATGATTTTTTCATGTTCTACTTAGGTGATAGCTACTTTTCGGAGTGAACAGTCGAATTTACGTTGCTGTTTTATTTGTGTCAGGGAAATCGATCAAGAATAAAATTTAAAAAATCGTGGTATCGACGACTCAAGAAAAGTTTTTAACCAACAAAAAAAAACAAGGATAAATTTCTAAAAATACTTCTGAAATACTTGAACCAGAACAACATAAGAGAAACACAGGTTTAAGAAGACGTCGATAACGAGAAAGTAAATACCGCTATTAGCCATGCTTCAAATTACGATTCCGTAGTAATCGTAGGCGAGGACATCGATCTTCTCATATTACTAACAGGACTGGCCGACGATAAATTGAACGTGTTTTTCAAAAAAACCAGAAAAGGAAAAATTGCTAAGAAACTGTACTCAACATCAAGCCTTCGATACGATTATGTCATAAGCGACAACATCCTGTTTCGA